>CM062814.1:302590544-302693044 GCA_031772625.1 Pinus tabuliformis
ACCAGGGATAACCATAGCCACACTAGGACTAACAGTGGTCAAAATTTACCAAGATGATACTACCCTGCTCTAATGCAAGAACATGGAAACTACAACAAAGAAGTTTACTATCCACCAGTCTCCCTAAGGTTCTGAAACTGAGCCATACAAAATACCAAAAACATACTACAAAAATACATATCATCGACCCAATGGAAATGTTGATAAAACATCATACAACTACTTACAAAAAACATATACTAACCAACAGTAAACATTAATATGATATGCATAGTGGACTTATTAGTCCGAGATGATAATTGGCGAGAGAGGATAGGTCTAAACTAGAGTGTTAATGACTGTAGACACCTCCTATTGATCATTAAATTCATTCTCTCAATCATATACCACAAAGCGCTCCACCTGAGCCAATCTGACCACAATGTCATCCAAGTTATACCTAATTTCCAGCAGGATTCTCTTTATCTCCTCCTGACCTACAAACAACTTGTAATTATCTACCTACTTATCCTGAATGACCATGCTTAGTAGAGTTTCCAATTGACGGTGCAAACTAATAGAATGGAGAAAGTGAAGCCTTCTCTTACGAAACTTTCCTGGATCAGGAACCCACTTGAGGCTACTACCTCCAATCTTTGAATCAGAGAAATATACACGATCACTAAAATCCTTGGCCTCTAAGTGAATAATTTCCTTTCTCACTTCGAGAGGAGAAGACTCAAAAAAATTGACCACAAACTCCCATCCAAAAAATCGTCGTCATTGCGAGGAGGATGACCCAGGTGTGCCACCTCGGTGACTAGGCATCCTCTTCCAAGGAGGTCATATAAGCATATAACATGCAGACAGAACGGGAAGAGACAACTCTCGAAAATTGAATGATGGGGATAGACAATGTGAAGGGAGGGTAGGACCCTAACACAATGCAAACAACAAACCCTATATTAATTTAGTAGAGATGTAATATTATGGCTGGAGGAAGAAAATTAGTAGCCCACAACACTTACAAACTGACAATTTCCCTAACTTCCTAAAACCCTAGAATTTGTGTGGACATAGAGCTCTATAAATTAGAAATTTTTGGAGAGCTAAAATTCTAAACGATCCATAACCATTATCAAAACCAAATGGAGAAGGTACTAGGGTACCACACTTAGTAGACCAACACTGGACAACTGAATGAAATGCCAGCAGGGTCGGAGTTTTGAGGTGACATAGAGGGTAACACTAATTTGAATGAAGGACCAAACCCTAAGTTGTGTAAAAAGAGCACAAAGAACATTGACCCTTACAGTGAAAAACCAAATGACCCAGAGATAACCAAACTACCTTGTAATATATGACAATAAAACCAAGAAATAATCGAACCACTAAGGGACTGAGACACGACCAAACAATTATATTCTAAGGAAATTACCAAGAAAACAGACCTCCTTGTAGTCTAGAATAGACACCCTTGTCAACCATGCACTAGTTCGCCTCTATGGATTTTCACCAGCAGCAACCAAAACACAGTCGTGTCGCCATCTTGGGACCTGCACCATGCATATATATTTGGGCGAGGACATAAGAGGCCAGATAGTTGCATGAGGTGAGCAGGAGGAGTGCTCATCATGGTAAGCCAACTCTACAATCTAACAAAGTAGTTGACCATCCCAATAAGATTCAGAATGATAAGCTCATGAATGAGCTTTCCCCGATTGTCAGGAAATTCTCCACCCGTGGTCAATCCACCATGAGAGGAGTGACCCATATCAGACATGAAGGGATAAATTCCATTGCCAAAATGACTTTTGTACCTAAAACTATATACTCCCACCTGCTCTAATTTAAGTCGATTGGACCTGGGTAGGTGCAACATAGTTTGAAAACTGTGAGATCACCACATGAGGGGCATGAAAATTCAAGTGTAGAGAATGGATCTTATGTCGAGAATCGCCACCCCATATCCAATAAATTTGATCAGCTTGCCAATTATACCACCTACCAGGAAACAATCATTGTGAAAGCACCCGCATCGGGGAGTGCCATTTCCAAAATTGGCAAAGAGTCTCGATTAGTGGTTGAATGAATGGAATCCACCCGTAGACGATGGAATGGAAAAAGTTTAACATTGAAATTGAAAAAAAAAAAAAGGAAACAAAACATTATCCAACAAGGTCAAATGCAAAATCTTCTTGATGTTTGATGGAATTGCATTGAAGAGTAAAGAGTTTAAAACATATTATATTGAATTATTCAATCATTTTTAATAGAAACGAGGTGAGAATAATTTATTAATAATTTTTCTTTTGAATTGGGTATTTTTTGGTTTCACACTACATGAGGGAGGCATCCATAAATATTATAAAGCTACGTGTTTTTTAGGTCAACTATATACAACTAATCTCATGAATAATAATAGAAACCCTTGCTCACTTATGGGTTTGATTGATGCAGAGGTATCCAAATCTCTCCATTATCAATCATGTATTTCTAATATTGATACTGAGAGCAATCATGTATCTCTAATATTAATGTTGAAAGAAAGTAGGGTTTCTCTTAGTTTAGTGCAACAACTATAAATTTACCTCAAGATTCTCTGATGTTCTTTTTCCCTATTCAATATTTTTTAGCTCTAACATTCCCTCCTTGGTCTCTATTGTAATCCACCACATTAGCTTGTGCTTATCATCATGGCTCCTCATTCAGTTCATCAAGGTCGACCTCTCGCTCACTGTAGTGGGGATAAGCTTGCTACTATGGATGCTGCAATGGAGGCCACTTGGTCCTTCCATCACATTGTTTCCCTTGCAGCCCAAAAAAAATTGAAATTATTGGAAGAGGAGGTCAAAATAGAGGGGGGTTCAATCTCCCATGAGTTGAAGTTCAGGAGAACCTAAGTTGCATTGAAAACACCAAGTTTTTTAGGACAGTGTAATTATATTGGCATACCTAATATTGGACCTGCATGAATTTACTAGTATGGAGCTAAAGCAATGGAAACTTTGTACATGTCTAGATAGGTTTGAAAAGCAAAGACAAGTGCTCCTCACTCTTTGCAAATGGTTGGTTAAGAAAAATGGTAAGATATTGCCTTTAGAATTTGTTGTTTGTTCCAGAGACCACCCCATTGACATTACAACAGATGCTCCTTCAATCTTTGTTTCTCTAAAGGGATAATTTATGGATTACAATATGGACTACAATTTTTTTTTTCAAGACATGTTTCTATGGGATTTTATGGATTTGCTAATTTTGAAGTTAAGGTGATTTTCATTTTTATTTTGGAAAAACCACACTTACAAAATCTATGTATATGTGAGTTAGTCACTTTCTCAATTTTTTTTCTCTACATGATTTCTTTAAAGGGAAGTTTTTTTATAACTAATTGGCTTCTTTAACCATATAGCGGCTGAGAATGTGTTTTAAGAAAACTTATATTGATAAATATAATTATTTAAATTTCTTTTAATAGAATAAAAATCTTACCAGAAAATTGTATTAATAATTTTTAATAAATATTTGGAAAAAATAACTTATTAATTGACATTATGAGTTATAAAGTTGAATGGATAAGAACTTTCTTTTTGCAAATCAAAAGTTCAAAATGAAAATTTTAGGTTTTTAAATTTCATTATTTATCATGAAGATAATGTTAGATTTGGATTGGATGAAATTTAGATCATTTTTGCATTTATTTGATTAAACTCTGTCAACGGGCTCAAAAATGAAAAGTCTCATTGTTTAAATTTAAAAGTATATTTAGATACTTAGTGTAGAAATGAAGATGAGCTTGGCTCATTCCAATTAAGTTAAAAAAAAAATAATAATAATAAATAAATAAATTATTAATTTTCAAATTTAAAAACTCATTATACATTTTAAAATATATATATGTTAATTATATAAAATTTCAAATTATTTTATATTTTTTAACCAAAATTAAAAAAATAAAATTCTTTACAATTACCCATCAAAAACATATAAATAAAATTCTTCACAATTACCCATCAAAAACATATAATTGAATTGAGATAAGCACTAAAAACATGAATCCAAAAAGGGCTGAAACTGTTTGATCAAACTCAAACCATATATATATATATAAACCCAGGATTACTAACCCATAAAAATATTTACGATATTTGAACTAATATAATAAAAAAATTTAAAAAAAAAATATCCACACCAAGGATAAAGAACTCGAAAAAAATATATATTATATTTGAACTAATGAAAAAAACCACTACGACCATACTGTGACTCATAAGGTTGTAAAAGCATATATTAACACATTTATGGAAATGAAAAAAAAAAAAAAAAAATTCCTGAATAGTTTTAGAAATACCAGAATCGAATATGGAGTACACCAGAGAGAAAACTATAAATCCCAGAGAGATGATAATGAGACAGCATGGAACGAATATCAAAATCCAGATCCAGATCTGCAGTAGGTCAGAACAGATTATGGCTACCTTGCCACTTTCCAGCCTGAAACTGTTCAATATCATGTATCAATGCTTTTCGAAAAAATCTGACAGAAATAATGGCAGACACCGTTCTGAAAAGTTATCAGAAAAAATCAGCAAAGACGAAATCATAAATCGTAAGAGATTAGAAATGACAAGAATATATGAAAAAGAATATTAAAATACCAGACTTGCTGTAGGCTACAACAGTCATGAAATATAAACTCTTTGGACATTTAAAAACCCTTCAAGTTCGGGATAAATTTGGAGCATGTTTTTGGAATAATCTAGATCCGACAGTTAACTCTAAAGTTAAAATGGATCTATATTAAAAAATTAATTCTAAAATTAAAATGGATCTATATTAAGAAATTAGAAATGACAAAAATATATGAAAAAAATATTAAAATACTAGATTTATAAAATAATCATGAAATATAAATTGTTAAGACATCTAACAACCCTTCAAGTTCAGGATTACTTTGAAAAAAATATTAAAATACTAGATTTATAAAATAATCATGAAATATAAATTGTTAAGACATCTAACAACCCTTCAAGTTCAGGATTACTTTGGAGAATGTTTTTGGAAGAATCTAGAGTTCTGAAGAACAGAAAGAACTCTAAAGTTAAAATAAATCTATATTGATTAATTCTAGATCTGATCTAATCATACTTATTACATAAAAAATTGAGTAATAAATCTATATTGATTAATTCCCGATCTAATCATACATATTACAACATAAAAAATTGTTACTCACTGGAAGAATCTGGATAAAGTAAACCCTCATTCACCACACCAGTGGAAACCATGTCTGTGTCATTGAGTCCTTCAACAAGACCACAGAAATCCTCTGTTGAAGAATTTGTGATATCCTTTTCCCTGATAGGCAGCTGATGATTGCTATTTTCTGTGCCAACTTCTGCAGAGATTATCTCACGCGATGGACTCTTGGGCTTGGTGTCTCTCTTATTCTCCTTGGATTCATGGGTAGACTTGCCTGTGAGTCTCTGAACCAGAGACCGAAAATTTTGTGGGTCAGTTTTGATAATCTTGGGTTCATAAACATACGCAACACGGATCGCTGGAGTGACAATATTCTTGTGCTGCAGGCTTGATTTTTCTTCACCTTTGGCAGCAGAATAAGACTTGGAGATGACATGAGAACATTTATTGGCGGCCAACATGGCAGATCCCGATCTAGAATGGGGTGCAACTTCATCAATATTGGATGTTTTCATCACTCCTCCACCACCTATTTTCTCCTTAAGGAATCTCTTCAGCTGGACGATCAATTGCACAACTGAAGAAAGTTTTCAGGTAATCTGCACGTCAACTATACCCTAGGTTTGTACCTAGGTATTCTTTTTCCTTTGTCTAAAAATTATTTTAAATTTCAAAATCTCTTGTGAGAGCATAGCCTTCTAGATTTTCTTGACCAAACATCTTTATGTCCATGGCAAATTCAGAAAATATTCTTGGCAGCATAACCTTCTAGACTTTTTTCACTAAACATCTTTATGTCGATTGCAGATCTTTATGTGCATGGCAAATTCAGAAAATATTCTTGACAACATAACCTTCTAGACTTTCTTCACCAAACATCTTTGCCAATTGTAGATTCAAGAAATGCGCGACTTAAAACAATATGCATGTTATAATCCTAAGAGGCTCTGGTTTTGAACCTCTAGTGCCAAGGATGTGGTTTAATGTTTTTTATTTATCTGAATGGGAAGGATGTTACGTAAGGGTTAGGGTTAGGGTTAGGGTTAGCATAAGCTCGCTCATGGTCTCGAGGTTGCTCTGCTATCATGAGTTGGCTTCTCAATTTCAATGAATATGTCACGTTTTGGGAAGTAGGGTGGAAGTTCTTAAAAGTGTTGTGTAAAATACATAGATGGACTTTTTTTTGGAATTATTAGGAGCGAATTATTGATTTTTGTGTTGTGATGGCAGATTTAGTTACCTTTTAAAAATCATTACTTCATATTTTAGAAATTTGAAAGACTCATATCCAATTTCCAAAATATTCCAAATTCTACAATAAAATTATCTAGAAGTGTGCCCTACCTCTACTTTTGCATTTTGTGTTGGTTTTGTTTATCATGTTGTTATCTGTACACATTTCGTGAAAACAACCATTACAAGTTTTGCCAGTATGATCCTATACTGTTGCAGATTCCTTATTTGGTTTACCAGCAGTGCCCTATCGCTTTTCAGATTCCTTATTTGGTTTAAGAGTAAAGTCCTCTTGCATTTTTCAGATTCCTTATTTGGTTTACCAGTATTATCCCATAGTATTCCATATTGTTTTCCTGTTTTAGAAATGGCATGCTCATCCCTCTCGATTGACTAGTATTCCATATTGTTTTCCTGTTTTAGAAATGGCATGCTCATCCCTCTCGATTGACTGTTCTAATTTTTCCATTCGTTTCTTCCAGTCAAAATTTGGCACCTCTTTCCGACTCAAGAATCAAATTTTGAATGTTCCTCTCCAGTTTCATTTCAGCGTGAGGGTGATGTGAGGATGATATTAGGATTAAATTAAGCTTAGCATGTTTCCACCTTTCTAACCTCAAACGTGACCACACTACCAAACTCCATTAACTTTTAATGTTGACCCTATTTTTTTATTTCTATATGAGCTTTAAAATTAAGATTGACCGATATTAAATTATTAATAAATAAATTTCTTAAATTATTTTAATTTTATTGAAAATATTGTAATTGAAAGATATATTAAACTAATTGTTAAGATAAAGAAAATGTTGTAATCGAAAGATATATTAAACAAATTGTTAATTGTTAAGATAAGAACTAATTCCCATAAATTGCATAGTGAAAACTGGCATTTGTCAATCCCAAAACGTAACGGAAAAAAAAGTTTATCACGTGTGATTTGTGGTCAATTCCCAAAATGGCATGTCATGAAAGAGACTTATCACATGTGATTCGTGGATTGGTTAATTCCCAAAACGTCCTATGGAAGAATTTATCACATGAAGATTAAAGTTGGAAAATATTTTTGTATAAATTGTCCACATTATACTTGCATTGAATCTAATTTTCAAAATATTTATCACATTACCAACTTTGTTTACTTTCAAGTTAGCAAAACTATGGTGATTTTGTTTATCTTCAAGTTAGCAAAAGTATGGTTATTTGGGAACCATTCTCTCACTTCTTTTTTAGCATATAAATAGAATGTTAATAATCTTGATTAATCTCTTTCCTTTTTAATGTCTAGTACACCATATAGATTTTAGTGAACATTAATCATCATCATTATTATTTTTATATTTAATAAAATAATATTTAAACAAATTTATTGATAATAAAAAAAATATTAATATCAATTGTAAATCAATTATTTAAAGCTCACTTTAAATAAAATATTTTATATCAATTTTGGTTTTATATGATATAATTTTCTAATTGCAAGGGTTGTAGGAGGGCGAGAGATTATTTCTAATCCTGAAGGAAAAATTGTTTCCAAATACTCTTTGGGGGTTAGGTAGAAAAACCAAAAATCAAGTAGAAATGTATGGTCTTTTATTGGGTTTAACTTTGGCCCATGACATGGGAATTTCAGATATAATAATCATGGGTGACTCTTTGATTATTATTCAACCCCTGACCAATGGTTCCTATCCAAAGGATAATCTCCTTAAACTCCTCCAAAGAATAAATTGTGCTTTGGACCTCCTATCCTCAAAATCTCTCTCTATATTCCAGATTATTGTTAAGGTGTCTGGAGGAGAGTGTGTATGCTCTCCTTTTGCAACAGCGATGGGGTCCTTCCCCTTTGCACCTTTGTGCCTGTTAGTTGCCTCAACCCATCATGTTAGTATGGTTATCTTAACATAACAATTTTGCAAGTTTATATTCTTTTTAATCAACCATTTGACGAAACTCATTTGTGTCTGCAAAAGTCATATTGAAATTCTTTACAATACTTATCTGGGGTACCACTGACTCCTGGCATGTTGTGCTTTCCATGTTGGCACAATACACAAGAGAATAAGCATAGGTAACACTTGTGCCAATATCCTATCAGCATTCTCTTTATTAAAGCCTAAATTTTCTTAAGATTATATGCCACATTTTTCCCTTGGTTCCCCCACTTGACGATGTTGTGTATACCATATCCTCTGAAGCCAAAACCCAGAGGTTGATTGTTAAGCCAATCTAGCCTACCTCCTTGAAGTGGGTCAAAATGAAGTCAATGTTCTCAAGGATTGGCACACAACTCCATAGTTCCCTAATGTCAACTCTTTGTCCCATGCCTTCTTAGCTGCACCATCCCCATGCAAAAAATCACTCGATTTTCAAAAATGGTGAATATTTTTTTAAATGTTAGTGATTTTCATGCTAATTTTGAAAAATGTTATGCAACATCAACCCATTTTTTTAGAGGGATTATTTTTACACTTTAAATTTTTGTATGTATCAAGTGTGAACATTTAAAAAATAAAAAATAAAAACAAAACAAAAAAGATGAAAAAAAAATAAAAAATTAACTAAACCAATAAAAATAAATAAATTATATATATATATATATATATATATATAATTTAAGGAAAAACAAATTAAACCAAAAAAAATCGAAAAACAATTTTTTGTAAGTTAGTAAAGAATAAAAAATAAAAACCTCATTTTAAAAAAAATAATAATAATAATTAACAAAAAAAATAAAATATAAAATATATATATATATAGATTAATTAATTTAAATAAAAATAAAATAAAATAAAAATTCCGAATTTTTTTTAAATCAAAATTATAAAAATATAAAATGTAAGTTAGTCACTTTCTCAATTTTTTCTCTACATGATTTCTTTAAAGGACGCCTTTTTTATAATTGATTGGCTTCTTTAACCATATAGCAGCTCAGGATGTGTTTTAGAAAAACTTATATGAATAAATATAATTATTTAAATTTATTGTAATAGAATAAAAATCTTACTAGAAAATTGTATTAATAGTTTTTAATAAATATTTGGAAAAAATAATTTATTAATTGACATGATGAATTATAAAGTTGAATTGATAAGAACTTTCTTTTCACAAACTTACCAAAGTTCAAAATGAAATTTTAGGGTTTTAAATTTCATTATTTATAATGAAGATAATTATAGATTTGGACGGGATGAAATTTAAATCATTTTTACATTTATTTGATTAAACTTTATCTAAGGCTCAGAAATGAAAAGTCTCATTTTTTAAATCTAAAAGTATATTTAGATACTAGGTGTAGAGATCAGCATGAGCTTGGCTTATTCACATTCAAATTAAATTAAAATTAAAATTAAAATTATTAGTTTTCAAATTTAAAAACTTATTATACATTTAAAATATATATATTATTTATATAAAATTCCAAATTACATATATATATATATAGAATAAATCACACCAATTAAATACAAATACAAGGGTGATTTTGGAGCTGCTAGAAGCTGGCCGGAGGATGGATTTAGGCTCTGACGGCGTGCGACAAAAATAACCGCAAAGGGAAGGTTAGCCGCAGTCTGCAGCTACAGGACCACAGGATGGAGCAGTTTTCGGCAGCTAGGGTTACGAGCGATCGACAGATCAGCACCAGTGACGGGAGGCTACAATCGATGTCCGACATGGAAGGTTTACCGGAAACGGACCTCGTGGATTACTCCGAGGATCCGTTGGAGGGTCAGGTCTTATTCACTAACCCATCTCTGCCCCCCCGGTTTTTGTTCCTCCGCTTTCTGATATCACAGGTGCCCAGAATATCCTTCCGGTTATCTCCTTGCCGGATCCCTTTTCATCTGGTCTGGTAGCCCCGCCTCTCTCTCCCGGCACAGCATCTTTCTTTGCTTCTCATTTGCTTGATCCCGCTGATCTGGATCAGATCCCATCCCCGCCTCCTGATCCATAGCCTGCTCCAGAGGTACCTCGGTCGAATGTGACAAATCCCCCCCCGGATTTTGGGGCAAAACCCTCAGGCGCCTTCAGCACCCCGGTAGTTAACCCTAAACCCTCTGGACCACCTCCCCCCGGGGTCACAAACCCGCTATCTGAGCATCCGTCGGCCCCCCGATCCAAGAAGCAGAGGTCGAATTGCGTTAGGGCAATTTCGAAAGATACCACGGTTATCTTCGGTGACTCTCCGGATTTTGAAGCAACCATGGCTCTAGCTCGCACAATGTTGGTAGGGCACGTGCGGGGGCGTTCCTACACGGTGGACAGATTGATGCGCTGGGTGAAAGAAATTTGGGGAGTACTCCTCACACAGGTGCCGGAGGTTGAGGTTCTACCTCGTGGGTGGTTCTCCCTTCAATTCGCAAACGAAGAACACACAAATGCGGTCCTCGAAAGATACTGGCATATTGAAACTGCTCCTGTACTTCTGAAGAGATGGAGTCCGTTATTCGATCCTGAGCATGAGCAAATTGCTGCAGGGCCTTTATGGGTCCGATTACCAGGGCTTCCCACTCAATATTGGAGCGAAGCATCATTCAAAAGGATCGGCAATGCACTTGGGACATATCTGGATCATGATCGTGGCTACCTCGATACCCGGAAGAAGACTGTAGCTCGCATTCTGGTGCATTTGGACACCAGAGAAGGATTGGAGGAAAGAATTACATTGCAATGGGGTAAGCTTAGGCGTTCTCAGATGCTGGATTATGAAGGAGTACCCTTTAGGTGCAATTGATGCCACCAAGTGGGTCATCTCTACAAGGATTGCCCTTTAAACAAGCGACCGGACAGCACTCCAAAACAATCCCCCATAGCAGCCAAGCGGACTTCCCCGATCGTTTCTCAGCCATCGAAAGGATGCCCCGTTCCCATTGGAGCTCAGGAGTATACTGAGATGAACTCCCTCGAGACGCCATCGCCTCCGTTGACTCGGGCTCGGGCAGCTGCCGCAGCCGCACAAGCATCGGGGAACATAACCAGGATGATGACAAACTTTCCAAGGAGGCCGCGTTGATGGAGAAAGGACACTGGGAGATAATCGAGATTTTGGATCAACAGGAACAAAAGTTTTATCACCGCCCATACATAGACCCACAATATCCTACTGTGAGTCTGCATGAGACTTAATCTCAAACAGCAGTATGACAGTAGCAGTACACAGAACAGTGTTTTTTTTTGTAAATTTTTTGTAATCAGATGGATGCCATAAGGCATCAACTCTATGAACTATTCCGACCATACAGCGATATAATGCAACAGCAGATATATGTATTTATTTTGTAAAATGTACACAGATACCAGTGAACAAATGCCATATGCGACATGCACATATGTAACCTTTCATCTTTAATGAAAAGTTTACGGATTTTCTAGTGGAAAAAACAAAAATATATATATATATATATATATATATATATATATATATATATAAACCATTTTAATATTTCCTTTAATTAAACTCAAACCAAAATTTAAAAAAAATAAAATTCTTCACAATTACCCATCAAAAACATATAATTGAATTGAGACCAGCACTAAAAACATGAATCCAAAAGGCGCTGAAACTGTTTGATCAAACTCAAACCAAGGATATATATATATATATAAACCCAGGATCACTAAATCATAAAAATATTTACGATATTTGAATTAATATAATATAATAAAATAAAAAATCCACACCAAGCATAAAGAACTCGAAAAAAATATATATTATATTTGAACTAATAAAAAAATCACTACGACCATACTGTCACTCATAAGGTTGGAAAAGCATACTACGATCATAATGTGACTCATAAGGTTGTAAAAGCATATATTAACACATCTATGAAAAAAAAAAAATTCCGAATAGTTTTAGGAATACCAGAATCGAATATAGAGTACACCAAGGAGAAAACTATAAATCCCAAAGAGATCATATTGAGACAGCATGGAACGAATATCAAAATCCAGATCTGCAGTAGGTCACGACAGATTATGGCTACCCTGCCACTTCCCAGCCTGAAACTGTTCAATATCATGTATCAATGCTTTTCGAAAAAATCTGACAGAAACAATGGCAGACACCGTTCTGAAAAGTTATCAGAAAAAATGAGCAAAGACGAAATCATAAATCCTAAGAGATTAGAAATGACAAGAATATATGAAAAAGAATATTAAAATACCAGACTTGCAGTAAGTTACAACAGTCATGAAATATAAAGTCTCAGGACATCTAACAACCCTTCAAGTTTAGGATAAATTTGGAGAATGTTTTTGGAAGAATCTAGAGATCGACTTGCCAATTCTAAAGTTAAAATGGATGTATATTAAGAAATTAGAAATGAAAAAAATATATGAAAAAATAAATATTAAAATATTAGACTTATAGTAGATTACAATAGTCATGGAATATAAATTTTTAAGACATTTGAAGAGAATATTTTAGACATTTAACCACTCTTCAAGTTTAGGATTAATTTGGAGAATGTTTTTGAAAGAAGCTAGAGTTCTGAAAAACAGAACGAACTCTAAAGTTAAAATGAATCTATATTGATAAATTAAATATTAAATTATGATCTCCATCTAATCAAACATATTACAACATAAATTGTTACTCACTAGACTAATCTGGATAAAGTAAACCCTCATTCACCACACCAGTGAAAACCATGTCTGTGTCATTGAGTCCTTCAACAAGACCACAGAAATCCTCTGTTGAAGAATTTGTGATATCCTTTTCCCTGATAGGCGGCTGATGATTGCTATTTTCTGTGCCAACTTCTGCGGAGATTATCTCACCCGATGGACTCTTGGGCTTGGTGTCTCTCTTATTCTCCTTGGATTCATGGGTAGACTGGCCTGTGAGTCTCTGAACCAGAGACCGAAAGTTTTGTGGGTCAGTTTTGATAATCTTGGGTTCATAAACATACGCAACACGGATGGCTGGAGTGACAATATTCTTGTGCTGCAGGCTTGATTTTTCTTCACCTTCAGCAGAATAAGACTTGGAGATGACATGAGAACATTTATTGGCAGCCACCATGGCAGATCCTGATCTAGAATGGGGTGCCACTTCATCAATATTGGATGTTTTCATCACTCCACCTATTTTCTCCTTAAGGAATCTCTTCAGCTGGACGATCAATTGCACAACTGAAGAAAATTTCCAGGTAACCTGCACATCAACTATACCCTAGGTTTTTACCTAGGTATTCTTTTTCCTGTGTCTAAAGATTATTTTAAATTTCAAAATCTCTTGTGAGAGCATAACCTTCTAGATTTTCTTGACCAAACATCTTTATGTCTCTGGCAAATTCAGAAAATACTCTTGACAGCATAACTTTCTAGACTTTTTTTACCAAATATTTTTATGTCAATTGCAGATCTTTACTTCTATGACAAATTCAAAAAAGACTCTTTAACAGCATAACTTTCTAGACTTTCTTCGCTAAATATCTTTATATCGATTGCAGATTCAAGAAATACTCTTGACTTAAAACAATATGGATGTTATAATCCTAAGAGGCTCTGGTTTTGAACCTCTAGTGCCAAGGATGTGGTTTAATGTTTTTTATTTATCTGAATGAGAAGGATGTTATGTAAGGGTTAGGGTTAGCATAAGCTCGCTCATGGTCACGAGGTTGCTCTGCTATCATGAGTTAGCTTAGGGTGGAAGTTCCTGAGTGTTGTCTAAAATACATAGATGGACTTTTTTTTGGAATTATTAGGAGCGAATTATTGATTTTTCTATTATTTTTGTTATTTTTATTTTGATTGCAAATTTAATTATATTTTAAAAATCATTATTTAATATTTTAGATAACGAGAATGAAATTAATTATTTCACTACACTCTTATTAAATTTCCAAAATATTCCAAATTCTACACTAAAATTACCTAGAAGTGTGCCTTACCTCTACTTTTGCTCTGTGTGTTGGTTTTGTTTATCAGGTTGTTATCTGTACACATTTCGTGAAAACAACCATTACAAGTTTTGCCAGTATTATCCTATACTGTTGCAGATTCCTTATTTGGTTTACCAGCAGTGCCCTATCGCTTTTCAGATTCCTTATTTGGTTTACCAGTAAAGTCCTCTTGCATTTTTCAGATTCCTTATTTGGTTTACCAGTAAAGTCCTCTTGCATTTTTCAGATTCCTTATTTGGTTAACCAGTATTATCCCATAGTATTCCATATTGTTTTCTGATTCAGAAATGGCATGCTCATCCCTATCCCTCTCGATTGACTGTTCTAATCTTTCCATTCCTTTCTTCCAGTCAAAATTTGGCACCTCTTTCCGAGTCAAGAATCAAATTTTGAATGTTCCTCTCCAGTGTCATTTCAGCGTGAGGGTGATGTGAGGATGATATTAAGATTAAATTAAGCTTAGCATGTTTCCACATTTCTAACCTCAAATGTGACCAGACTACCAGACTCCATTAACACTAATGTTGACCATATTTTTTATTTTTTATTTTTATATGAGCTTTAAAATTAAGATTGACCCATATTAAATTATTAATAAATAAATTTCTTAAATTATTTTAATTTTATTCAAAATATTGTAATGGAAAGATATATAACTAATTGTTAAGATAAAGAAAATGTTGTCATCAAAAAATATATTAAACAAATTATTAATTGTTAAGATAAGAACTAATTCCCATAAATTGCATAGTGAAAATTGGCATTTGTCAATTCCCAAAACTTAACGGAATGAAAGAGTTTATCACATCTGTGATTTGTAGTCAATTCCCAAAATGGCATGTCATGAAAGAGACTTATCACATGTGATTAGTGGATTGGTTAATTCCCAAAACGTCATGCTATGGAAGAATTTATCACATGAAGATTGAAGTTGAAAAATATTTTTGTATAAATTGTCCACGTTATACTTGCATTGAATCTAATTTTCAAAATATTTATCACATTACCAACTTTGTTTACCTTCAAGTTAGCAAAACTGTGGCGATTTTGTTTACCTTCAAGTTACCAAAAGTATGGTTATTTGGGAACCATTCTCTCACTTCTTTTTTAGCATATAAAATGTTAAATAATCATGATTAATCTCTTTCCTTTTTAATTGCTAGTACACCATATAGATTTTAGTGAACATTAATCATCATCATCATTATTTTTATATTTAATAAAATAATATTTAAACAAATTTATTGATAATAAAAAAATATTAATATCAATTGTAAATCAATTATTTAATGTGCACTTTAAATAAAATATTTTATATCAATTTTGGTTTTATATAATATAATTTTCTAATTGTAGGGGTGGCAGGAGGGGGAGGGATTATTTCTAATCCTGAAGGAAAAATTGTTGCCAAATACTCTTGGGGGTTAGGTAGGAAAACCAATAATCAAGCAGAAATGTATGGTCTTTTATTGGGTTTAACTTTGGCCCATGACATGGGAATTTCAGATCTAATAATCATGGGTGACTCTTTGATTACTATTCAACACCTGACCAATGGTTCCTATCCAAAGGAGAATCTCCTTAAACTCCTCCTCCAAAGAATAAATTGTGCTTTGGACCTCCTATCCTCAAAATCTCTCTCTATATTCCAGATTATTGTTTAAGGTGTCTGGAGGAGACTGTGTATCCTCTCCTTTTGCAACAGCTATGGGGTCCTTCCCCTTTGCACCTTTGGGCCTGTCATTTTCCTCAACGCATCATCTTAGTATGGTTATCTTAACATAACGATTTTGCAAGTATATATTCTTTTTAATCAACCATTTGACGAAACTCATTTGTGTCTGCAAAAGTCATATTGAAATTCTTTAGAATACTTATTTGGGGTACCACTGACTCGTGGCACGTTGTGCTTTCCATGTTGGCACAACACACAAGAGAATAAGCATAGGTAACACTTGTGCCAATATCCTATCAACATTCTCTTTATTAAAACCTAAATTTTCTTAAGATTATATGCCACACTTTTCCCTTGGTTCCCCCACTTGACGATGTTGTGTATACCATATCCTCTGAAGCTAAAACTGAGAGGTTGATTGTCAAGCCAATCTAGCCTACCTCCATGAAGTGGGTCAAAATGAAGTCAATGGTCTCATGGATTGGCACACAACTCCATAGTTCCCTAATGTCAACTCTTTGTCCCATGCTCTCTCACCTGCACCACCCCCATGCAAACACACTAAGAACATAGTTACTGATCAAACAAGAAAATTACCTAGTACTCGTTTTTTCAGGTAGCAAAAAATCACTTGATTTTGAAAAATGGTGATTCAAAATACACCTTTTTTAAAGCATATTTTTGGCACTATAAATTTTTTATGTATCAAGTATGAACATTTTTTTTAAATGTTAGTGATTTTCATGCTGATTTTGAAAATGCAACATCAACCCATTTTTTTAGAGAGCTTATTTTTACACTTTAAATTTTTGTATGTATCAAGTGTGAACATTTTTTTTGTTAGTGATTTTCATCTTGATTTTGAAAAGTGTTTATGAGCATCAACCCTTTTTGTTTAGAGGGCTTATCTTTTACACATTAGATTTACTAATGTATTAAGTGTGGATAATTTTTTTTAAATGTTGGTGCTTTTCATGTTGGTAATAAAACATAAAAAAGAATTAAAAACCATGAAAAAAAATCAAATACCAAAAAAAAAAACCAAATTAACTTGTAAAACAAAATGAATAAAAATTTAACAAAAACAAACAAAAAATAAATTAATTAATTAAAATTGTGTGTGTGTGTGTCTATATATATATATATATATATATATATATATATATATATATATATATATATATAATTTAAGGAAAAACAAATTAAACCAAAAAAAAAAATATGAAAACCTCATTTTAAAAAATTAATATATATATATATATATAATAAAAATTTCGATTTTTTTTAAATCAAAATTATAAAAATCTAAAATTACCATAAAATAAAATTTTAAATTTTAAAAATACATACATATATATATATATATATATATATATATATATATATATATATATATATTAAAAAAAAACATATATATATATTAAAATCTCACCTGCCACCCCACCAACACCCTCACTCCCCCACCCCACCATCCCACCATCTCCCTCCCTCTCCGCCTCCCTTCCTACCCGACTCCACCCCCCCTTGCTCCCCCTACAAACCTCCCTCTCTGCAACACCGCAACCCCCATCCTACGCTCCCCATCCACCCCATTCCTCTCCTCCCCTCCTCACCCCACCTCACCCCCCCTCCTCCCTTGCTCCCCCGTCCACCCCTTCGCTCCCCCTCACCTCCCCTCCCCTCCCCTCCCCTCCCCACTTTGCCCACCCCACCAAGGGGGGCCTGCACGTAACCACCCCCCGACCCCCTGAGCCCCTCGCTGGGTCCATTTGGCTGCTCGCGGGGGGGATGGGGAGGGAAGGGGTGGACGAGGAGCGAGGGAGGGGAGTGGGGAGCATGGGAGGGGGGGGTGAGGTGGAGTGGTGAGGGAGGTGGGGAGGAGGGGCGAGGGCGGGTGGGATTGGGTGAGGAACAAGGAGGAGAGGGAGGGCGGTGGTGGAGTGGGATAGAGGGAGGCTGGCAGGTGGGATTATTTTTTTTTTAATTTTATATATATATATATATATATATATATTGTTTTGAATTTTTTTTATGTTTAAAAAAAATTGTAATTATTTTTTTTTTTAAATGAGGTTTTTATTTTTTATTTTTATTTTAACTTAAAAAATGGTTTTTTATTTTTTTTCTTAAATCATATTTTTATTTATTATTTTTTTTCTTTTCATACTTTTTTTCATTCTGACAAGTTAATTTTGGTTTTATTTTTTACATTTTTATGGGTTTTGTTTTTGTTTTTCCAATATTTTTTATATATTTTTTGATATTTGATTTATTTTTTGTCATGAATCGTCCCCTAGCCACCCTTGGCCCGTTGGGCCTCGGGTGGCCGGGAAATTTTTTTTTTTAAGTTTTTATTATTATTATTATTATTATTATTATTTAAGGTTTTATTTTATTTTTGTAACTTCTTTTTTTTTTCTTTTTTTTTTAATTGTATGGTTAATCTTTTTTACATTTTATCGTTTTTTTTCCTTTCTATATATTTTTTATATTTGATTTTTTTGTGTTTTTATTGTTTTTATTGTTTTTATTTTTTTCAATATTTGAATTTTTATTCTTTTGTATTTTTTTTA
The DNA here is from genome assembly GCA_031772625.1 of Pinus tabuliformis. NCBI lineage: Eukaryota > Viridiplantae > Streptophyta > Pinopsida > Pinales > Pinaceae > Pinus > Pinus tabuliformis. The sequence continues at coordinate 302,609,117 of CM062814.1, forward strand.
TTGTTTTTTTCAATAATTGAATATTTGTTTTCATATATATATATATATATATTGTAGGGTCTATGTCGATGCTTATCTAGCAACCTGACCCCATTATGTGCAATTCGAAAGTTGATTTTAAATTTTTCGTTATAATGAATCGAGTCTGCCCCCACAATTTGTCAATTTCATGGTTGATCTTTCAGTTTTCATTACAATGGGTTGAGTTCACCTACACTACGTGTCAATTTGATAATTGATTTTTATTTTTATTTTTACAATGTATCAAGTTGTCTTAGGCTAAGATTTTAAAATCGCTATACATTTAGAATTTTAAAAAAATTACTCTTAGTATAATAATTCTTTCATTCAAGTATTCATTTTTAAAGGTTTTTTAGTCATAAATTTTTTCCATAATGTCATGTTTGAAATATTTTGAAAACTTAAGATTGTTTTGTAGTCATAATCTTTGGTTTTAATTCCATGGTTGAAAATTGTCAAGATTTTAATGTTTTTCTAAGTATATTTAATGTTATGGTTGAAAACAGTTAGAAGTATTTTTTTTCTTAGCACCATGCCTTACAATTGTTGGAATTTTAAAGTTTTTCATTTTTCAAAGAAATGATATTTTAAATTTAATGTCATGCTTGAAAATCATTGGAAATTTAAAGTTTTTCAGAGTCATGATATTTTATTTTTAACGTTATTATTAAAAAATGTTGGAAATGTACCCTAAAAAAAAAAAAAAAAGGAAAAAAAAAAAAAAAAAACAAAACAAAACAACAAACAAAAAAAACAAAAAACAAAAAAAAAAAAACAAAAAGCAAAAAACAAAAAAACAAAAACAAACAAAAAAACAAAAACAAACAAACAAAAACAACAACAACAAAACCACAAAAAAAAAAAAAAAAAAAAAACAACAACAACAACAACAACAACAAAACAAAAAAAACAAAACAAAACAAAAACAAAAACAAAAAACAAAAGAACAAAAAAAAAAAAAAAAAACAAAACAAAACAAAACAAAAAACAAAAAAACAAAAAACAAAAAACAAAAAAACAAAAAACAAAAAACAAAAAAAACAAACAAACGTTATTCCAGGGTTGGAATTTGACGGGCAAATTGCCCGTCATGGGGTGATTTGCCCTTCAAATACAGGTTAAAAAATTACAAAACTGTCGAAAATTGTTTTGAAACTATGAAAACAGGTTAGAAACTCTAAAAAACTTCAAATTTGACGGGCTGGTCTTTTTTGAAATTCCAACCCTGCGTTATTCTGGTATCAACACTTTTAGATTTCAAGGTGTTTTTTGCACCAAACAAAATGACTTTTATTTTTTTTTACTATTATTTTAAAAAAATATTAAAAATTTACTTTGAAAAAAAAATGGTGATGCAGAATCAACACTTTTTCTTTCTTTTTTTTCGGGTTGTTTTTTCAAGGTTTTCTTGGGTTTTTGAGCTTAAGTACCCATTTCAAGGTAACAGTTCTCGTTTGATCGGTAACTACATCTAAGGAACATTGTAAAAATTAAAATTAAAATGTTAAGGGCCATGTTGGCAAGCATCATGACGCACACTGAGAATATGATCCATGCATGGGAGTCTATATTAAATCCCCATGCTTTTCTCCACCTAGTACAGATGAATTTGCCTCATTATGTTCTACCACGTTGCACAATGATGAATCCAACGAGCTAGAGCATGCAGAGTTCTAATTATGATTCGATGGACACTGTTTGGGAGGGTTGCCTCTCCATTGTTAAATTTCATGTCTAGTTTGGGCCCCTTTACATATTTCTCTGGGCAATTTCTCTGTAGAGTATCTTTCCCTCTCGTCTCCATCAGAATTCTGGGCTCTTCCCTTTTGATATCATCATGGTGTCTGCAATATTATGTGCCAATAGGCTTTGTAATGAGCCCCATGTAACTAATAACATCCTCATCATCTGTAAGATGAGACCTTGGCTCCCCCACCCTTGCAACTTGGTCAATTGGAGGAACTCGCTCTTAGGGACCCTTCCCAATAAGAACGTCAATGAAGCCAGAGTTTGGGATAGCTTTTGCAGCTTGGTTTTCAACTATGTTGGGCATCTCTAGGTTTGTCTTCAATGCCTATGCTCAAATTTTTTCTAGCCCATCTTTCTTACTGAAGTTATTTTCTCCACTCTAGACATCCTTTGTCAACTTGGGCTGCTCTGGAATCACCTCTGACCAATTGTATTGTTTTGGGCCATCTTCTCCTTCCCCCCCTCTTTGAGGTTGAAGGAGGTCTGTTGATTCATCTCAGACCCCTTTGACATCTCCCTCCCTACTCCCGACTCCCTGTGCTTGTCCTCCCTAAGCTCACTTGTTGAATTTGTCTTAATCTTATCCTCTGGTGTTTCACCCTCATCCCGGGATACACATAAGCCCATTGTGTATCACGAATCTCTTGTGACATCCTCTACATATACATCTCGCATAGAGCCTCTACTGCCTCCCTGGCCCCCCTCTTTGTAGCACCAACCATGTCTACCAGTCTTAACAATTATGTTGATTCTAGAAGTTCTACAAGTACTGCATGTAGCAAGCGTTTGGAGGCCCTGCAAGTGGAAAATTCATCAGTAGGAAAATTTCCTCATTCTCATCACTAGAGAATTTCAGGCTCTCAAAAACATTTTTTCCCACCAGGATGACGAACTCGATACTATTCGAAGACAACTAGATGTCAAACTTAAGCTAATTGGCAATGTCAAAGGAAACTAGGACACTGCTAGCTCTGCTCCCAAACCTATGTGTGGCAACTTGCATCTTCACTTGAACAGGCCTGCAAAGGAAGTTGTCTACTTTCTTCTCTAATGGTATCTTTCTGCAAATTTACTCTTATGTTGTCTCAATTTTGTCGAATATATGTATGTATGCATGATATCATAGTCTTTCTACTCGGTAGTTTTTGGACCAGGGAGCTAGCTCCTCAGTGAAGGATCCTCTAAAATTGATGCAAATTTAATAAAATCCTCGTGTATTTGTTGTGACTGGGTTCAAATTTAATATAATCCTTACTCAGTTGTGTTTAAATAATAATCATAATAATAATATTTTTTTAATTTTACTAATATCTTTATTTTACATCTGAAAGAAATGTATAATTTTTTAATATTTATATTAATTTTATAATAATATTATTATTATTTTGTTGGTAAGGTTTTTTTGCATATGAATATAAAGGAAATGTATAATTCATTTAATGTATACATAATGTTTTTTGATAACAAAAATTACAAACATATATATATATATATATATATATAGTTTAAGAAAAATATTTCAATATCATATGTATGATATAGATCAATTAAAAGTGAAAAGATGTTATGATAAAAATATTTTAATAATGTGTTGTTTGTATAAGACAAATGTGTATTACTTCTATGTTCAACATGGAGTTATATATATATATATATATATATATATATATATATATATATATATATATATATATATTTGTGGAATTAACAATTTATTCCTGTGTATATGTAAGTTGTAAATGGTTGAACATGGAAGTAATTATAAAAAAACAACACATAATTAAAATATTTTTATAATAAGAATTTTTTAATTAGTCAATTCGTGTAAATTAGCTGAGGGTATTTTTTAAGGATTCATATATTATACCTATGTGTAGTTTTATAAGTGACCATTCTAGTTTGAAAAGTCATATGTATAGAATGTGGGTGAATATTCAATTAAAAAAAGCATGTAACTTACAATTAAAATTAGTAATTTTTTGGTAAAAATGGGTGAATTTTTAATCAAATGAGCAAATATGTTTTCAGAAAATGTCCAAAAATATCCAATTAGCAAAATTATGCCCCTAAAATTTTCCCTAGTTCTATTAAGGCACTCTGTGGTGAAAAGCTCATCTGTTAGAAACCCCATGGGAAAAAAAATCTGGTCATGCAAAGGGATGGTGTGGCCCAGGTCAAGTGTGACCCCTAGGTGATTTTGATGACTACAAGTTAAGCATGCCAATCATCTCATGACTCACATTACCTAACAAACAAAACTAGTGTGAATTTGTTTGAACTTTGAATTTATTATACATATAAAGTGATTACATCTCTTAGGGTGAAATATTTTAATAGTGTGTTAGCTTTTGTAGAGGAGATGTGTAATTACTTTCATGTTTAACATGGAGTTTATAGTTGATATACATACGCTTCTATGTTCAACATGGAGTGTTATATATATACATACGCTTCTATGTTCAACATGGAGTGTTATATATATATATATATATATATATAGACATACGCTTCTATGTTCAACATGGAGTGTTATATATATATATAGATAAGTGGTATTGAGAGAGATTAAATTCATATATTATTATTATTTATTTATTTATTTATTTTTCAAAATTTTATTAATAAATAAATAAAAAGTGTTTTGACTCAATTTAAATTTTTATTCTTTATGTTTTAAAATTTACTTTATAATTTTAGTTTTAATATAAAATGAAAAAATTATATAATTTTAACATAAAATGAAAAAATAATATGGTACTTTTTATTAGAGATGTGATACATTGTAAGTTACATGTGGGTGTAAATTAATCCATTTATTTTATAATGTTGTCTCGTAACTTTACATTTAAAAATAATAAACCAATACTTGTATTATCAAATTAAAAAAAAAAAAAAAAAAAAGAGTTAATAACAAAATAAATTAGTGACAAATAAAATAGTTTAATTTCCACTTTATTTTTGCATTAATTTTACATAGAAACATAAAATAATTAAAAGTAAAAAAAAAAAAAAAAAAAAAAATTGGTATGAGGGAGATATGTAATTCCTTCACTATTTAATATGGAGTTTTAATTTGAAGTTGACAAATGATATGTAAAAATAAATTTATTCATATCACATGGTGTGTAATTCATTTTACATTGAATTGAATTGATATATATATATATATATATATAGCTATGAATACAATTTTCAATTTAAATAATATAAACTTATATCAACTTTATATAGGAAAAAAATTATAGTTATTTATTAAAAAAAAATCATATATTTTTGGTTTTGGTTGTAAAGGATAAATATAAATATTTGAAAATAATGGAGAGACAAATAAAATAGTTTAATTTCCACTTTAATTTTGCATTAATTTTACATAGAAACATAAAATAATTAAAAGTAAAAATATTTTAATTTGGTATGAGGGAGATATGTAATTCCTTCACTATTTAATATGGAATTTTTATTTGAAGTTGACAAATAATATGTAAAAATAAATTTATTCGTATCACATGGTGTGAAATTCATTTTACATTGAATTGAATTGAATTGAATTGATATATATATATATATATAGATATATATATATATATATATATAGAGAGAGAGAGAGAGAGAGAGAGAGAGAGAGGCTTAGCTATGAATACAATTTTCAATGTTTATATTAAATAATATAAATTTATATCAACTTTATATAGGAAAAAAATTATAGTTATTTATTAAAAAAAAATCATATATTTTCGGTTTTGGTTGTAAAGGATATATATAAATATTTGAAAATAATGCAGAAGTGAATAGTTAGGTTGTTTGGATTTTTGTTGTAATTAGGAATTGGATCTTATTTTATAGGAGGTTGTTTCATCTCCCCAACTAAATGTATATGTATAACACAAGCATTGTTTGATTTTTTAATTCAATGAGAATTCAATGATGTAGCAGCCTCAAAAACTCCTCACTTGAGGGCTGCAAAGTTCATTCAATCTTATTTTATCTTCCTTGAAGTTTAGTTGGTACCAGAGCCTCAAAAACTCCTCACTTGAGGGATGCAAAGTTCATTCAATCTTATTTTATCTTCCTTGAAGTTTAGTTGGTATCAGAGCACCAGGGAGGGCCGAGGGTGGAGTTTGTTGTTTGTGTAACCATTGTTGGAGAAGCACATATGTGAACCACTCTATCCATACAACCTAACTATTTTTTTCTCCATTATTTTCAAGTTCCCCCTTAATGGAGAAAGGATTGAATTCCACACCTATCATAGTACTAGGCGAGGGCGGGGGCTGAGTTTGTTGTGGGTGTAATCGTTGTTGGAGAAGTGCACATGTGAACCAGTCTATCGAAATGAACAATGCTAAGGAGAAGAGTCATGTGATTGTAACCCCATCAAATTTGTGTTCATTTGAGTTGCATTTGATTGGAGTAGCGTCCACTGTTTGAGCAGAGTGCTGACCAGTCGTGTGGGTGTTGGGATTGAGAAGGGTGGTACATTTTGTTTTTGGGAGTTGTGTACAAGTGAAGATTGGAAGCTAACCTTTACAAGACTCTCTGGTGATGGGAAAATTTTGTTGATCGAATAGCAGTATGATGCATTGCTCTTGTCAACTTATTGTAGTATGAGAATTAAGTGTTAAGTAGGGCACAAGAATTAAAATGTCAAATGCATTGGATCAGTTATGTGTAGATTTGGAATTCAAATTCATTCAAATCTATGTGTGAAACCTGGCGTGGTTCAAGCTACGTGTGGAATTCAACGTGAAGCTTGCATTGAGGAGTAGCATGAATAAAGAGTGTGTATTGAGGTATGTTGAGATCGTTATGCTCTGAAATACCTTAGCGGAGAGTTGATGCTTGCACTAGAGGAGAGAAGAGCAGAGTTCGATTAGTAGCAGGTGTAGAAGAGAAGAGGAGAAGAGCATTGTTGGAGGCGTTGTGTAACAGAGTCTACATTGTGAATTGCTAAGAGTGTCGAGGTAGTGCTAAAGAACCGATTTGGGTTGGAGGTCGAACGTTGTAGGAGAGAGGCAATATGCAGAACTACCAATAATTGTTTTGGTGATTAGCGCCTTCGACCAAGAAGAGCTCCTGTGTTGATGAGGGTGAACTTATAAAAATTATAAATGTTGGGTTACAGTGCCCCCCTCCTCCACCGAAAAAGAGGGTTTTGATATTCTTGAGAAAAAGGGCTTGTACATTGTTTAAAAAAAAGGAGAGTGCTCATATGTATAAGGTGCTTCTTTTTTATATATGAATTGAGTCCTACTGAAACAAGATTAGCCTTCATTAAAATTTGAAGTTGTTGGAAGTTCTCCTGAAAGGCATTAGAAGAAGATGGTGAATCCACTTGTAGAGACATACCTGAACGAAGCTAATAAACTGGATGGCATAAACTATTTCAATTGGAAATTCAAACTACAGGCTATGGTGCTTGGACCATCATGAAGGGAGAATAAGCAAAACCTACTCCAGGCTCGATGTTGCATCGATTTAGGACTAAGAGAATTGGGAGAACAAAACAAAGGTATTATTAAGAATGTTTGTGAAAGATAATGTAATTCCTTATATTTGTGATTTCCAGACCTCTGATGCAACCTAGAATGCATTGAAGGGGATGTATGAAACTAAAAATACAAATTGAGTCTTGTTTCTAAAGAGTAAGCTCATATATATTAAAATGGAAGAGAATGGATATGTTAGTGCCTTTATTTTCATAATCAAAGATTTGAAATATATGCTAGGAGATATATGAGAATCAATATCTGCTATCGATCTTGTGACAATCAGTTTAAATGGAATGTCTAAGGACTATCATATGTTTATTACATGTCTTTCAGCAAGGGAGAAAGTGCCAAATTTTGAGGAATTGACGGGTATATTGTTGCAGGAAAAAGAGAGGCACAGTAATTTGAAGTCTCAAAATCTAGATCTGGCACTTGTGGTGAAGAAGAAATTATTCAAAGGGAAACAAGGAGGAGCAAGTAAATGTGGAAGTTCATCTCGAAAAGGGCCATTTCTAACATTAAATCAGGTACGTCATATGTTAGAAATGATTCTGGAATACATTTTTTTTACTGTGGTAGAAGTGGGCATCTTGCCAGAGACTGTTATAAGAAGAAAAGTGATGAATCTAGGAATAAACATAGAAGACAGTAAGGACATTTTGTAGGAGAAGCCCTGAATTCTGATCTCAAACATATTAAGTTATTTGTGTCTAATGTTGTGCTGACTGCTAAAATGGATGATGAAAATACATGGTTTGTGGACTTTGGAGATTTGATTCATATGACATATAACAAGAGTTGCTATGAGAATTTCAAGGAGGTATGCAATGGTGATAATATATATCTTGGAGATGATCGCCCACATCGGATCAATGTATGTGGGGATATTCCTGTAAAATTTCTAAATGGTAATGCCAGGAACATCCATAATGTTATGTATGTGCCTATGATCAAGAAAAATTTGATCTTTATGTTTACAATTACAGATTAGAATCTAAAGGTTGAATTCTTCAAAACACATTGCATAGTGAAAGATTTGTTGGATCACTACAAATGTATTTCTTTAGGAGTTAGATTTGGAGGCCTGTACAAGCTTGATGTCACCAACAAAAGTCATCAAGAACTGACTTCTATATCTATGTCAACAGAAATTCTTTGGCGTCAAAGGTATGGTCACATCAATTATCATTATTTATTGTTGCTTCAGAAACAAAGTATGGTTGAAGGACTCCCTATGTTAAAGAATGAATATGTTGCTTTGAAAGTTGTGCATTATGAAAAATTCATAGAGATGAATTCCCCTCTAATTTTGATAGGAGAAGAAGAGATGTATTAGAACTTATGCATTCTGATGTTTTTGGACCCATGCAAGCCATATCCTAGGAGGTGCCTATTATTTTTTGTTTTTTATTGATGATTTCACAAGGTACACTTGGGTGTACTTCCTTAGGAAAAAGAGTGATGTTTTTTAGTATTTCAAAGAATTCAAAAACATGGCAGAGAAGCAAATAGGGAAGTTCATAAAGATTTTTCATTCAGATCAAAGGGGAGAATATAGATTGGGGAACTTTATCAAGTAATATAAGGATCATGGAATAGTGCAGCAATTTACAGTACCGTACACTCCAAAACAGAACGATGTTGTAGAAGGAAAAACTAAACATTGGTAGAGTGTGCATGAAGTATGATCAAAAGTAAGAACCTTTCAAATGTTTTTTCGGTAGAATCCATTAGTACTATTTTTTATTTAAAGAATGGAAGTCCAACAAGGTATCTTGATCTCAAGACCCCATTCGAATCCGTGTATGGGTTTAAACCAACAATTCATCATTTGGAGGTATTTGGGTGTAAGGCATTTGCACATATTCCGAAGGAAAACATAAAGAAACTTGATGCTCAAGGCATCATATGTATTTTTGTAGGATATTGTTTAGAATTTAAAGCATATAAAATGTTTGATCCATCTATTCATAATTTTTTTGCAAGTAGAGATGTAATTTTCCATGAACATGTAGATGAAGGCAACAAGGACATCAGTTATGAAAAGTGGCACATTCTTCCTGAAGTTGAAGACAATAAAACGGTGAGAATCAAAAGCCTGAGGAAGAATCCAATGATATGGACATCACCAGTAGTTAGATCCCAATCATAAGTGGAGAAGTACATTCAGAGAACATAGGTGAAGACAATGAAGTACGAAGGAGGTCTACTCGACAGATTTGCCTACCTATAAGGTATAAGGACTATGCTCTCATGACTAGTGTTTTGAATGTCATATAACCCATGAGTTTTAATGAAGCTAATGAACATGAAGAGTGGTGAAAATCTATTAAGGAAGAATATGAATATATAATTAAAATAAAACTTGGGAATTGACTAAACTGCCTAAAGATAAAGAGCCCATCAAATGTAAATGGTTGTACAACCCCAAATTTAAAGAAAATGGTATTATAGATAAATATAAATCTAAATTGGTGGGAAAAGGCTACTCACAAAAGGAGGGCATTGACTATGTAGAAACATTTGCACCTGTAGCTAAACTAAATAATATTAGATTGTTAATTTCATTAGCTACAAAGTACCATTAAAATTTGCACCAGTTAAATGTAAAATCTTCTTTTTTGAATGGTTATTTAAAGGATGAGGTATATTTGACACGACCTAGAAGGTTTGTGAAAAAGGAGCAAGAACATCTACTTTACAAATTAAATAAAGCCTTGTGTGGGTTGAAATAGGCACCTAGGCCATGGTATGAAACGATAGATTCCTTCTTTCTTCATTAGGGTTTTATGAGAATTCAAAGCAATCCAAATCTATATACCAAGTTTGATGCAAAGGGGCATGCAATACTCATTTATTTGTATGTTGATGATCTAATTATTACAATAAATTCAGTAAAGTTGATTGATGGAATTAAGGAGAAGATGTCACAAGTATTTGATATGAAATATGTTGGTAAGTTACATTATTGTTTAGGTCTTTAAGTGTGGAGAGATGTTGGCCAGACTTTTGTTACTCAGGGTAAGTATGTTATAGAAGTGCTTAAAAGGTTTAATATGGATGAATGAAAAGTTGGTTTTGTTCTAATGCAACAGAATTTGAAACTGTATTTTGATGATGGCTCAAAGGAGGTAGATGGTACATTATATAGGCAACCGGTGAGAAGTTTGAATTATCTTACTACAAACAGACCTGACATAGCATACTTTGTTAGTGTGTTAAGTCAATTTATGGCAAGACCTCTAGAAATCCATTTGAAAGTAGCAAAAGGAGTCATCAGGTATCTTGAAGGAACAATTGATTTTGGTCTTAAGTATATTGATTCATTTGATGTTGAGCTAATAGGTTACTCGTATTTAAATTGGGTTGGAAATCCGGATGATAGAAGATCTACTATAGGTTATGCAATTAGTATTGGATATGATATTGTTTCATGGAGAAACAAGAAGTAGCCTAATGTATCTTTGTCATCTACAGACACAGAGTACAAAGCTTTGTGTGCAGCAACTTGTTAAGTTGTTTGGTTGAGGCGAGTTCTTCAAGATATTGGAGAAGAACAAAAGAAGGCTACAGTGATCAAATGTGACAATTAGAGCTCAATCAAGTTGGAAAATAATCCAATCTTTCATGAAAGGACAAATCATGTTGATGCTAATTTTCACTTATTAGAGAGAAAATACAATCTTAAGAATTTTTTCTTCAATATTGTAATACTTGTGAAAATGCTACTAATATTTTCACAAATCCCCTTGGGAAGATAAAATTTGAATTGTTTAGGGAGATGTTAGGTGTGGAATTCAATCCTTTCTCTATTAAGGGGGGAACTTGAAAATAATGGAGAAATAAATAGTTAGGTTGTTTGGATTTTTGTTGTAATCAGGAATTAGATCCTATTTTATAGGAGGTTGTTTCATCTCCCTAACTAGATGTATCTGTATAAGACATTTTTTGTTTGATTTGTTAATTTAATGAGAATCTAGTGCTCTGGCAGCCTCAAGGGCTCCTCACCTAAGGACTGCAAATTTCATTCAATCTAATTTTGTCTTCCTAAATTTTAGTTAAGTTATTCTATTCTTAAGATGGATTTTATGCACATTTAAAAATATTAATAAAAAAAATTAATATGATTTATATATCAAATATTTCAATATGTATATTGAGCAAAATATTTTAACATCAGATATACAAAGAAAAAAGAGCAAGAAATTTCTTATTCTAATAATATATTCTTTCTAATTTAAAGTACAAGGGAGATTTGTAATTCCTTCAATGTATAATATGGAATTGACATGTAACATTTTAAAAAATTATTAACAATACAAATATTTCAATCTATATATAGAGAGATTATCTACTTGAAAGGATCACTTCCTGTCAGATTATTAGCAGAGCCTAACCCCAAGGGCCTCAAGGAGTCAATTGAGCTAACCCTAAAATCATTTCTACTTTTGAATATGAGAGGACATATATTAACATTGTAATGTGGATAATGTAAACCATAAATAAAATATTTCAATGCCAATTATGTATATATTATTTAAAACGGGTGATAAAAATTATATATATATATATATATATATATATGTGGTTAAAACATTTTCTTAGGGTGTTGCTCAAAACCAACAAAATCCATTTGAACTCTACATTTATCAAGAGTTGAGAGTAATCAAATCTCTTGAGGTGCAAATCTTTCATCAATTTTTACACTCAAAAAAAGGTTTACATTTTGGAAACTTGATGCCTCTCATTGTTTGGTAGATCTTGAGTTAATAAACCTATGTTGGGTTATATAATTTTATAAAATAAAAATGATAAACTTTCTCATATATAGGTTAAAATAATTCTTTAACTATTCTAATATTTATTTTTTTAATTACAAAATTGATATTATTTTGTTAATAATTAGTAATTATATTAATATTTTATATATATATATATATAAGTTTATAGGGATAGAATAGACAATCACATGGTGTTATGTTAAAGCACTACGTGGTGAAAAGGTCTCTAGGTCAATCTTTGGACAAAAATCCAGCCATGCTAAGGGGGTGAGATCCCCAAGTGATTTTGACGACTTAGATGCCCCTGAATTACTACTACTCAAGCCTACTAGTTATCTTAGAACTAACGTTGCCTAATTAAAAAATAAATTTTTTTTATTTTATTTGTTATTAATAATATAAAAATAAATAAAACAAAACAAAAAATGGTAAGCTTGGTAGGACTACATCTTCACCATGTCCAACTTCTCACCTCGATATGGGGATAGCACAAGATTTGAGCCCAAGAGCTCCAGTTCGGTGAGACTTCATTTCCGCAGCAATTGCAGATTGAGCTACCCCAAGTGAACGTTATTTTTAATATTTAAAAAATACATAATACTTTTATATTAAATTATAAATAATAATATAGTAAAAACAATAACTTACCCCCTCTTATATATATATATATATATATATATATATATATATATATATATATATATATATATATATATATATATATATATATATATATATATATATATCCTCGATCGGGGGATAGCACAAGATTTGAACCCAAGAATTCCAATTTGGTGAGACTTCATTTCCATGGTAGATTGAACTACCCCAAGTGAACATTATTTTTAATATTAAAAAAATACATCATGAATAAACTTTCGAAACCTCCTTACTATGTTGATGAATATAAAGTAAATGAATGTATGATTTTTCCATAAAGTACGTACGTAAATAGTCATTAATAATAATAAAAAAATGGCTTTACCTATCATATAGAGATCAAAGAATATAATAATCCTAATAATAATTCCTATGTCGATTTATTAGTAAAATGGTTTTTTATTTATTTATCATATAAATCAAAGATATATTAATCCTAATAGTAATCTTTATATTGAATTATTACTACTTTTTAGTTTTTGGATTTATTTATCGTATTGACGAAAAATATACTAGCATTTGCACCAAAAGGGCACAAAGACACACCGATAGGATTACAAAATGGAAGATCCTACTATTAATGATACATCAAACTGAATCTTCCTAGATAAAACATTGGAAAACATTCCAACACATATTTGTTTTATTCTGTGGTGTTGATTGGGAAAAATGTGCTAATCAACATTTGGGGAAATCCACGAAGTCTAGATTTGTAACTTAGATATATATTTGTTTAAGTGGTGGTTCCGACTAGTATAATGGGACTAGTTATCCTTTTACAAAGCAAGTGTATAATATAGGAATAAATGAAAGATAAACTATAACTCTAAGGTATGTATTACATACATATTACTCTAATATAATGTAAACTATAATCAAAGAATCGAAAATCAAGTTGAAAAAAAGATGGTGCTCTGCTTTGAAGCACCTCAGGGTCTAGGTTATCAGTCAATCATGTGCATTGTTGTCACCATTGTTGTTATCGCCATCCTTCTACAGTGTGGAGCTCACTTTGACGGCTTGCGGGCTACTACCCCTCCCCATCTCTGACCATTACCAGAGTCCTTGATTCTGTCTGCATCGGTCAAAATGGAGATAGATGTTGTCAATTATTTCGTCGACCTGAATCCCTACGAACCAATTTGGATGATCCCTCATGAAGTTTCAGGTTCTATACCACCATGTGTGTCATCTCCCCTGTGGATAATCTCGTCGTCTATCAATGTGCCTCCCAGATCTTTTGTGCCCTACCTGTCGGCTTCTACACCCTTTGTTGCATCACAAGGGCTTGACTGCCCTCCACTCTCTCCTGCTATGCTCAATCTCCTAGCTTCCTGCATCACACCCTCCCCTGATTTCAATTCAGTATCGCTTGTCGCATCCCTACACCCCTCATTGTCTGACCAACCCTTTTCTTTAGGGTTTTCACAATCTAGGAATTCCTCTATCCAACACTCTACTCCAGACAATAACCCTAACCCTACCTATTTACAGGGGAGGTTTCCTATTCCCTCTGGAAGCTTTAACATTCTGACAGTCAACCCTTGGAACTCTTCCCTTTCTCCACAGGTAGACTCACAAGGCAATCGAGACCCCTTCCGGGACCAATCGGCAGCACCCTAGACTAGTAAGGCCAAGAAGAGTAAGTGTGTCAAGGCTGCGAGCAAAGACATCTCTCTCAGTTTTGGGGAAGGTGTCACTATGGGTGAAGTGGTGGACACAACGAATTGGGTTCTGGTGGGTCGTGTGAGGGGCAGAACATATTCAGCAAAGCGGCTTTGCCTCTAGGCCTTAGAGATATGGGGCAATTTACTCAAGGAACTACCTTCGATCACCATTCTAATGCGAGGTTGGTTTGCCCTTAGTTTCCATCGGGAAGAATACACATATTGGATACTCTCCCGCTATTGGCATATCGAAATGGCCCCTATCCTTCTCAAACGATGGAGCCCCCTCTTCAATCCAAAACGAGAGCAGTTGGGTGTTGGACTTATTTGGGTCCGCCTACATGGGTTGCCTCTACAGTTTTGGTTAGAGAACATCTTTATTCGTATTGGCAATGCACTGGGCACCTATTTGGACCACGATAACTCCTACACGTCATCAGGCAACAAATCCATGGCCTGCATACTCATTCACTTTGACACCAGAGAAGGTTTGGACAAAAATATCACTTTGCACGGGAAGAATTTCACCTACAAACAAACCCTAGACTACGAAAGGGTCCCCTTCAGGTGCAGAAGGTGTCACAAGGTTGGGCACTTGTATAAGGAATGCCCCCTAGTTTCATCGGCAACTTCATCATCAGCTAAAGGCATAGAGCTTCCACATTCAGAAGCTCCCCCGGTAGAAGAATAGCATCCTCGTGCTACCAGTCCAATGGCTATGGATAGGGACACTACTCTGCCAACTAGTATTGCCTCTCCGCGGCCTACATCTCTACCCATGATGAGATCTCAGACTACTGTGGTGACTGCTCTCTCCACAGGTACTCTTCCTCCTCTTTGTTCCTCTGTTTCTTTTTCATGCACTGCATAGCAAATACATGTTGCATATGCATCCATTTCTTGCATGTCCACTTCCCCTCTTACATGCCTACTCTATCTTCCTTCTTCTATTTTCTCCACTACCCCTCCCTCTGTTACTGGAACAGCCTCCATCACTTCCCCTGAGCCCTCCACCACATCTCGACTTTCTCATCCATATAACCTCCACTCCCAGGTATCCATCCCTCCTGAACCATCTGGCATTGGTCTCTCTCCCCTACCAAAAGGGACCAAACCCCCTCGAGGGTGCCCTTCCAGGATTTCGAGAGTTATTCTTCTTGTCAAGGTAGATGTGGCCCTAGGCAGACAAGCCACTATTGATAGGGTTCTTAGAGCAAAGAACACCCTTACCCGAGATCATCCATGAAGTGGTTGTCCTTCAACTACAAAGGGTTGGCTAGCCCTACTAAAAAACTAGCCCTCAAGAGGCTCCTGGATTCAGAGTCGTCTGACATTATTTTTTTACAAGAAACCCTCAGGAAGGCAGAGCAGGTTGCCCAGATCCTACACACAATGAAGCCTGGCTGGTGCTTTCATGCCCTAGATGTCAATGGACGATCTAGGGGTATTTCACTGGGCATTAATACTCGATCCATCAATCCTATTTCTGTTTGGGGGGACCTGGATTCCTGGGTATGGATATATTTTCCTCGAAGATGGGCAGGAACTTCTGTATCATCAATGTCTATGCTCCATATCACAACAGGGTAGATTTCTGGAACCACCTCATGCAACTATCCCTGTTGAAATCTAATAATCTAATTATGGGTGGAGACCTCAATTTCACTATTGGTCATGAGGAATCTTGGGGTCATCATGCCCAGTTGGATCCCCTATCAGATTATATGGATCATCTCCTGGAACAACATCATATGATAGACATCCCCATGAACAAAAAGCAACCGACATGGCATAATAGGAGAATTGGTGATGCTGCTCTAGGTAGGAGATTGGATCGCTTTCTCATCAAGGAGGAATTGCTTGGTACCCTCTCTAATTTTCACCAATGGGTAGGATCTGGGGGTATCTCTGATCACTCCCCCATCTATCTGGAATTAGTTGGTCCATTCCAAAAACCCAGAGCACCTTTCAAGTTCAACTCGACCTGGTTGCAGGACCCTGAATATCACAAAATGGTCATTGATTTTTGGAGAGATCACCCTCCTTCCCAAGGGCGGAATCTGGCAGAAGGTTTTTGTCGAAACCTCATTGAACTTAAAAGTATCTCCATTCAATGGGCTAAATCTAAATGATCCAGAGATGATCTGACACTCTGTTCAATTGAGAACCAACTTGCTAACCTTATGGATGATCATGGTTGGGGATTCACCTCAGTAGAAGCTAAAGCTACCCTCACCGAGCTGGAGGCCCAGAGGTCCAAGATCCTATAGGAATGAGAGGAGACATGGAGACTTAGAAGCAGAGCCATCTGGCTGAAGGCAGGGGATGACAATACTAAATTATTCCACAATTATGCCAAAGGAAGGTGGGCTTGTAACACTATTTGGAAAATTCCTACTGATCATGGACAGTATGCTCAGACGTTCCATCAGCTGGCTCATTTGGGAAATTCACATTTTCAGCAGCTCTTCAAGGCTCCACCTATATGAAGACCTAACTAAACCTATATCTATGGGGGAATTGGAGAGTACCCTAAAATGGTTCAAGAAGGATAAAATTCCAGGTCTCAATGGATGGACTGTAGAATTCTATCTTGCATTTTTTTAGACTTTAGGCATGGACCTACTCAAGGTTGTAGAGGAATGCAGAATTACGGGGCGCATGTATGAGGCCATCAATTCCACCTTCATTTCCCTCATCCCAAAGGTGGATTCTCCCTAATCCTTCAATGATTTTCGGCCCATATCCCTTTGCAATTGCTTATATAAAATTATAGCCAAAATCATTGCCAACTGTATCAAGCCTATTCTCTCGTCCAAGATCTCATTTGAACAGTTTGCATTTGATCTGGAATTTATCCAGGACAAAGAATTAAGGTATTACAGACTCGTGTGCATGGATGTCCCTATGTTACTTATGCAACGGATTGATAAGATTGCTAGAATACATAGACACTAAGGCAAACAACAAAAACATAACAGTCAAACATGTAGACAAAACAAGTTCATAAGGAGTATACCCAATGCTCCTAGGCTACGTCTCCTCGTCCTGCCTTTCAGTGGTGGCCTCTCTATTATGTTTTCAAGCAGAGTTTTACAATAGTGAGCTCGATTCGAGACTCACTAAACAGAATGGAGTCAGTAGGAATGGAGTGCACAGACTCTCCTTATTGAAACTTGACCTCTAAGGGCCACAGTAGTATAATAGGCCTATACCGAGGAGCTGGCTTGAACCTCTCAAGCCTTCAATGGAGTACACAGACTCTCTGACTCTCTCTGGCTCTGTCTGGCTCGATGTTTCCTTCAGGTCAGCTCGGCTTCTACTCTTTTTTCTCTGCTATTAGATTTTTGCGTCTCTGTGTGTTGCCTCTCTGTATGCTCCTCTCTCTGCTTCTGTCAGTTTACAGCTTTAAAGCCAGTCTATTATTTTGACTATTCATTTCTGCTTCCTGGCCTTCTGGTTTCCTTTCCTCTATCCGTTCAAATTCCTCTACTCTACGTCATCATCACTGGCTAATGCCTCGCAAGGAGGTGGCCACCTGTTTGCTAATGAACTAGGTGTCGATTCCCTTAATCATATTCGAATGGACATTAAATATGTTTGCTTCAAGATCGCCCACGAACACGAATCATTTACCAACTCATCATCCATGTCGGACTTCAAATCCCCTGTCATCTTTCTTTTTTACCTGTCAAATCCAGTCGGTCATCGGGACGCATCCCCGTCGTTGATCTAGACCCCCCAGATCCTACGATCATCCTTCATATCGGGCAGACAAGTCGCACGACGTTTACCCGTTTGATGGGGGTGGTTTTCTCTCTCTTCCACCAAACGCGTATTGCTCAATGTGTGGCATCAGGTGGGACTCAATCAAAACTTCTTACCACCTCAAAGCCTTCCAATATCCTACCGGTTTGGGGAATCCTGCACTACAGAACCGAAACAGTTACTTTTCTGAATTTTATAGCATTTTCAGGTCTTGGCACTTCAGGGCTTTCCTTCACTGAGGGGGACACCCTGCGATACGTGATTAGCACTTAGCACTAATCGTGTATCAAAATCCACCTCTGTTTCCCGAATTAGCCTCCGATTTTTTCCAGTTTTGTGCCATTGCGCTTTACCATGGGCCAACGGTCTGCACGCTTGACCGAGGGTCCTCGTTGCCCCACTCTGGCCACAACTGCAATTTTTATGAGGATTCCTTTTGATATCTTCGATCTTTTCTAGGACTTGAATCTTTTAGCATAATTTGAAACAGTCATGAAAACTCAGAGAGTTTTAGGATCCAATTCGGATCACAACCTTCCCATTGAAAAATCTTTTGGACCACCAAAAGTTGGTTTTCTTTCAAGCATCAATCAAGTCAGGGTATTGCTTCCTCGCTTGCTCAATTTTTATCCATTTCACACTGCTTGGCTTTGAACCTTTGAGTCCGATCCTGAGGTACTCAACATCCCCTCTACGTGTAGTTCTTACCTTCCTATCCAGAACTGTATCTTCCTGCAACTCATTAAGATATTCAGGTAACAAATCATCAATATAAGGCAATTGACTCTGCTCTTAGGGATCTTCAATTAATGAAGGTTCAAATAGTCTCAAGTTGTCTGCATTAACAGCTGAGTAGATGTGCATGTAAGCTGGTAGATCAAGGCGAAAAGCATTCTCACCAATTTTCTCAAGTATCTTGAAAGTTCCATACCTTATTGGCTTCAGCTTCTTACCTTCTCCTTGCATTCGGTCTTTGTTGATATACAACCAGACTTGATCACCAACTTGGAAACTATGCTTCATTTGATGCTTGTCATGCCTTGCCTTGTACTTGGCTTGGCTCTTTTCCAGCTGTTCATGTACTGCCTGGTGAATCTCTTGGATTTGTTCAACAAACTTGGTTGCCTTGTCCACATCACTATGTCCATCAACTGCTATGTCTTTACCAAAGACAAAATCCAAGGGGACCTTGGTGTGAAACCAAAACAGGTCTCAAAAGGAGATCTCTGTGTAGAAGAATGTTTAGCTCGGTTGTAGGCATGTTGCACATAACATAAATGTTCATCCCAAAGTTTGGGATGCTTGCTGCAATAGTCTTTGAGCAACTGGATCACGGTCCTGTTGACCACTTCTGTTTGACCATTTGTCTGCGGATGAAAATCTGTGCTTTTCTTCAGCTTGGTGTCCATCAATTCCCACAAACTCGACCAAAATTTCCTAATAAATTGGGTATCTCGATCAGATATTATGGAAGTGGGTAATCCAAAATGAACCCGTACATGTTGAAAGAACAACTTTTCAGTTTGTTCAGCTGTAATCTGTTTGTTGCGAGGTATTAAAATACACATTTTGCTGAACCTATCCAAAACAACATTTAAATAGTCATGATCTTTCCTAGATTTAGGCAGTGCTCCAACAAATTCCATGGAAACACTTTCCCAAGGATGAGAAGGTATTGGTAAGGGAGTGCACAAGCCTAGTTTTCTATTGTTGGGCTTGCTTTTAGCACACATGGTACACCCTCTTACAAATCTAGAAACTGTCTCATTCATTTTTGGCCAATAACAAAATCTTTGTAGTTGTGCAACTGTTTTACTTACACCAAAGTGACCTGATATTAGAGAAGTGTGTGCTTCTCGAATTATCTTTACTCTTTTAGTTTGTGGAATGCATAGCTTCCCATAATGATACAAGAGTTGGTCCTTAATATAATAATCCAATTCTTATACCCATTTGCCTTGCCTCAAAGTTGCATATACATCTTTAAAATCTATATCTTGAGCATATTGTTCAATGTAGCTTTCATGCAATACTGAATTATGCTTAAGTATAGTAGATGCATTTATAATTGGTCTAGATAACATATCTACAACTTTATTGTGTATGCCCTTTTTATATCTGATGACTAAATGAAACTGTTGTAGAAAACCCATCCATCTATAATGTCTTGATTACTGCAACTTAGTTTCGGAGTGTAGATATTGAAGTGGTCGATGATCAATATGTATAACTGTCTCTTTTCCCATTAAGTAATGTTTCCACTTTTTCACACTCTGTACTAATGCATACAATTCTTTATCATATGTGGGATAGTTAACTACTGCAGAATTAAATGTCTCAGAATGATAACATATGGGTTTACCGTGCTGCATCAACACTGCTCCCATGGCATAGTCAATGGCATCTGTTTCAATCTTGAATGGTCTTTGAAGATTGGGCAGTGCTAGTACTAGTGTTGTATTAATATTTTCTTTCAAGATGTCAAAGGATTTCTATTGTTTGCCTCCCCACTGAAACACCTTGTTCAATCATGTTAAAGCATGTAAGGGAGCTGCAATTAAGGAAAAGTTAGAAATAAACTTTCTCCAATATTGTGTTGCTCCTAAGAAGCTTCTAAATTCTGTAGCAGATTTGGGTTTAGGCCAATTTACAATCACTGCGACCTTAGAGGGATCTATCTTCAATTCACCACCCCCTACTATATGTCCCAAATAATTCAAATATGTTTTGCCAAATTCACATTTTGAGAGTTTAACATAAAGTTCTTCTCTTTTCAAAACATCCAGTGTCTGCTTAACATGCTTTAAATGTTCTTCCCACGTTTTTCTAAATATAAGAATGTCATCCAGATATACAATAACAAAATCATCAAGAAAAGGTTTGAGTACATCATTCATTACTCTCATGAAAGTAGCAAGAGCATTAGTTAAGCCAAAAGGCATAACCAGCCACTCATACAATCCCTGCTTTTTTTTGAAAGCAGTCTTCCATGCATCTTGCTCTACAACTCTGACCTGATGATAGCCACTATGCAAGTCTAACTTGGAAAAATAAACAGCCTCTTTCAACTGATCTAATAGATCATCTATGTGAGGAAGGGGATAACGATTTTTTATCGTTATCTTATTCAGTGCTCGGTAATCAATGCACATTCTCCACGAGCCATCTTTTTTCTTCACCAATACAATTGGAGACCCACAAGGTGATGTGCTAGGTCTGATGAACCCTTTCTCGAGCAGCTCTTGTACATGTTTCTTGATTTCTTCATTCTCTAAAGCTAACAACCTGTACATTCCGATGTTAGGCAATGGAGCATCTTGCTACAAATTAATATCATGCACTATTTCCTTTTTGGGTGGCAGACCTTTAGGTTCTTGAAACAATACATCATATTCTGAAACAACTTTTTCTAAATCAGCTTGTTGTTTAGCATCACAGCCCTCAAATACATTGGTTTTATTAGGTTTCTTTTCCTTTACAACCATCAATAAAAATTGTTTGCATGAATTTACAATTCGTTTCATCTGCCTTGAGTTTATGAGAGTATAACTATTATTGAGCTTATGAGCTCTTACAATATATTCAATTCCAGCTTTAACGAGTAGATATTTGTTCTCAACTCTATAGAGAATAGCTTTTCTATCATACAAGTAAGGACTTCCTAAAACAATTCCACATATATCCAAAGGAACTATATCTAACTCAACCTCATCTACAAATGCTGACCCAAAAGAAAACTTAAGTTTACATTGTCTAGTCACTTGTAGCTTTTCTTTATCACATAGCCAACCTAATGGATATGGCTTCTTGTGAGGTGTGGTTAGTAATCCCAACTTCTTTACAATTGCTTCAAAAATTAAATTTACTTGTGAGCCACTATCAAACAAAGTATCAATCTTTTGATGATTGGAAATAACTCGAATATGAAAAATCTCACGTCTTTTTCTCTCGTTTTCTTCAATTTCAGTAGATTGTGCAGAATTACTAGTAGATGCTTCAGAATTTTTACCTTTTATACCTATGGTTGCGATTGTTGCTTCATCTCCTGAGTCTAACCCCAAATCTTTTTGAATAGTTGTAGCAGTCTTCTTCTTCTTGCCCTCGAACTTCTTAGGTTTCAGCTCTAGGTGCAGAATCCAGTAGTGTTCATCATCATGCCCATCCTTCTTACAGTGAGTGCATAAAGACTTGTTTTTCTATACAGTGTTTGTCTTCCTCTCTTTCCATTTCTATTTTCCTTTCTCCTTATTTTTGCTTACATTGGGTTTGGATGATCCCCCAACTTCTGGGTTCCCATTCTTACCTCTAGCTTCGAGATGCATAGCTTGAACGGATACTTCATCTATACCAGTGGGATTAAACATGAGGATAGTGTGCCTCATGTAGCTGTGTAGACCACCTATATACTTCAATAGATTCTCAGGTGGGTCTAAAGAAATTCCTAGAATCAAAGCTCTTTTCCTAAATTCTTGGGTGTAACCTTGTACACTTTTCCCTTTTAGTTGTTGAAGAGTTGTCCAGCTCATCATGGCTTGCTGCATGTAGGCTAGTGGATAGAATTTATTTTTAATTGCAGAAACAAATTCACTCCAAATAGAAAGAATATTACCATGTTTCTTCATGTCATCTTGTGTCCTACCTTCCCACCATACCAATGTAGTGCCTCCAAGGCATAGGTTGGCCAGCTGAATCTTACTCTTGTCTGAGTCAATGCTCTGCACTCTGCAATAAACATCAATCTGCCTGATCCAATTATCCAGCATCTCTACATTCAACTCTCCATCATATATTGGTAAATCAAATTTAACATCTAATTTAATCAAAGATGTCTTCTTTTTATTTTCAGGGCTATTAGGAGGCGTGAGGAAATTTTCTTCTTTCCCTTTGCCTTTAGAGTGGTCATGGAGGAAAGATTCTTCTACTCCTTTGTCTTATTTGGAGCTTGATGAATCTTCATCTCTATGTTTCTTATAGTCCCTATAAATTTCTTCCACCATGGATTTCAGGGTCAGAAAACTATCCATGAACTGGGGTTCTGATTCCAAGGGATTTTCTCCTGACATTTTCCTCTTAGAATAGACTCTTCCAATTTTTGGATTAGTTTCATCGAATTCTCCTTCTCCTAATTTAAGCTTTGATCTAGTTAGCATTCAAGAACAAGATCCAGCACAAGCTTGTCTAACTTTAGTAACCTAGAGCTCAAATACCACTTGATCTGGAATTTATCCAGGACAAAGAATTAAAGGTATTACAGACTTGTGTGCATGGATGTGCTTATGTTACTTATGCAACGGATCGATAAGATTGCTAGAATACATAGACACTGAGGAAAATAGCGAAAACATAACAATAAAACATGTCGACAAAACAATTTTAATAAGGAGTTCACCCAATGCTCGTAGGCTACTTCTCCTAGTCCAGCCTTTCAGTGGTGGCCTCTATATTATGTTTTCAAGCAGAGTTTTACAACAATGAGATTGATTCGAGACTCACTAAATAGAATGGAGTCAGTAGGAATGGAGTGCACAGACTCTCCTTACTAAAACTCAACCTCTGAGGGTCACAGTAGTATGACAGGCCTATACCGAGGAGCTTGCTTGAACCTCTCAAGCCTTCAATGGAGCACACAGACTCTCTGACTCTCTTTGGCTCTATCTATCTCGATGTTGCCTTCAGGTCAGCTCGGCTTCTACTCTCTGTTCTCTGCTATTATCTTTTTGCATCTCTGTGTGTTGCTTCTCCGTATGCTCCTCTCTCTGCTTCTGTAAGTTTACGGCTTTAAAGCTAGTATGTTCTTTTGACTGTTAGTTTCTGATTCCCTGCCTTCTGGTTTCCTTTCTTCTGTCCATTCGAATTTCTCTGTTCTGCGTCCTCATCACTGGGTAACACCTCGCAGGGAGGTGCCCACCTATTTTCTAACAAATGGGCGTCAGATTCCCTGAATCATATTTGAATGGTCATTAAATCTATTTGCTTCAAGATTGTCCGTGAACACGAATCGTTTACCAACTCATCATCCACGTTAGACTTCAAATCCCCTGTCATCTTGCTTTTTGACCTGTCAAATCCAGTCGGTCATTGGGACGCATCCCCATCATTGATCTGGACTCCCTAGATCCTACAATCATCCTTCATATCGAGCGAATAAGTCACACGACGTTTACGCGTCTGATGCGGGTGGTTTTCTCTCTATTCTGCCAGATGTCTGTCACTTGATGTGTGGCATCGGGCGAGACTTAGTCAAAATGGCTTACCACCTCGAAGCCTTCTAATATCCTGCTGATTTGGGAAATCCCACGCTACGAAACCGAAACAATTACTTTTCCGAATTTTACAGCGTTTTCGGGTCCATGCACTTTGGGGCTTTCCTTCACTGAGGGGGACACCCTGTGATACGTGATTAGCGCTTAGCACTAATCGCATATCAGAATCCACCTCTATTTCCCAAATTAGCCTCCAGTTTTTGCCAGTTTTGTGCCATTTCACTTTACCATGGGCCAACAGTCTGCGCGCTTGACCGAGGGTCCTCATTGCTTTGCTATGGCCACAACTGCAATTGTTATGAGGATTCCTTATGATAGCTTCGATCTTTTCTAGGACTTGAATCTTTGAGCATAATTTGAAACAGTCATGAAAACATAGAGAGTTTTAGGATCCAATTCAGATCAGCATTCCTCCATAATCGACAGATCCATGAGGCCATTGGCATGGCACAGGAAGCACTCCACTCTATCAAATTGAAGCATCTTAAAGGAGCTATTCTCAAAATTGATCTATCAAAGGCATTTGATCGAGTCAGCTAGCTCTATCTTAGAAATCTCCTCACACATCTCGGATTCCCCATCTCATTCATTTGATGGATCATGTGTTGCATCTCCTTTGTCTCTTTTAGTGTACTTATAAATGGATCTACCTCCAACTTCTTCCATGCTGAGAGGGGCCTCAAACAAGGTTTCCCACTCTCCCCATTACTTTTCCTGCTTGTCATGGAAGGCCTAAGCAGGTTGATCTTACATGAAAGAAGAGCAGGGCGACTACAAGGGCTTAAGATCACTGAACAATGTACTATATCCCATCTTCTATTCATTGATGATGTGCTTATCTTACTCAGCGGTGGCATCTGATACTTCACTACTTTCTATGACATCATGCATCTATTCAGTGCAGCCACCGGGATGGAAATCAATAGGCCAAAGTCTACCATCACTTTCTTGGCTTGCTCTCCACAGGAAACCAGACATGCTTATTAGAAGTTCCCCTTTAAAAGTCTCCAAGGTGACTAAGGTGGAAAAAAGGCTGCTAAATTGGAACCACCATTTCGTATCCAAAGTAGGGAGGCTGGTGCTTATCAAATCAGTTTTGGAAGCCACTCTGGTTTACTAGATGTCCCTAGCATGGATTCTACAAGGTATCCTATCGAGAATCCAAAAGATATGCTACAAATTTCTATGGAATGGACACAAGGAGGGGAATCCATTCGCTTGGGTGAGATGGAGTCGTATTGCTTTACCCAAGAAATGGGGAGGATGGGGCCTCAAAGATCTTCCAGCATTTGCACATGCTTTGGCTACCAAATTAGGATGGCTTCTCCTAAAATCAGAAGTTTGTGGACTGATGTGGTTATCAATAAATACATTTGGCCCCTAAACCTAATGGATTGGATTCGTCTTCCAGCTTGGAACAAACAGGGTATCTCTGTCATCTGGAGGGTTGTACTATAAACCCTCCCCACCATCAAGAATGGCCTCACCTAGCGAATTAATGCTGGAACAACAGTCTGCATTGGATCTGATCCATGGACAGGCTATGGAAACTTATATTGACTTCCACCAGACCTTATTGAATTCCTAAATGACAGGGGCATATCCACGATTGCACAAATAGCGGATCAGGAAAACACTACTATCTTCTTGCAAGCTTGGAAATCAGCAACCACTCTTGGCATTCCAGATCATTGGATACAGGATTGGGAGGACTACATTAATGCTTTATTTGAATCACACGGCCGCATAACTGATGATGATGATGACCTCATATGGGCTCCTGCAGCACACAGAGTATACTCTCCCAAGGTAGGATATCCCATTATTCATGTTGCGCATAAGCCCCCTGTACTAGAGGGGTGGTGGAGAGCACTTTGGAAACTTAAGGCACCCCCACGTACCCGACTCTTTATGTGGAATATCATCATGAATAAAACTCCTACAGGCATCAACTTGATGAAGAGATCTCACTTTGGTCTGACCTGGTGTGTCATTTGTCAACAGGATGAGGAATTGAATGATCATCTCTTCCTGTTTTGTGCAACTTTTCAACACATTTTGGAGCAAGTCCTCTCCTCCCTGGCTATCACACAGCATTGGGATGGGTGTAACATCAAGGAGGCATGGAACAGCTAGTGGGTTGCTTCCCCCAACATGAAGAATCGTAATCTACCCATAATTATATGCTAGCACACCTGGTTAAGTTGGAACAATATCATCTTCAACAATCTGCAAGTTCGGTGGCCATTGGTTATCACTCGGATCATCAATAATTTCAATGAGTTACAGGATGATGATCAACCCCCTCCTGCACGCACTATAACTCCTGAAGCTATCAACCATGACCACCCCTAGGCATACTTTGATAGATCTTCCCAAGAACAGGGATGGTGTGGGGGGGTGTGGGGAGAGGGGGTGGTATTATTCTTCGTATATCACACTGCCATTCCTTCTTAATTTGCATGGGGTTGGGTGTTGGCACAAACAACTTCGTTGAGATTATTTCGCTTCAACACTTATTATACTTTGCATTGGCACAAAATTGTAGACATATTCAAATCTTTGGGGACTCTAAAATCATCATTAATTGGTTCAATTGCACATCTGCATGTCATGTGCATTCCCTCATAAACATTTTGGATGATGCATTGCAATTAAAATCTCATTTTGAACAGATTTCTTGTCTCCATATTTACAGGGAGTGCAACCAGATTGCAGATCAGCTTTCCAAGGAGGCAAACGAATCAACCCAGAGGTCAATGGTTGATATAAGAATAGATGGAGGCAGTTTTTTTCAGTATTATCACAAGCCCTACATCGACTAGATACAGCAAAGGGCCGATAGGCCCTAATTTTTCAATTTATGATGCAGATATATATCAGTAACTTTGTAAATTAAATTTTTGTATTTTTGTATAAATATTTACAGAACCTGAAGGCATACCCTTAGTGGGTAATTATGTACAAAACTATATATTTTGATGGCTATGGCCACACATACAGCATATGCCATTGCCATTTACAACATGTAATTTTTCATTTATAATAGAAAATTACGATTTTTCCCATGGGAAAAAAAATGTAAACTATAATCCTATTAAATAAATGTACCCGAGTTTTATTGAATTGACATGCTTTTACAATTTCCCAATGTTACTTAGTAATATAGATTAATAAGTAAAACTAGAAGTAATTCCCTTAAATGATAAAAGTAATCTTGATTAAGTAGCTAATCCAAATTAGATTTTAATGAGAGTAGACATGTAAAACCCAAGCAAGGAGTAAGTTCTTAGAGTTTGTGGCAAGTTGGTTACCAACTTTGATATAATATAAATGTTATATTTTTGTTCTCAAATAGCATTCCTGCAAGGCTTTGCATTTCGTTGAGGGAACATGAATTTGACATATCTAAGAGTCGATATTACTTTGTATTCCATATGACTTTACATTGAAGTTATGTAACAACAATCTAATTTCTTTTCCATAGAATATCAATGAAATTAACTTGCATAACTACCTTTCCTACAAAAAAAGAGTAATTCTCTAAGGAGTTCTCACCTCTACTTATTGGGAAGCAACATAGGTTCTTTGAATTCTCACTTCAATTGTTCTTGGGGATTTCTGACTAACAAGTTACCAACTATAAGAATAATATCTAAAAACATTTATTTTTTTAATTTAGGTTAGATATTTATTTATTTTTTTGAGACCATGTTGTGGTAAAAACACACCTCCCCCCCCCCCCCCCACCCGCCTATTATTCACTTAATTCTCATTATGGGGACTCTTTAACTGAATGATTGGTTATATTATTATTTGACTAATGAGAAATTGGGTTGCTCCAATGAGTTCGATTTTTTTCTATCAAAACTCATTTGATCTCATTTGGACATTTGGTTTGCAAATAATGCCTAATTGAAGATTGGATGTTTTTTAGTGCTTTGGCCATATATAATGTATTTTACCTTTTATGTTATAAATTTGTCTCTTTGTAAATAATTAGTTTTTTGTAAATATTATTTTTTATTTTGTATCATGCATTTCATAGCCCCTGAGACCAAGCCTTTTATTATGTAATGGCTTAATGTTTAAAAGTGGATTTAAACCTTTCACATTTAAAAAGTGGCACATATATATATATATATATATATATATATATATATATATATATATATATATATATATATATATATATATATATATATATATATATATATATATATTATTTTTTTATTTTGTATCATGCATTTCATAGCCCCCGAGACCAAACCTTTTATTATGTAATGGCTTAATGTTTAAAAGTGGATTTAAACCTTTCACATTTAAAAAGTGGCACATATATATATATATATATATATATATATATATATATATATATATATATATATATATATATATTATCAGAGATATATTAAAAATATTCAAAGTCTGAACTCATATTTATATCACTTATGGAATATATTAAAATTTAATCAAACCTAAAGTACAACCATATAGCCGACGGGAGGACCAACCTACCACATCATTACTCCTGCTCCCAGCAAGGTCAATAGTTATCGGAGAGTTTCGAATAAACAAGATTTTAAAAACTTTGATACGACACTCCCTCTGATCTTCGATAGTGATATAACCTCCTGCTCTAGTATGTCGATACATCATTCCTCTCTGAATCCCGAAATTCATATCCCTCTAATCACTGATATTCTGATATGGCACTCCATCGATATTCCAATAATCAATACTTTCGATCTCCAATATATGACATCCATGATACTCTGATATCCTCATATCATCTATCTCTGATACCAGGCTCTGATATGTCAGACCTAATATGGTATTAATTCTGGTCTATAAATATATCGCGTCGTCGCATATCAGAGCTCCCATATGTAACCACACTAGAAATTGTTGACATCAGAAAATCTCTTACATACCTTTGTGCCCACCACTTGTTTGCCTAAGTCATCACCTCTGATACCACTAAGTTGCTGCCATGTATAAATAAAAAACCACTTAATTAATTTAAAAATGGTCTCATAAAATAAACGATGTTTTATATGTATTATAGTGTTAATACCTATTTTCGCCATTTTAATAAAAAAATCCTCTATTTACAACTGATTTTATTTTCTGTTATAACAGAGAGGCGTATAGAGCCGATGAGAATCAACGCATCCAATCAACATTCTCAAAGAAGCTCCTCCATGTGGCACAAAGCAAACTTAAAATGGGCAGGGGTTGTTGAAGCTGTTATTCAAAGATCACTATGCCTGTGAATTCCACCTATTAGTTCCAAACAAGTTGTACAATCTTATCAGAGCGCTAACCAAGATGGGCATTTTCTTAACCATGGAGTAAAGGACACACATTCCACATCATTGTCTTCGCTCCTGCATATCGGAGGTAATGCATATCGGGGTTTTCGTTTTGAGACACATTTTAAAAACCTCAATAACATCATTAGTTGATACTTTGATATAGTTCCTCATTGATATTACGATATGCAAATATCTCAATATGTCGATACACCTTGTCTCTCCAATATGCATAAAGTTTCGATAGTGTTAAAAGCCACCAAGGAACACTGATAAAGATTAACAAAGGATTTCATCGGAAAACCAAAGGTTGACGGGCCCTTTTCTCTCTCCTCTAGTGGGACAGATGGCAGCTTATGATTGGTTCCAAAAATTTACATATGGCAGCATATGGTTGGATCCAATAAAGACACATGGAAACATATGATTGGTTTCGATAAAGTTACATTGACATCTAACGTTATAATGATATGGCGGCATGACAAGACACATTGCAGGAAGTGTTGGCGTTTTGAGGGGCCCAAGGGGACAATTTTGGGTGACACGTGTCACCACTCATGAGGTTCCACGTGGAGTGATAATTTCATATCGGAGGTTAAAGATGTCAGCACTTTATAATAGTTTGTGATTAGAAACTTGCGATAAGGAGGCTGCGATATTAAGCTAGCACATGGTCGAGAAGCGTTTAAAGGACCCAAGGCGTAAAGCAATATCGAAGCCTCAGCACATTGGAAGGTCGGTGAATCGAAGAATCAGAACTTCTTAAGGTGACCACCTTTGAAAATATTTGATATGCATAAAGTGTCGATAGCATAAAAAACCATCGGGGAGCGCCGATAAATATTAACAAAAGATTTCATCGCAAAAT
This sequence comes from Pinus tabuliformis, assembly GCA_031772625.1. Taxonomy (NCBI): domain Eukaryota; kingdom Viridiplantae; phylum Streptophyta; class Pinopsida; order Pinales; family Pinaceae; genus Pinus; species Pinus tabuliformis. Next base: position 302,639,698 of record CM062814.1, read on the forward strand.
CAAAGGTTGATGGGCCCTTTTCTCTCTCCTTTAGCGGGACACGTGGCAGCATATGATTGGTTCCGATAAGCTACACATGGTAGCATATGAATGGCTCCGATAAAGACACATGGTAGCATATGATTGGTTCCAATAGAGCTATAGTGGCATTTGACATCAGCATGATGTGGCGAGATGACTAAACGTGGCAGGAATTTTTTGCATTTTGAGGGGCCTAAGGTGAAAAATATGGGTGACACATGGCACCACTCATGAGGTGCCACGTGGAATATGATGATGTCATATCGGAGGTTGGCATATCAAAGGTTGAAGATCGCAATATCAGCATATCAAAGGTCTAGCATATTCATTGATCGCAAAATCGGATCATCAGGTACATCAGCACATCGCAATATCAGAGCATTGACACATCAGAAGGTCGAAGAATCAGAACTTCTTTAGGTGAAAACCTTTAAAAAGTTTGATATGCATAAAGTGTCGATAGCATTAAAAACCATCAGGGAGTGCCAATAAATATTAACAAATGATTTCATCGCCAAACCAAAGGTTGACGGGCCCTTTTCTCTCCCATGTAGCAGGACACGTGGTAGCATGTGATTGATTCTGATAAGCTACAAATGGCAGCATATGATTGGCTCTAATAAAGACACATCGTAGCATATGATTGGTTCTGATAAATCTACAATGGTATTTGAACATGTCAACACTTTATAACAGATGGGGATTGGAAACTTTCAATAAGGGGGCTCCAATATTGGGCTAGCACATGGTCGAGAAGCGTTTAAAGGACCCAAGACGTAAATCAATATTGGAACATCGACACATTGTAAGGTTGGAAAATCAGAGAATCGTAACTTCTTAAGGTGACAACCTTTGAAAATTTGTGATATGCATAAAGTGTTGATAGCATTAAAAATCGTCAAGGAGCGTCGATAAATATTAACAAAGGATTCCATCGCAAAACCAAAGGTTGATGGGCCCTTTTCTTTCTCCTCTAGCAGGACAGGTGGCAGCATATGATTGGTTCTGATAAGCTACAAATGGCAGCATATCAATGGCTCCGAAAAAGACACATAACAACATATGAATGGCTCTGATAAAGGCACGTGGAAGCATATAATTGGTTCCGATAAAGCTACAGTGGCATCTGACGTTAGCATGATGTGGCGACATGGCAAGGCACGTGGCAGGAAGTTTTATCATTTTGAGGGGCCTAAGGAGACAAATCTAGGTGACATGTGGCACCACTCACAATGTGCCATGTGGAATATGATGACATCATATCAAAGGTCAACATATCAGAGGTTGAAAATCACAATATCAGCATATCGGAGGTCAGGATATCAAAGGTCCTGCATATCGACGTATTGCATATCGAAGTTCCAGTATATTGATGACTGCAACATCACAGCATTAGGTACATTGGCCATCGCAATATCAGAGCATCAACACATCGAAAGGTCGGTGAATCGAAACTTCTTAAGGTGGCAATCTTTAAAACATTGTGCTATGCATAAAGTGTCAATAGCATTAAAAACTATTGGGGAGCACGAATAAATATTAACAAAGGATTTCATCAAAAAACCAAAGGTTGATGGGCCCTTTTCTCTTTCCTCTAGTGGGACACTATGGTGTAGGAATATCCTCTTTATGGACAAAGATGATCCCTCTAGCCCAAGAGAGTGGGTCTAGCCACAAAAAAGACAATCTAATGTAAATTTCCTTATATTAGAATTGAATAAGAGGGCCTACCTCTTATAACGCTAATCCACTTGAAGGTGATCTTGCTTCCTTGCTCCAGCTTGATTTTGTTCCTTTTGTTCAAATACCTGAAACAAACATGCAAGAAACAACAACAAACGTGATAGCATAATTTCGAATTCAATCTACTTAAAAGGTCAATGAGTTTTAATCTATCAAATGTAATATTACACACGATATAGGAAATAAACCATTAGTTGTATTAAAATATACTACAAAGAGAAATACAACCGAAGCCTTGACGTTGGAGATCTCCTTTGTGGTATCCAAGTCTTGCTACATGCCTTTTCGGCACTCTTTTCCTCCTCTAGCTTGACATGAAATGCATTTCAAGCTCTAACTCTCTCTCCTCATGCTTTAGCTACCAAATACTAGTCTTTTGTCATCTAATACTAATCTTCTTCTATCAAAAGCTAAAGATTTCAGAATTTTGCAGGTTCACTATGTGTTGTATATTGTGTATTGTAACCAAAAAGGGTAAGAGGAAGTGGTTTATATAGGGAGAGGAGGATAAGAATTAGATCCACTCAATGGGGAAGAAGGTATTATCTCCTTGGGAAGGTCTACTTTTAAGGGGGAAATAACCTTGTATGGATTTCTCGTCCCTTATCCAACCAAACAAACATCTAGGACATCGCCACTAGAAGTTTCTAGATGTGAAACTATGTTTCCTTTTATAGAAACTTTCCAGAAGTAGACCGGCCCGGGTATTGGGCTAACAGTAGTGTTGATCGGTGTGGGTCGTAGTGTTAAACTCTGCAAATTGGCGCAGGTGAGACACTGGGAAAGAGCGATGATCCTAAAAACTAGATTTTAAGAAGGGTTCCCTGGAAATGTTCTGAAGGGAGTGGGGACTACTTTCTTCAAACTTCAAGGGATGCAAGAGCATAGGTTTCATGGTGAAAGTATAACACAATAGTCACTACTAGGGTTCTCCAAGATCAGGAACGGGGAGTGACAGGAGAGTGACAAATTACTGTGTAATAGATGCCCCCTAAAGCATGAAGTCAGAGCTGAGAACGATGGCTGAAATGTTTTAAGACGAAGCGAGGACTTGGAATACCAATGTCGAAAGACCTGCAACTCAAACATACATGTACATATTTGAAATCTGAGTCATTCCTAATAAACATGAGAGGCATATAACAATACATGAATCCACGATATAGGCACAACTATCCAAAAAGGATCATGTGAATGGATCCTCGACATGGACATAGCCATCCAACTGAAGGGATCATATGAAATAGATCCACAGCATGGGCACAACCATCCACATAGAGAGGATCAAAATTAAAAGGCCCACAGAATGGTTGCAGCCATCCATCTAAAGAATCATGTATATAATAATGAATGACTCATCACTCCTCGCAACTGGACTTTTGTGATCTAAGCCTAGGGTCTTGCGCTCCAACATGACTTAATCAAAGTACAAATTCTAACATGTGAATAAACATGTTGAAGTCGAACATGCTAGAAAATCACTTGACTACCAGCTAATGATGTGAACCGTTAACAAGCGCGAGAGAAACCAGCCATAATGTCAATGGTTGTCAAGGTACTGTCAATACAATTCACGAAGTGTGAATAAGGAACTGAAGTCGAACACTTATGAAATCGTTCAATCAAAGTACAATGATGAGAACCTATCGTCGAGTGCAAAGAACTTGTCATTGATGCAGGTGTTGATGCCTCAAAAATCGCTGCAACAACATCGGGGATAACCACCCGGTCCGGACCTTAGTACAGCTCCTTTTCCGTTTGGAATAGTGGCTCCGACTGGGGATAATGGGACCAGTTTCCCAGAAGTGGATAAATGGGATGGATGGGTGATTATAAACTACGCTAGCGACGAGCGAATAACTAAAACTATCAGCAAGAATATAATAACTATGATCTATCCCGGGGACTCATTGAACTTTAAAGCGTAGCATTTGATGGTCTGTGTCTAAAGACAGGCATATAGATGACTCCATCTTTAAGGCATAGATATTAATTCATTCAAGATTGCTATGCCTAAATAGTTAAACAGAGCAATTAAAAAAAAATTACCACACTTTATCATTTATATCATTGTCACATGCATGATTGAAAGGAAAGGCACATCGTAAAACATCCAATAGTGGAATGAATAAAGATCTGTTGTTACAGCGCATGCATATAATCAACAATAGCAAGAATAATCACATAACAATTCATATAAAAGGAATGAATTCAGACATAGATAGAAATACCATATGAACTGCTTGACACTCCCAAATATCAATCGTTATTTGTAGTTCTTCCTTCAATGCAAAAACATCCTCAACAACGACAATAGTGCACAATTTCATAAAGAAGCTTCCTTGTTAAATTAAGAACAATTGGCCCAGTTTCATAAAAGAATATTGACTGAAGCACAATAGTGCAAACTTCAGTCTATTAAGTCTGTTACAAAACTTTACGACCCTTTCCAAAGCAACGAAAGGGTCTATAAATTCTAAACTAATCTAAATATCTAATAAACAGAAATCCTACATAATTAGCATCAATAAATATTGATCATATTTCCTGGAGTGATCTGGCAATCGGTGACATAATTTATCAGGTAGGCTGCTTGCCTTTAAACCTGAGTTGACTTGTCGCAAGCATTGGCTCTACTTCAGGTGGTTTGTTGAGAAGCGAACTAAGCTGGGCAGCATAGGTGGCATCCTGAATGTCAGGAATTATACACCCGATTGCATCTGTCAAACACTTAAGGGCGACTCTGTGTGTGTGTGGCTTAATCAGGAAAAGCCAATATGCATCGAAGGTCAAATTGTTAACCCCAGCGATTAATCTCCCCTTTTCCTCCAAGTCAGGATAACACGTTTGCTCCAACATGTTTGTTGTTGTTATCTTTCCTGGTGTACATTGGGAGATCATATTTGCCAAGTAGAGAGTGTTGTTAACCAAATCAACTAGGTTGCTGGAGGTTGATTTACACCTTGAAGCTGCCCTTTCTGCTTTCATCACCTGTGTGTGCCATTCTGTAAAAAGTATGTCTTTATATGTTTCTGAAATCTTGGGCAAATTTGCTTCTCTCCCTTGATCAGAATCTTGCCAGTCAAGATATCCACTTATGATCTCGTCAGCCTGGTCTAACTCATTCCTGGCCTTCTCTACCTGTTGATTAATGGATGTAGTTAACTCACACAATGGCTCTGCCTCGGTGAGTTGTTGACAAAGGAGCCTAATTTGTGATATCAGTGCATTGTTTATTAGTGATGCTTCCTTTCTGAACTCATCCACCTGTGGAGCGCCTTTGATTATTTCAAGCTGTGATGACAATTGAGCGATTTGCTCATCTTTCGTTTTCATCATTTGTTCATTTGTTGCTCTCAATTGTGCCAGTGCCTCTGACAATTCCTTTTGTTTCTGAATTGCATTTTGGTCAATCCTTTGCCTTTCTTCCTGCAATTGCTGGGTTAATTGATCATTCATTTGCTGTTGTACCAGCAAATGCTCCTCTGCTTGCACTGCCTTCTGCTTTGTCTTGGTCAATTCTGCCTGTATTGCAAAAATTTCTTGGTCCTTAGTCTTCAGTAGAAGACTTACCTCCGATGCCTTGTCACTTGTTGCTGCGGAATAGGCTCCTGCATACTGTGACAGCTTTGTTAGGTCATCGGAGGGGTCCAATTCCTCCTTCCATACTACATTACCCGTGACTGTTTGCTCTGGAAAGATTGAAGGTTGATCATTCCTTCGTCTTTTCCTTGATCGCTTTACAACTGCTCTATGCCTCGGGCTGTAGAAAACATCCAGGGGAGGAATATCTTCTACCTGAAGAACGATTTGGTCGGAGGGGTCCTTTGGTATTACTTCAACATCCTTATAAATGGGTGGGCCACTGGTTCCACTTAGAACCTGAGGTGAAGTGATGTCCTGTGTGTCATTTGTCTTGGAAGTGTCCCCATCTTTTGAACATTCCAATCCACTGATGATGGAATGAAACTGCTGCCATTCCTGGAATAGTTTGGGGTCTATGGTAGTGTCTACATTGACATCAGTGGTGGTCTGTTTCTCCTTTTCGGCTTGGGACTCTTCCCGTTCTTTTTCCTTCTCTTTCTTCAGCTGTTCCTCTTGTTCTTTCTTTTGCTTTTCCTCTTGTTCTTTCCTCTGTTGTTCCTCTTTATCTTTTCTCTGTTTCTCTTCGTGTGCTCTCTTCTGCCGTTCTTCTTTTTCTTTTTTTTGCCTTTCCTCCAGTTCCTTTTTATGGTCCTTTGTTACCACCGGAGGTTCCTTAGATTGTTGCCGAATAGGCCCGCTTGATGAAGTCGCTGGGGTTGTTGCTAGTAAATCTAGAGGCAGAGTTTGCAACCTCTGTTCTCTAAGCTTATTGAACTCAGTCAGCCTTTCATCATTATATTTCAATCGAGCAAGTTCTTTAGCTTGACCTATTGTTTCAGCTGCAACGAGTAGGTCGTCAAACCAATCTTCTTTGTGCTCGAATTTTGTTAATTTGGCCTGCTCTAGCGCATTGTAGGAAACTTTGCTTGGATCATATGGCCTGTTTGCGATAGTCTCCAGAGTTAAAGATTGAAGATTTGTGGCTTCCTTTTCTGCATGTTTGAGATCATGCAGAGTATAGACACCACACCTGAAGGGAAAAGAGGGCCAGCCCCTCTTCTTTTCTTTCTTGAGAGTTTGTGTAACACTCTCAGCCATAATCTGATAGGCGATTTCTCTTGCTAGCAACTTATCTGGTATATACAAAGGGAGAACATGTGGGTCGGCTTGGCTGCCGAAAACTCTTATGTAGGTAAATCTCTCTTCCCCGAACCAACTTGCTACCGCTGTTATATCAAACGAAGCTTGATAGGAAATCTTGGGAATGGGTTTGTCAAAAATAGAATAGTGAATAGGCACCATAAATTCGTTGCAGACTTGGTACAGATGGTGTTTGTAAGAGGTCTTCCATAGTTTCTGATGGTATATGTGGATGGCCGTGGGATCTTGTGGCGTCCACCTCCAGCCGAGCATGGGGAATTCAGAATTGAAACATAGTGTATCTAAGATATATGCACTGTAATAAAATGGGGGAATTTTCCTTTCTGTGACGATAGTCTGATGTCTAAAGTCACGAACAGCTTGTGCTAATTTGTCAAAAAGGATGGTGGCCCAATCCACAATTATACCGTTCACAGCTGCCTCCATTAGAGGAACCATCTCTATGGTAAAATTAGCAGAGTCATGCAATCCCCATAATCTACACATCATTATCCCCGCATAGCAATAAGGAGAAGCCAGAGAGTCGACTGAGTACTTACCCGAAGATTCGTGCTTGTGTTTGGCTGGATTTTGTCTCCAATCCCGGATGGGCTCGGATTCAACTTCATTTTCATTTGCAAACTTCTCCAGGAATGCTTTATTATATATCTTCTCTGGCTCGGGCAAATGATACATTTGTCTTAGATCATCCGGCCTGAACGATCCGAAGATTCTCCCATCTCTAGTGTTGAAAGTTTTGTCCAAAATTGGGATCTCTTGAATCGCCCACCGCACTACATCTGTGTATGGGAGAATTTGCTCCCTAGCCGCTATTCTGTGAAGGAAAGTGTCGGCTAAATCTTTGAGAGTGCAATCAGACTTGCGAGTAGGATCCGCAGTAGCTTCTATTACTGTCTTTTCTGGTTGTTCGGCTTCAATCAAATTGTAAGTGCCTTGCCAAGTGACTCTGGTGAGGCTCGTGCATGTAGTATCGGAAATTAAGCCCTTTTTCTTGTCCACCAGAGCTTGACCTACTACTGATGTAGTGGAGGCACCTGTGGTCTTCTTTGATTTCTTCCCCATCTTGTTTGAGTTTTCTCTTTCGGATGGATTCTGCACAGGGAGACAAATGTGCGTAATACAGAGATAGCAATAAAAACTTGCAAGTGATGAGAACGTAAGCATAGGTGAGTAATAAGGTATTTAGCTTTAGAAAATGGGCGCAGACACAATCTATGGAAAGATTTTTTAAGAATTATGATCTCATTAATTGGCCGTTTAAAACCTATCATCCCTTAAATGCCCATTATATCGTTATTCGGCTGAATGATTCACTTAAGCGTGCAGTGGGCGTTTTGGCGGTTGAGTGCAGGTAAATGGCTGCTTAACCGATCCAGCTTTAAATATGAATGAATTGTGATATCCCATCACTTAATGGCTTTTTATTGAAAACTGCGCTTTATCGCATCGCGTCGGGGGATGAGGATTATAAAGTGCACATATAGTGTATCGCCGATAGCGATATCGGATCGCATCGGGGGTATGACTTGTGCGCCTTAATGATTCGCATTGGATATTGTCGATTGCCGACTGCCGATTGCATCGCATCGGGGGAAAAGCTTTGAGCATAAGACTTAAGTAAATATTACCGCCGATTTTCCAATCGCCGATTTTGCATCGCATCGGGACTAATGGCATGGGGCGCTTTTAAAATGTGCATGGAGTTTTGCCGATCGCCGATTGCGATATCGCATCGGCGGAAATCAATGTGCCGCTTATTTATATTTCTTATGTCATTGCGATATGCGATCTTGCGATTGCTTTATCGCAATGACAAGATTTGCCTTATTTCTTTAAATGGATTTTTTTAAAAGGTTTTATAAATGAGTTGATTTGATTATCGGACCTTTTTGAACAATAAAAGTATTGATACCAATTAATCTTTAAAGGGACCCATTTCATATGTTAATATTTATAAATGAAAATGATATGAAATGGGGGGTTGTTGTAGAGCACAACAATTGGCGATTCGCTGAAAGAACCAGTTATCTCTGGAAATAATAGAAATACTTAAGCTTTTTTAAAAAATAGAGTTTCAATCAAAGGGGAAAATTCTAATATAACTAGATTTCTATATATTCTGAGAAAAATGAAACTATTTTGTTGGCTTCCTCTTTTTTAAGAAAATAAATACATTCTAAGTTTAAAATAGGCCCTTTATTGGTTTATAATGATAAAATAGAATACCTTTCCAAATCAGCTTTTATAGTAAACTCATCTGTCATAGGTAGAGCCTCTGCTGCCAGCAAACATCTATAGTTTCGACAGGGATACCTTTTAACCATGTGATTGTCCATTGTCCCATCCAATTAAGAGTGTGATTAACAGAATGAATTCAAAATATGTTTTCATATTTTGTACTTCATTTCCTTTTCTGTTGTTGATAAGATAAAAAGCCATTGTCCTGGTTTGGTGGCCAGCTATTGACAATGCCATTCACTGATAGTAGTCTAACTGAACAAGCTGGCTCGTGATGAGACCCCTTGTCTTGTAATTTCAAGCCATTACCCTGTTTTGGTTTGCAGTATTGGTAATGTCAGATAAACTATTTCTCTATGAACATGGTAAGCAGGCTTGTAATAAGACCTCTTATCTTTAATATCTTATATTTTAGAATTACACTCTGAAAAATCACAAACTTTAGTGAATGGGATGAACAATCTTCTCCTTAAGAGTAAATGGATGACAGGGTAAGAGTTGAAGATGCTGAAATTGGATTGATTTCTATCTTGATATTGATAACCTTTTGAGACCAATTTGAAAACAAAAAATGATTTACAATATTTCTATGCTTTGAGAGGAGCTGACAAAACTTGAATTGTGATTTCAGAATATAATGATATCTAATTTCCCAGAAATTATCCTTTTTTGGTTAAAAGTTCTATTATTTAAAAGCAAATGTTCATACTAGTTCTGTGGGACAACTTTTCAAACACAGTAAAAGGTCAATGGAAGATATCTCACAACCTTATTTTCTAAAAATCCTACAAACTATAAAATCCTACTTAAATAAAAGGAGAAGGGGTTACCTCCTCAGTTAAAGAATTTCTTCAAGATAAGGCCATTAACAGGGAGAGAATCTCTCAAACCTGATAAATCTTGCAATATAAAGGTTGAATGGCCTATCTTTTCACAGATCTGAAATGGTCCAAGCCACAACTTCTGGAACTTGGAGTGTTTACCCTTGTCCTCATGGGCTTTGTCCCATTTCAGAGCTAAATCACCGACTTGGAATTGTTTTGAACCGGATGAGACTGAATCAAAAGCTGCTTTGATGACTTGCTGATGTTTGGCATGGATAACCTTGGCTTTTTCTCTTTCCTCTTCTAATTTTAGAATTTGGTCATGTCTAAGCTGAATAGAAGAGGAAGGATTTTCCTCAATGAACTGAACTAGGGCTAAAGAAGGAAGCACAAGATTTGTGGGTAGTATTGCTTCTTTTCCATATACAAGATTAAATGGAGAAGTTCCAATAGAAGCTTTCTGTGTTATCCTATCAGCCCATAATGCAAACACTAAGGATTTGTGCCAATTTCTCTGATTTTGTTCGATAGTTCGCTTGATGATTTTAATCAGATTCTTATTAATAGACTCCGCCAAACCATTACCTTGGGGATAGTAATTAGCAGAATATTTTAACTTAAATCCTCTTTTAATAGCGAAATCAAACATAGCATTGCCTGAAAAGTAAGATGCATTATCAAAAACAAGAGCATTTGGAACACCAAACCTGGTAATAATGAATTGATCTATGAATTCAATGATTGCTTCAGAATTTGCTGTCTTTAAAGGGATTGCCTCAACCCACTTAGTAAAGTAATCGGTAGCAGTAAGGATATACTTATGATGTTTGGAAGATGGTGGAGTAATCTCCCCAATGATGTCCAATCCCCATTGCTCAAATGGTTGTTCAATGTTGATTGGTTGCAGAGGGAAAGCTGATTTACGTTGTCTTCCACTAGTAGTTTGACAATTGAGACATTTCCTTACATACTCGTGGGCATCTTTAAACAAAGTAGGCCAATAGTAACCAGCATGAATAATTTTGTGAGCTATTGTGTCAGCTCCGAAATGTCCTCCTGCTGGTCCATCATGTAAGTCCTGCAAAACCTTTTGGGCTTCAGGTTTCTCAAGGCATCTTAACAAGATAGAATCATAATTCTGCCTAAAAAGCACGTCATCAATGATTGTAAAATTCTTCGCTTTTAACCTAATGGCCCTTTTGTTTTTGTAAGACAAATTTGGAGGTGCATAACCATTCTTTAAATAAAATATTAAATCTGCATATTGAGATCCAGAATCAGTAACACTTATCTGATTGATTTCTTGAGTTTGTTGTGTATCACTTGATTCTGGAATGTTGGATGCTCCTGCCAATATCCTGCAAAAACCTTGACCTCTAACAATCTTTACTGGACTAATTTCTAAGTCATACTCTTGAAGCGCTGTGACCCAATTTGCCCTTTTTTCACCTAGCTCTTTTTGGATTAATAGTTGCCTAACTGCCGGGAAAGGAACTATCACTTTTGTATGGGTTTTCAAAAGGAAGGGTCTATAATGTTTGACTACTTTAAATACAGCAAAGGCTTATTTTTCTACATCGGAGTAATTTAATTCGGCACCCTAAAGATTTGAGCTAAAGAACGAAATGGGTGCTTCCAAATTGTGTTCATTTAGTTGCGTGAGTACTGCAGCATAAGATACGTCGGATGCAATTGTATACAATGTGAAATGATTAGAAAAATTTGGAGTATTCAAGGTTGGGGCATTGATTGTTGATTGTTTGATTACATCAAAAGCTTGCTTTTCTGTTGATCCCCACTTGAAGACTGAATTCTTCTTGATCATTGTTTGAAGTGGTAAAATAATTTGAGAAAAATCAAGAACAAATCTTTTAACAAAATTGATTTGGCCTAAAAATGACTGCATCAACTTTTTATTGTGTGGGAAAGGGATTCCAGAGATTTCCTTGATCCGATCAGGATCGATATAAATGCCATCTTTGGATACAATAAAACCTAAGAGTTTTCCTTGATCAAGGGCAAAGAAAGACTTCTTTGGGTTAAGAGAAATACCATATCTTTTGCAACGCTGAAAGATTTGATTTAGATCATGCAAATGATTATACCTCTTCTTAGAGAATAAAGTAATATCGTCTAGATAGACGACTACTGTTCTATTAATCAACCCTCTAAAGGCTATATCCATAGATCTCTGGAATGTCGCCCCTGCATTTATAAGTCCGAAAGGCATTTTCTGATACGCATATGTTCCCCATTTTGTTCTGAATGTGGTTTTAAGTTGGTCATCAGGGTGAACCAAAACTTGGTTATATCCTGAGAATCCATCAAGAAAGGACATCAATTCAGAGCCTGCTACTGATTGGAGTATTTGCTCCATAGTTGGTAATGGGAAGTTGTCTTTCAAGCTTGCTTTGTTTAAATTTCTGAAATCAATACAAATTCGAATGTCGCCATTTTTCTTTCTGACTGGCACCATATTAGAGACCCAGTTTGAGTGTCAGGTAGGAAAAATAATCTTGGCTTTCAAGAGTTTGTTAAGTTCTGACTTTATCTAGCTCTCTAAATTTGGATGTGTTTTCCTTAACTTCTGCTGAATTGGTTTCTGATCAGGAAGCATAGGAATGGTGTGCTGGATAATGGATGTATCATATGTCTTCAAATCATCATACTTCCAAGCAAAGACCTGTTTGTTTTTTCTTAACATTTTAATGAATGCCTCCTTCTCTTCCAAGGAAAGTACTAATCCTAAATTAATGTTTTGAGGAGCATGATCAGTGCTTAGATTTATCAATTCAAACCTAAGGGTAGAACTTTGGAGCTTTGCATTAATTACAGGTTTAAACCTGTCTTTGATATCATAAAGATCTTCGAGCTTTACCACTGGTTTAGGAATTGAATTTTCCTGAAGTGTTTCTTTCATTTGTAGATCATGGTCATTTTCTTCAATAATTTGATCGTCATAGGACTTTTCAGAAGTTAGAAATTGTAAAACATCTTCATCATGGTTAAACACTCTCCAATTACTGACATTGTCGGGAATTGAAGGCCTAAAAAGTAATTCTACAGAAAATCTATCAGGGTTGTAGTCTACAGAAGGTAGAAGCTTGGAAGCTACATTGGCTAATAGGTCGGCTGCCGAGTTTTGCGACCTAGGAATGGAGGAAATGTTAAATGCTGAAAAGTGTGAGGTAAGATCCTGTACTAGCGATTGATAATGCTTGAGGTGACTTGAAAGACAATGAATTGCATTTCTCACCTATTTAAAAATAATTTCCGAATCGCCGAATACTTTTAGATATTGCACTTTAAGGCCGATTTCTTTATATAATTCCTGGACTAAAGCTTCATATTCGGCTGTGTTGTTAGTGCATTCAAATTCTAACCTACAAGACAACATTGTCTTTTCTCCTTGTGGACTAACCAGAATGCAACCTGCTCCTGAGCCCTCGCTGGACTTAGAGCCATCAAAATATAAAGACCAAAATAAAGAGGTATTAACAAAAGTATTTACATTTTCCTCAGCATCATTAAAACATCTAGACTTATCAGTTTGTGAAAAAATTTCAATCTGAGATGTAAAATGATTGACTGAAAAAGGAGATGGTTGGGCAACAAAGTTGCCAAAAAATGATTCTGACGAATAATTCCCCAGAATGTTGTTGTTGAACGCTATAGGTTGGTTTTCTTGCTCAAATTCAGTAACTGTGTGGGTCATATGTTTCTCTCGATCGATCCTTATTTGATTTGGCTTGCCCTTGTAGGGAAGCCACATATGTGACCAATCGGTGGAAATATACCCATGCAATTTCTCGGACCAATCCCTACTCAGAATTAAACCGTAAAATTCAGGTATATCAGCTATTAAGATGTCAATCCTCTGTACAATTCTGGGATCGGCAGACAACCTGATAGTTACGGAATTAATTTCTCCTACAACCTGCACTTTGGTCCTGTCCAACTGTACAATATGAATAGCAGACTTCTGGGGTTCAATGTTCAGTTTAGAGCAAACTGAAGCTGGCATTATATTGGATGATGCCCCTGAGTCAATTAAACAGTTGTGCAGGTTTCTGTTATAAATCTCATAGGTCAGCAGGAAGGGTGGAGTATGAGAATTAGATCTATCTCCGATTAGAACTGAATCAGTAGCTTCAACCATACCTGGAGGAGGTTGGCCTGAATCATTAGCAGCTTTTGCACTGGGAAGGGGTGTCGAGGGAACAGCATTCAATTCTTTAAGAAGTAATTTTTGTTGATGCTTTAATTTACTAAGTTCAAACATAGTTATGTTTGCTTTAGTTTTCTTCATGTCATCAACAATGTTATATTCCATTGAATCGGATACCACTAATGTTTTGGATGTTGAAGGAGAATTAGAAGTTGAAGGCTGGTTTTGGGGAACTACTACAGGTGATTTCTTTGGCGGAACTTTTTCCTTTGTTGTGGAAGCACCTGCACTCCTTTTCTTTGAAGTTGCCTGGGCAGGTTCAGAAGTACTTTTACTTCTAGTAGTAACCGGAAAGGCTTCTTCTTCATTATCGGTATCAGAGTTGGGGAGTATAAAATCCCACATTCCGTGACATTCAGCTACTTCTTCTTCATCATCAGTTTGTGAGGTTGTTTCCTCTTCCTCTTCTTCTTGCTCTGAATCTGTGTTAGATATGACATTCGGTGGCTTTGTTTCAGTTTTCTTATAAGTCCTCAATGGTCTTTTGTTTGAGGTTTCGGCCACCTGTTTCTTTATTTCAACCATTTCGTTAGACAAAGTTTTCAGGACTTTTTGCAAACCCTCCATGTCATATGGGTCTTTTGGGGTTTTCTTCTTGGAATCTTCTTTAAATGAGACTTTTTTGGCTTTTCTGTCTTCCAAAGCAGCTTTCTTCTCTAGAGCATTGATACGCTTTTCCATAGCAAGTGCTTCTCTCATGTTTTCAGCTAAGGTAGGTTTGCCAGCCCTGTCTAAAAAAATGGCTATATTGGCAGGTAGGGCGGTAATATACCATTCGCTTCGAATTTGTTCACTTGGTTTGGAAGCTGTAGGGATTTTATTCAGGAGTTTATTAAATCTAGCGTTAAATTCCTTTATTGGTTCCCTATGCTCTATTCTCAGATTGGAGAGGTCGTTTATTAAAGTAGCTAAGGACCTATCATCTCCATATTTGGTAAGAAACTGCTCTTGGCAAGTGTTCCAACTGGTAATTGAACCAGAGGGTAAGAAAAAATACCAGGATCCCGCTGATCCTTGCAAGGTGTAAGGGAAGAGTCTAACAACAACATCTTGTTCTGTCACTCCTTTCAAGTTAACTGCTAACATAAAATTATTAATGTGTTCTTCAGCCTGGGTCCCGTCATCTCGGTTAAATTTAGGTAGCCATTTTTCAGGAGCATCTGGTAAAGGATGTAATGGTGCAGGCATGTTGACTGCACCTGGCTTGGTCCATGGGTCTGCCATTATAATAGCAGCATTGGTTGATACTACTGTTGGAATTCCAGATGTTTGGGAAGAAATTAATACTGAGGAGTGAGCAGGTTGGTCTATTGAGGCTTCTAATCCCTGGTGAACGACAATATGTAATGGGGAAGTGGATGGTTGACTTTGCAGAGGGGAAGATGCAATGGAGGACGTGGATGAAAGCTCTTCACTATCAGATCCTTTAGTAATTTTCTTCGCCTTTTTCCTTTGGGGTAAAGGGAACTCAGTGGGTTCAATACCGAGTTTTTCACTCTGAAGTCTGGTGAGAGGATGGGTTAAATTGAATTGCAAAGTTGCACTGCTTTGCGATACCTCAGATTTCTGTGGTGAAATCGAGAAGCTCTGAAGTTTGTGGATAAGAGACTGGACTTCAGGTGATTCAAGACTCAATTGTTCTGGAGTATGATGAGTTTGAGCAGTGGTAGTTGATTCCCCTTCTCCTTGTTTGGATACCGGCGAACCAGTATGCAAATGGGAAGATCGAGGGGATACGGAGGGAGAATTACTCTTAGAATGGCTTATAGGTTTTGACTTATGTGCCATTCACAGTTGATGGCCCTCCTTCTAGCGCCAAAAATGTTGATGCCTCGAAAATCGCTGCAACAACATCGGGGATAACCACCCGGTCCGGACCTTAGTACAGCTCCTTTTCCGTTTGGAATAGTGGCTCCGACTGGGGATAATGGGACCAGTTTCCCAGAAGTGGATAAATGGGATGGATGGGTGATTATAAACTACGCTAGCGACGAGCGAATAACTAAAACTATCAGCAAGAATATAATAACTATGATCTATCCCGGGGACTCATTGAACTTTAAAGCGTAGCGTTTGATGGTCTGTGTCTAAAGACAGGCATATAGATGACTCCATCTTTAAGGCATAGATATTAATTCATTCAATATTGTTGTGCCTAAATAGTTAAACAGAGCGATTAAAAAAAAATTACCACACTTTATCATTTATATCATTGTCACATGCATGATTGAAAGGAAAGGCACATCGTAAAACATCCAATAGTGGAATGAATAAATATCTGTTGTTACAGCGCATGCATATAATCAACAATAGCAAGAATAATCACATAACAATTCATATAAAAGGAATGAATTCAGACATAGATAGAAATACCATATGAACTGCTTGACACTCCCAAATATCAATCGCTATTTGTAGTTCTTCCTTCAACGCAAAAACATCCTCAACAACGACAATAGTGCACAATTGCATAAAGAAGCTTCCTTGTTAAATTAAGAACAATTGGCCCACTTTCATAAAAGAATATTGACTGAAGCACAATAGTGCAAACTTCAGTCTATTAAGTCTGTTACAAAACTTTACGACCCTTTCCAAAACAACGAAAGGGTCTATAAATACTAAACTAATCTAAATATCTAATAAACAGAAATCCTACATAATTGGCATCAATAAATATTGATCCTATTTCCTGGAGTGATCTGGCAATCGGTGACATAATTTATCAGGTAGGCTGCTTGCCTTTAAACCTGAGCTGACTTGTCGCAAGAATTGGCTCTACTTCAGGTGGTTTGTTGAGAAGCGAACTGAGCTGGGCAGCATAGGTGGCATCCTGAATGTCGGGAATTATACACCCGATTGCATCTGTCAAACACTTAATGGCGGCTCTCTGTGTGTGCGGCTTAATCAGGAAAAGCCAATATGCATCGAAGGTCAAACTGTTAACCCCAGCGATTAATCTCCCCTTTTCCTCCAAGTCAGGATAACACGTTTGCTCCAACATGTTTGTTGTTGTTATCTTTCCTGGCGTACATTGGGAGATCATATTTGCCAAGTAGAGAGTGTTGTTAACCAAATCAACTAGGTT
The DNA here is from genome assembly GCA_031772625.1 of Pinus tabuliformis. Classification (NCBI taxonomy): domain Eukaryota; kingdom Viridiplantae; phylum Streptophyta; class Pinopsida; order Pinales; family Pinaceae; genus Pinus; species Pinus tabuliformis. The sequence continues at coordinate 302,656,583 of CM062814.1, forward strand.
GCTGGAGGTTGATTTACACCTTGAAGCTGCCCTTTCTGCTTTCATCACCTGTGTGTGCCATTCTGTAAAAAGTATGTCTTTATATGTTTCTGAAATCTTGGGCAAATTTGCTTCTCTCCCTTGATCAGAATCTTGCCAGTCAAGATATCCACTTATGATCTCGTCAGCCTGGTCTAACTCATTCCTGGCCTTCTCTACCTGTTGATTAATGGATGTAGTTAACTCCCACAATGGCTCTGCCTCGGTGAGTTGTTGACAAAGGAGCATAATTTGTGATATCAGTGCATTGTTTATTAGTGATGCTTCCTTTCTGAACTCATCCACCTGTGGAGCACCTTTGATTATTTCAAGCTGTGATGACAATTGAGCGATTTGCTCATCTTTCGTTCTCATCATTTGTTCATTTGCTGCTCTCAATTGTGCCAGTGCCTCTGACAATTACTTTTGTTTCTGAATTGCATTTTGGTCAATCCTTTGCCTTTCTTCCTGCAATTGCTGGGTTAATTGATCATTCATTTGTTGTTATACCAGCAACTGCTCCTCTACTTGCGTTGCCTTCTGCTTTGTCTCAGTCAATTCTGCCTGTATTGCAAAAATTTCTTGGTCCTTAGTCTTCAGTAGAAGACTTACCTCCGATGCCTTGTCACTTGTTGCTGCGGAATAGGCTCCTGCATACTGTGACAGCTTTGTTAGGTCATCGAAGGGGTCCAATTCCTCCTTCCATACTACATTACCCGTGACTGTTTGCTCTGGAAAGATTGAAGGTTGATCAGTCCTTCGTCTTTTCCTTGATCGCTTTACAACTGCTCTATGCCTCGGGCTGTAGAAAACATCCAGGGGAGGAATATCTTCTACCTGAAGAACGATTTGGTCGGAGGGGTCCTTTGGTATTACTTCAACATCCTTAGAAATGGGTGAGCCACTGGTTCCACTTAGAACCTGAGGTGAAGTGATGTCATGTGTGTCATTTGTCTTGGAAGTGTCCCCATCTTTTGAACATTCCAATCCACAGATGATGGAATGAAACTGTTGCCATTCCTGGAATAGTTTGGGGTCTATGGTAGTGTCTACATTGACATCGGTGGTGGTCTGTTTCTCCTTTTCGGCTTGGGACTCTTCCCGTTCTTTTTCCTGCTCTTTCTTCAGTTGTTCCTCTTGTTCTTTCTTTTGCTTTTCCTCTTGTTCTTTCCTCTGTTGTTCCTCTTTATCTTTCCTCTGTTTCTCTTCGTGTGCTCTCTTCTGTCGTTCTTCTTTTTCTTTTTTCTGCCTTTCCTCCTGTTCCTTTTTATGGTCCTTTGTTACCACCGGAGGTTCCTTAGATTGTTGCCGAACAGGCCCGCTTGATGAAGTCACTGGGGTTGTTGCTAGTAAATCTAGAGGCAGAGTTTGCAACCTCTGTTCTCTAATCTTATTGAACTCAGTCAGCCTTTCATCATTATATTTCAATTGAGCAAGTTCTTTAGCTTGACCTATTGTTTCAGCTGCAACGAATAGGTCGTCAAACCAATCTTCTTTGTGCTCGAATTTTGTTAATTTGGCCTGCTCTAGCGCATTGTAGGCAACTTTGCTTGGATCATATGGCCTGTTTGGGATAGTCACCAGAGTTAAAGATTGAAGCTTTGTGGCTTCCTTTTCTGCATGTTTGAGATCATGCAGAGTATAGACACCACACCTGAAGGGAAAAGAGGGCCAGCCCCTCTTCTTTTCTTTCTTGAGAGTTTGTGTAACACTCTCAGCCACAATCTGATAGGCAATTTCTCTTGCTAGCAACTTATCTGGTATATACAAAGGGAGAACATGTGGGTCGGCTTGGCTGTCAAAAACTCTTATGTAGGTAAATCTCTCTTCCCCGAACCAACTTGCTACCGTTGTTATATCAAACGAAGCTTGATAGGAAATCTTGGGAATGGGTTTGTCAAAAATAGAATAGTGAATAGGCACCATAAAGTCGTTGCAGACTTGGTACAGATGGTGTTTGTAAGAGGTCTTCCATAGTTTCTGATGGTATATGTGGATGGTCGTGGGATCTTGTGGCGTCCACCTCTAGCCGAGCACGGGGAATTCAGAATTGAAACATAGTGTATCTAAGATATATGCACTGTAATAAAATGGGGGAATTTTCCTTTCTGTGACGATAGTCTGATGTCTAAAGTCACGGACAGCTTGTGCTAATTTGTCATAAAGGATGGTGGCCCAATCCATAATTATACCGTTCACAGCTGCCTCCATTAGAGGAACCATCTCTATGGTAAAATTAGCAGAGTCATGCAATCCCCATAATCTACACATCATTATCCCCGCATAGCAATAAGGAGAAGCCAGAGAGTCGACTGAGTACTTACCCGAAGATTCGTGCTTGTGTTTGGTTGGATTTTGTCTCCAATCCCGGATGGGCTCGGATTCAACTTCATTTTCATTTGCAAACTTCTCCAGGAATGCTTTATTATATATCTTCTCCGGCTCGGGAAAATGATACATTTGTCTTAGATCATCCGGCCTGAACGATCCGAAGATTCTCCCATCTCTAGTATTGAAAGTTCTGTCCAAAATTGGGATCTCTTGAATCGCCCACCGCACTACATCTGTGTATGGGAGAATTTGCTCCCTAGCCGCTATTCTGTGAAGGAAAGAGTCGGCTAAATCTTTGAGAGTGCAATCAGACTTGCGAGTAGGATCCGCAGTAGCTTCTATTACTGTCTTTTCTGGTTGTTTGGCTTCAATCGAATTGTAAGTGCCTTTCCAAGTGACTCTGGTGAGGCCCGTGCGTGTAGTATCGGAAATTAAGCCCTTTTTCTTGTCCACCAGAGCTTGACCTGCTACTGATGTAGTGGAGGTGCCTGCGGTCTTCTTTGATTTCTTCCCCATCTTGTTTTAGTTTTCTCTTTCGGATGGATTCTGCACAGGGAGACAAATGTGTGTAATACAGAGATAGCAATAAAAACTTGCAAGTGATGAGAACGTAAGCATAGGTGAGTAATAAGGGATTTAGCTTTAGAAAATGGGCGCAGACACAATCTATGGAAAGATTTTTTAAGAATTATGATCTCATTAATTGGCCGTTTAAAACATGTCATCCCTTAAATACCCATTATATTGTTATTCGGCTGAATGATTCACTTAAGCGTGCAGTGGGCGTTTTGGCGGTTGAGTGCAGGTAAATGGCTGCTTAACCGATCCAGCTTTAAATATGAATGAATTGTGATATCCCATCACTTAACGGCTTTTTATTGAAAATTGCGCTTTATCGCATCGCGTCGGGGGATGAGGATTATAAAGTGCACATATAGTGTATCACCGATCGCTGATAGCGATATCGGATCGCATCGGGGGTATGACTTGTGCACCTTAATGATGTGCATTGGATATTGCCGATTGTCGACTGCCGATTGCATCGCATCGGGGGAAAAGATTTGAGCATAAGACTTAAGTAAAGATTACCGCCGATTTCACATCGCATCGGGACTAATGGCATGGGGCGCTTTTAAAATGTGCATGGAGTTTTGCCGATCGCCGATTGCGATATCGCATCGGCGGAAATCAATGTGCCGCTTATTTATATTTCTTATGTCATTGGGATATGCGATCTTGCGATTGCTTTATCGCAATGACAAAGATTTGCCTTATTTCTTTAAATGGATTTTTTAAAAAGGTTTTATAAATGAGTTGATTTGATTATCGGACCTTTTTGAACAATAAAAGTATTGATACCAATTAATCTTTAAAGGGACCCATTTCATATGTTAATATTTATAAATGAAAATGATATGAAATGGGGGGTTGTTGTAGAGCACAACAGCAGGCAAGCTCTAAGGTACTGGAATGGAGTTTCTAGATCAACTTCCTGGATAATGAGCTGAATTCGATGGGAAGTGATCTATCGAAGGAAGGTCATAATGAATGCTTCATCATCGACATGAAATAGGAAACACAATGAATGAGAATAATCCAAGACGGTGGCATATGATCAGACAATGTACAAGTAGGGAGACTTCTCTTGAACATGTGGATGACATGACTCAGGATTTGGTAACATTTGACATCATATGATCAGAGGTCATGGTGATGTGGAAGAGATCATATGAGAGGTTTAAAATGGATAACCCAAAACCTAGGGAGGCAAGTGACAGAGTGAGGATTTCCCAAAACCTGAAACGAACAAAAGATGAGTGTCAATGTTCAAGAGTGACATATTGCCTCAAGTGAATAAAACAACTCATGAAATATTTCCAATTTTTCCCCACCATTTCTGGCGATTACCCAAATTATTTTTACACAAGCTTGACAGGGATAGCATATGCTTGGAATATAAGTCCATCCTTCAAATAGATCCCTCCTAGTAAGTTTTATGAGCCCTAGGAAGGAGTAGCTCAGTCTCATCATAATGACAAGTCCTATGTTGTTTAATCTTTTAACGAGTCTGACAAAGGTGAAACTCGGCATCTTTTTCATTTTTAGAGAGTTTCAAAAAAGAAGTGGAAAAGAAAACTCCAAAGGTCCCTTTTCGTAAACTTGTCTCTCGAACCCAAAAAGGTAGAAAACAATACTCGAAAGAACCACTTGACCATGTCAGCCAAGGAGTACCTTTTTCATAGATAGTTTATCCTATCCCCAAAAAGGGGTAAATGTATACTAGGTAAACGACGTTTTAAACCATTTGTTTTTGAAACCATTTATGAGGTCAAAACGACAAGAACTCGGAAATATTTTCGTGTTTTGAGAGTCAGAAAAGGGCTTAAAGCAGACTCCCCGTTTTTATTTTCTTTAATGAGTCTAAAAGGGAAAAATACTCGGCAATCTTTTCATTTTTTACGAGTCAGAAAAGAGCTTAAAGCTGACTCATCCTGGAGGAACGAGTGGTATAAAGGGTAGAAACTGGTTCCGGTTATGGTGGAACTGCTCAAAAACTAAGAGGTCAAGAGGTTGGCTAGTAAAACCACCCATTGTTGCAATTCCACAGGAAAGGAAAAAACAACCAAGTGAAAGCATATGATCGGCCAAAGAGATGGTGGTGATGGAATTAAACAACCAAGGCTCGTCTAGCATAAATTAGTTGATAAAAATAGCAATCACAAGATGTAAATTGGGCATGGTTTCATTTTTACACAAGCTTGAACCATGGGGAACTCTGCTTGAATTCAGTTTCATGTTTACACAAGCTTGAAACGAAAAAACTATGCTTGAGTTTGGTTTAATTTTTACACAAACTTGAAACAAAGAAAAACTATGCTTGAGATAAGTTTGCATGCCCCCAGCATAATGACTCAATTCAAGGTACATGCCCCCCAAGCTTCATTTCATTCAGCTAAGTGGATGGAATGAAGGTTCACTTTCAAGATCTAGGAAATACTCGACTGGGATCTTACGAGATCTTAATCAAAGACTTGATTTGGAAAAGGGAGTTGTTTTATTTTTTAACGAGGTGGACACAATAAAAGAACTATCCTCAGACATTTGTTTCATTTTTTAATGAGGTAGATATAGGAAGAAACTATCCTTGGACATCTATTTCATCTTTTAATGAGGTAGATACAGGAAGAAACTATCCTTGGGCATCTGTTTCACTTTTTAACGAGGTTGATACAAGAATAAATTGTCCTTGGACTCCTTGTTTCATTTTTTAATGAGTTTGACATAAGACAAGGAACTCTGCTCCGAGGTCCTTGTTTCATGTTTAAGGAGCTAGACACAAGACAAGGAACTCTGCTCTGAAATCTGTTTCATTTTTTAATGAGGTTGATACAGGAGCACACTATCCTCGTGTGTTGTTTCATTTTTTAACGAGGTTGACACAGAAAAATAACTATCTTCATAAAAGCTAATAATGGACCATATGAGAACATGGCCCCCAAGAGGTCCTCACTGGACGGGAGAACTACGTTCTGGGAGGAACACATGTCAATTGGTATAAATGAAATATTAGGTTCCAATGCCCCTAGTACATAATGTATTATACCATCTATGTGATCATCAGCAGATGTGGAGACAGAACGGGTAGCTACATAATTAACTTGTGGCGGAGAGGCATCTGCTTGCAAACAAGAACCAAGAGGGGACGATGGTTATATAGGAGTCACCTAGTGACCAATGAATGAAAATTGATCAATGGTCACTATTCTCCCTTCGTGTGGAAAACAAACCACACAGAAAAGTGAAGAAATAAGAGCTCCCATGACATAAAGATAGTCGCGTCTAAGGAGAAGATTGAAATCTAAGGGAACTTGGACTACCATCACGTCTATATAGATGGTCTTTCCTCCCAAATTAATAGGAAACTTCGGAAGGATCCCTAAGGGTTGACTGGTTCCTTCGTTGAAAGCCAACAAATTCTGGGTGATAGGCACAAGCTGTGGGAACCCAAAGCTTTCCAAGTAGTAGAAGACATGATGCTAACAGACGCGCCTTAATCTAATATAGTTCCATGTACTACCATATTATAGGCTTGCACTATGATTTGGAAAGGCACATAAGATGGAAGGCAAAAAGCAGCCAATTGACTCCAATCAAAATAAATGACAAAACTACTTAGTGGGGGTATCATATGATTGTCCCCATGCATTACAGGAATAAGAGAAGGACTCTCCTGAACAATTGGGATGGGAGGGCCACTCTTCTATTCATGAGAATATGAGGAGACGAGAAGAACATGAGTAGTATGATCACTGCTCTCTTTGGGAACAGAGTGAAAAACTGAAGACATAGCCAAGTCGGCACTCTTTTCAACCAATGGTTGGTCAGGAACAAACACAAGAGAGCCAATCTCAGGAAGACCAGGACGGGAAAGAGATGAGTCCAATTCAATCTCTATACCAACTAGGAGAGGGTTAGAAGAAAGCCTCTGATAACCAACAGGAAGTTGGGGTTGAGGAGCTGTAAGGTTTTCCAAAACTTTGGAAGCTTTATCCATAAGAGGACAAAGGTGAAGAAGATGCTCTCCTTCACATAACCTACAGGGGAATTTAATTTTTCCCTTCTTCTTACCATCGCTATTCGAGGGTGTAGCATCAACATGATCTCCAGAGGTCGATGGGGATGGTCGATCCAAATTTTGAGACCATACCTCTAAGACTCTAGGAATACCAGGACAGTCTCGAAGGAGATGGTCACCCTTGCATAGACTGCAAGGGAATTTTACCTTCCACAAAGGATCAGAAGGTTTGCCGACGAGAAGTTAATTTGGAGCAATAGTTGCACTGTTGGCCTCTCGCTTATTTGACTTCTTCTTTTTTGCCTTCTTCTTCTTATTATTAGCCTCCTAGTTATTGGATTTCAAACTTTCGCCAGACAAAGTAGAAGAGGAGGGTGAAGAAATAGGTGAAGAAGGTGAGAGGTCAACCTTAGAATCAACATGGTGTTGTTCAGGTGAAGGAGATGGTTGGACAAAAGTTGGGACACTTGGTACCACCGAGGTCGAAAATAACCAGATAGGTAAACCAATAGTTATCCTAGGAAGGGACAACTTCACCATATAAGGAGCGCCAGCGTTTCCAAAAGAAGGAAAAGGACCAGGAGTCCCACTAGAGGGGAATCCTTGATTGGTAAACTACGTAACTGTTGCCATTGGAATCGACCCTAAAGAATCACTAAGGAAGATAACTTTAACCAGGAATATTTTGTGGGCAACTAATTTTAAGAAACTAAAACAAAACTTTGCTTGTTCATGTTTTAAGAGTCGAGAAAAAGGAAAAGATGACACTAGTCACTTTCGGTTTGAACAAGCTCAAAAGAACTATTGCTTGATGATATTTTAAAGTTAAAGAGTCAATAAAGATCAAAAAATGACTACTTAGGATAATATAGGAAAAAGGATTACCAGGTAACCATGAACTGCAGAATACCTCCCGGTGAACCGAAAAGTACGAGCAGGCAATCTCCCCAAATGTTGTGTTTAGTGTATCACATTTACAATGCGGCAGACTCGACTTCCTATGGATAAAGGATTTCAACCTATAGGGGTCTCCATTTATATACACGATGGTACGGGGAGCACAAGTATGTGCTAGTGCTATCTAATGCAATATCGTTGTGAACGACATCGGCTAGCTTTAAAGACGTCGGAACACGTCTCTAGCCTAGAACACTAAATGTGAGCGTTAAGTTTCAATTCTTCCTTAGGTTAATTCAATAAATTTTAACAGTTTATCTTAAATTAGATTTCAATTTCAAGGCCCTACTGTTGTCATCTGAAAACTTCTATATGCATCTATATGAGAAAATAAATATTTGTCTTCGATGAAATTTTACATTAATTGAGGGATAGAGAACACACAATCAACGCAACAACTAAAGAATGAAATATTTTACTAATACATGTCCTAAATGCACTTAATCTTCCTTTAACAACAAAAAGTTCATTTCATTTCTCATGCTTATGATGATGCAATTCTAGCTTCTCAGTAACGCTACTAATGCAATATTTTCGCTTAAGTAAACTAGAATGATGTTCTTCTTTACATAAAATGCAAAATGAATCTTTCACATAAAGCACTTTAATGAAAATTTTTACAATTCTGAACAAACAAGCATCGATCAAATCCAAAGCATAATAAATGAAACTAAAAGCAACTTCTTCCCTAAATCGAACAAACCAAACACATAAATGCTTCAATTAACAAACCAAGCAATGTAATCTATGCTTGGAAAGAGAAAAGGGATGCTCGAAACAAGAGAGAAAGCGAGACTCTTTCACTCATTCGATCGAAACTGAAGCAATGAAGAGGCTAGGACTGAAAGACGGGCTAAACGAAGCAGCAAATTAGAAACTTGAAACAATGAGTGAATTAACAAATGAATAGAAATTGACCTAGATGTCCTAGGGTCATAGAAACCATCCAAAAAGCTTGAAAAATCAAGCAATGAAACTTCAAGCCAATCAATCAACCAAACCCAGCAAACAAATCATCCTAGTCACTTCTGGGTGAAAGAAGAGAGTTTGAGGGTCAAGACACACTGGCATTAGAATGGGAAAAACTCTGATTTTTTCTGAACTCAGAGACCAGCATGAATTTTGGGCTAAAAGTAGCGCTGATCGACACGACCGGGGCGATTGTCAGGTTAAAACTAGTACTGATAGGCCTGATCGGCGCAACTGTTTGGCAAAAAATAGTGTTGATTGAGGGATTCTAAGAAAAAATTAAAAAATAACTTCACATAGGGCCAGACTTAACAAATCAGAGGATGGGTTAGCATCTGTATGCCTTAAAACAGTTCAATACAGATCCTGAAAACCATAAATAAACAAACTAGGCACACAAGTAGAAAAAATAGAGTGATGAAAACGAGATGTATTTCCCTAGTGGAGTCACCAATTTGTGGTGCAGGATTATCCTCTCTGCAGACAGAGACGATCCCTCTAGCCCAAGAGAGTGGGTCTAGCCACAAACAAGACAATCTAATGTAAATTTACTTAGATTAGATTTGAATAAGAGGCCCTACCTCTTATAACACTAATCCACTTGATGGTGATCTTGCCTCCTTGCTCTAGCTTCCTTTTGTTCCTTTCATTCAAATATCTGAAACAAACATGCAAGAAACAACAACAAACGTAATAGCATAAAATTGAATTCAATCTACTTAAAAGTTCAAGGGGTTCTAAGCTATCAAATGTAATATTACACAAGATATAGGAAATAAACCATTAGGTGTATTAAAATAAACTTCAAAGAGAAATATAATCGAAGCCTTGATGTTGGAGATCGCCTTTGCGGTATCCAAGTCCTGCTACACACCTTTTCATCACTCTTTTCCTCCTCTAGCTTGACATGAAATGGCTTTCAAGCTCTAACTCTCTCTCCTGATGCTTTAGCTACCAAAGACTAGTCTTTTGTCATCTAATACTAATCTTCTTCTATCAAAAGATAAAGATTTAGAAATTTTTCAACTTCACTATGTGTTGTATTGTATGTATTGTAACCAAAAAGGGTAAGAGGAAGTGGTTTATATAGGGAGAGGAGGATAAGAATGAGATCCACTCAAGGGGGAAGAAGGTCTTATCTCCTTGGGAAGGTCCACTTTTAAGGGGGAAAGAACTTTATATGGAGTTCTCGACCCTTATCCAACCAAACGAACATCCAACACATCGCCACTAGAAGTTTCTAGATGACATGAAACTCTGTTTCCTTTTATAAAAACTTTCCAGAAGTAGGCCGACGCAGGTATTGAGCTAATAGTAGCACCAATCGGTGTGGGTCACAGTGTTAAACTCTGCAAATCGGCGTGGGTGAGACACTGGGAAAGAGTGTTGATCTTAAAAACTAGGTTTTAAGAAGGATTCTTTGGAAATTTTCTGAAGGGAGTGGGGAATAATTTCTTCAAACTTCAAGGGATGTAAGAGCATAGGTTTCATGGTGAAAGTATAAAACAGTAGTCAGTAGGTTTCCGGGATCAGGAACGGGGAATGACAGGAGAGTGACAAATTGTTGTGTAACAAACACATGGCAGCATATGATTGGCTTTAATAAAGACACATGGCAACATATGATTGGTTCTTGTAAAGCTACAATGGTATATTACGTCAGCCTGATGTGGCAGTATGACAGAACACATGGCAAGCAATTTTTATGTTTTTAGGGGCCTAAGGGATAACACATCACCTCAAGGTAACCCTGTAACGAAATACACATCCACCTCCGTGGCGAATGCCAAGTCTATGCCTTGGATGTCAAAAACCTTCCTGTCAGGCTGCCATCGACTGAACACAAATCACAGGAAGTCTTCCTGTGACCTCAACAAACGGTTCTAAACAAAATTTAGTTACCCCCATCGAGCCAGTTGAGCTTGAGCCTGAGTATCACTAGCCACTGCAGTATGCAGACAGTCTAATCACGCTCATGCCATGTCACCACCATCTTGCCAAAATGCAAAGAAAAACCAAAAAATCAACCCCATGGAAAAATGACTTTCAATAGTACCGCACATCTTTTTCCAAAATAGGTGTGTGTTCATGCATTTGTTACCCAAACAACTGCGCACAATGCGCAACTGTATTCCCCCTACCCATGTGTGTCACATGTTTGTTAGCCCGATATGATTTCGTCATCGCGCGACTCTCTCTGTCTCAATTGCTTGCGTGGTTTTCTAAATTTTTGCCTAAAACATTTTGTACAAGCCATCATGTATGGCCTACTTATCCTAAACTACTTAATTGACAAAGGGGATGTCACGGTGACTAACCCGAATCTACCCACACACTATCTGGGTGCACTAGTTGACCATAATGGTTGAAAAGGCTCGTGTCCTCCACTCTAGAGTCCACGTCAACAAATTACAAATGAAGTGGCATATGGGCCCCCAACCCTTATAAATGGGCATTTCTATCATTTTTCCAGTATCTGGTTCACAAGCCCATGACCTCCTTTCACAAAATCATCAACGGAATTGGGATCAAGACATCTTCATCTACATCACCATACCCTTTGTTCCTTTCAGTATCATTTGCATTTTTGGGATTGTTATATAGTTCAGAGTACCTATCACATGCGCCTTGCTGTGTTTTTCAACACATCTTTCTCAATTTGCACCATTTTACATATTATTACATAAACATGTTTTCACTTGGGGTATTGGCCTTTGAAGTTGTAGGTTTCTAGCAGTTTCTTAGTAAGCTCAATCCTTTGGTTCCAATCAACATCTAAGGTATCACTCTTCACCCAGCATGATAGGATTCCTCCAAAGCTTTGCATATCCTGACAGCATTTCTCTTAAATAAGCCATATGACCCACCCTATTAGGGTCCTATGATTCATAGCTTCAATTGATGATTGGTTATTTCCTTACAGTTGACGAAATTGTAAATAATATTTTATTCTGCAAATGATTTACAATATATATATATATATGGAAAAAAATATGAAAAAACCCCATGAAAAATGTATGCAGGTGAGCAAGTTGAAATTCCACCAAAAAGATCAAAAAATGCATTAAAATTGCTTTATAACTTCTTCAAATAAAAGTGTGTAGCTTGTTTAAATGTCACATAGAAATAAATTGTATAGTTTGATCATATTCTTTAATCATGATTAAACCAAGTTAAAAGGTTGCATAGATTAGATAATAAATCAACCATCAAGCCTAATATTGGTTGAAATCAAAAGGTAGATTAGAGGAATTAACCAAAGTGTCTAAACTTGGTTAATTGCCTAAATATGCATTAGAATAGGGTTAGAAGCAACCTTCTAACAATAATATGGGCTTGCTAATCAAAACACACCCTTAGGATTAAATTAATTATGTTGAATGTAGATTAATCCTAATTTATTTAGTTTAATCGTGTAATTTAAATACGATTAATTAATATGTAATAATGCACTGGCGCTAATGTTTGGTTTTTATAACAAAGGTTGAAAGCGACAAAGACTTTTTGTCAGCTTGTGATATATGGCGTGCACGATCCAGCGGTTGTGATTTACCTCGCTTGGATCAATGGCGGGGAATCAAATTTAGACCCCCCTGCACATCATATATTTATCAGTAGGGGGGAGGGTGGTCTAAAAATTTGTATTCCTATTCCCAGGCCCCATTATACGTGGCGGGTGCTCGTCATTTTTCACCCCCCACCCTCTCCAAACTGCTTACCACTTCCCCCCCTTCCAAATATGCTCATCTTCCCGCCAACATTATCTGTGCCCATAATATCATTCCTCTGCCACATCCCTACTTCCCCGCAACTCCTATCTCACCAGATGGCCTCCCCGCTCTAGTTTCATTATAATCTACCTGTTACACTATGATCATTACCTCCCAAACGTATACCACCTAGAAACCGATCCACTCCATAACAGACTAGAAGTAACAATAAATTCACAATTATCTATAAAAATCCCCAAATCGATCATTGTCATTCCTTTCTGCTCCCCGTCCGTTTTAGAAAAACAGGTAAAGGTTTTCAAACTTCCACCTCATCTACTTGATTTCTCAGTCACCCCTACAGATCCCAATCAGCTAGTTTCGACCACGTACCGGTCACAGGGATCAGTTTTCTTCATCAGACTTTCAAATTCTCTCGGGTAAAAGACCAAATTCCTCACCTATACTTTGTTCCTGATGTTTTGAACAATGGCACCTAAGGGAAATAAAGAAAAAACCAGCAAGAATCCAATGATCCCTCCTGCAATTGACTTGGACCATATACCCTTGGAAAATAAACATTACAAAATTGCAGATACCAATTGTGAGTTCGACTTGTTCGAACTGCACAATTGAATCAAACAGATCTTTCTAGACCAGAGTGATGAAATCAACCTCTAGGAATCCTCTTGCCACAATTCATGTTTCCCTAGACTCATCCTTTTCCAGACCTTTTCATGTGGTGTCAATCCAGATATATTCCTAGCCAGAGAACCATTGTGGCCCAAAATGGTGACATTTTGCTAACCATAACCCCAAAGTCCATTAACCAAATGCTGAAAATCCCCAAAAGTGACTCTTTGAACCCTTTTTCTATAGATTCCCTCATGGAACTCTACCAAAAGTTGACCTTCCCTCAGAGAGCTAGGATATTTGAGATTTTCCTACCAGAAGATGTTCAACTCCCAAAGAAGAATCCCCCATACCCAACCTCTATGTTTCCTAAAAAAAACTAAACAAATTGTGTCATTAGTGTCTTGTTTACTAGGATATCACTCAGATCAATGGGTACATGAACCTATATTAGGCTTTTTTTCCATCTTTTCCACAGAAGAAAAACCTTCTGTAATTTAATTTTAGTCAATTCCTTGCAGCTAGAATCCATGACCAATTCCTCAATATCACAATAGAAGTAATGTTTAAACATTCATCAATGTTAGTGTACATGTTTTTGTTTCATCAGGAAGATAGATTTCCAATGACCTTGCAGAAATTGGATGATTAAGGTAATGCACAGTCAGTTATACAATGGACCTCTTTAGTGAAAAATAATTCAAGTGATTTCACCTTCAGTGACTTCATTGATCAGTTTATCTATACAGTGGTGTGTCTTCTAAACAGCAATGTGGAACCTAGGATAGGTTATGAGATTCAAATAACTTTACACCTCAGTGATCAAGCCAAAATAGGAGACTAGTACTTGTACCAGAACTACACTGAAATCAGAGTGTATGGTTGTGAGTTTCCACCATACAGATTTCCAAAATATGTTCCTATGATAATTTTCTCGTTGGATTACATCAGGCAAATGATCAATATGGATGATTTTCATTTTGTCTAAACCAAGAAGAAGGCCCAATTCAAGATAAAAACACAGGTGGGGCCATTCATATGCAACAACAAGGCAGCAGGCACTGAGGCAGATACACTTCTCAAGCAGATGAACTTTCAATTAAGTTTCACTTGGTCCTCTGACCCCTTCGACATAATTTCCAGTGTAAGAGTGGAGTAGAATACCACCCCTTATTCTCATACTCCCAGGCCCAAAATTGAGAATTTTATGAACAAATATCAATGGGAAGAGAACACCTTACAAGAACTTGCTGAGGAGCATATTTTATCTACAAACACCTCAAAAACACCATTCCCTCAGGAGAAGCGTGATAAAATTCCGAGAGAAGAAGAATCTTATCTAGTGACAGAAATTGAAGCCAAGTAGTTCTTAATTTATACAAAGAAGCCTAAAAATAATCCACCACCAGTTTTTATACAAGATGAAGAATGATAGACTATTATAGTTATGACAGGTAAAAATGTTTCAACAACACCAGAAGACATTTTTACAGGTACAAGACAAGATCAATGTCATAACTATAATAGTCTATCATTCATAAGACTGTATAAAGTTTGACAACTATACATATTTTGTAATAGATCTAGCTCCTAAAAGAATTCATCCCAGAGCATATCCATATATGAATCCTCCCAATATCCTAGATAATAATGAGAAATTGATAAGGAAGAAAATATTGATCGAAAGTCAAGGGAGTGACAAGCCTCTATCAAGATCCAACTCTTTTCGAGAGAGCTTTGTTACCATAGAAAATATTCAATTTTATCTACCCTTTGAAGTAAGTTTGTTTAGAACCAAATTTGAAAGCTTTACAGTTGAAACTGTCATTGATGATTTGGTGTTAAGACCATACATATCTGAACATTAGTTTTTAGACGAGGATTTTGACAAACAAACTCTCCAACAATTTGAAAAGTTAGAAGACCTAGTGACAGACCTAGACCAATCTATCCATAAAGCCTACATCCAGCAATCAGTTGAAATTTCATCCCTATCATTCTTTGTTTCTTCTCCCATCTCACAATTTGTACATCATGTTTCCACTAGTTCCAACTCTTCAACATTTCCACTACCCCCCAACATTGCAAACTATAATTCAAATTGCCTTAATCCCTTCCACATCTTCACCTCTTACAGGTTCATATGTTGTTCACCCCCCACATATCTTCCATGGCAGGGAGATATGATCCTTTGGCATTGCAAACACCTTTAAATGCTATGCCATAGAATTATGCTCAGAGATTACCACAATTTGATGGTACAGGTCCTGTGATAGCAAAACAACATATTGATAGAATGAATTACTTCTCTAACTTAGAAGAAGTTGATGATGATGATGTTAAAATTAGGTTGTTATCTCATAGTTTTACGAGAGATGTTAAGAAGCGGTATACGGCATTGCCA
This sequence comes from Pinus tabuliformis, assembly GCA_031772625.1. Taxonomy (NCBI): domain Eukaryota; kingdom Viridiplantae; phylum Streptophyta; class Pinopsida; order Pinales; family Pinaceae; genus Pinus; species Pinus tabuliformis. Next base: position 302,672,181 of record CM062814.1, read on the forward strand.
GCTGGGAGCATAGTTGATTTACCTCAGTTTCACCAAAGCTTTCTTACTAGATGGGAAACTAAAAAGAATCCCCTTCAAATTATAAATGAATACAAAAACTTAAAGAGGGCTCCAAATGAGACTGTTGAAGATTATTGTGCTAGGTTTAACCGTGTTTACAATGCCATTCCATTTGTTATAAAACCCCCACCGGGATTAGCCCTTATTCATTTCCCATAAGGATTTGATGCAGACATGGCCTATCAGTTAAGAGAAAGAGAACCAACCACTCTTGAAGAGATTCAAATCAATGTTGTTAAGGTAGAGGCTAATTTATTAGCCAAAAGAGCCAAATTGAAAATAGAAAGAATGGTCACTATCAAGGAGGAACCTACCTCCTCTTCATCATATTCAAAACTAAATAATCTAGTTAAAACTATGGAAAACATGATGGAGAGGATGACAATGGTAGATATAACACCCCCTAGAGAACCCCAGGGAGGACCTCAAAATCGAAACTCCAACTTTAGGAGAAACCCACCACAGATTAAACAAAGGGAACAGAAAGGCCCTAGTGATCAACAACCAGTGAGACCTCCATTTTAGGAAAATTACACTGATGAAGAACTTGAATTGTCTGAAGAACTAGAAGAAAATAAAATAAATCTATGCAAATAAAGTGAGATAGATGACATATTCCTTACCAAAGAAGAGCAAGACCAATTTTTTATCTCTCAACCACAAGAGATCCCATTAGAATCAGAAGATATAAACAAGAATATCAAAATCTCATTATGGAGGTGCATAAACAATACAACTTAAGAAGAAAAAAAAATATTGGAACTTCTTCCAATAAAACTCAAAATGATGCCCCTTCCTCTAGTCAACCAAAACCTTATTCTAAAAAAGTAATTCGTAAAAAACATGATGTAAATTTCAAGGAAAGTGATAGATCTCATACATATTTTAATATGGAAACTAAATTGGCTAAGATAAAGGTCCCTGTCCCTTTAACAGAATTGATGACCAAAAATGTATACAAGAATCAATTCATGAAAGCCTTAAAAATAGGAGAAGGGTCAGACACAATCAATTTGATTGATGACCATCCTGAACTCTTGTTTGGACCCAAAGTTGAGGGTAAGCCTCAATATGGGATTGTTCCACCTTTCTACATAAGCTTGAACATCCATGATAAAATCCTACATAATGCAATGCTTGACTCTACAGCCTCTCATAATTTGATGCCCAGAGCTATCGTGGAGAAATTAGGGTTAGACATCACCAGGCCGTATAAAGGCTTATACTTTTTTTATTCAAATAAAGTTAGATTTCTTGGTCTGATAAAATATTTATGTGTCACTCTAGTTCAAATACCAGCTAAGAGTCTAGTCATGGACATCGTAGTAGCTAACATACCTCCAAAGTATGGGATGCTACTCTCTAGATCATGGGGGAAAGCTGCAAGGCACTTTGCAGATGGATATGACTTATGCCATGATTCTTGTGTTTGGACAACCTAGAAGACTTTATAGGGAAACACTCATGAAGTACATGGCCAACAGTCAAGATAAGCCTAACAATTATCCCCTCTATTTAGTACATTCGGACATGGACTCTTTTGTCTTATACAATGATGATTGTGTATAAAATGAAGTTTCACCCTTAGAAGTCGAAGTCAGCAATACAGAAATAATAAAATTTAATACTGAAGAAGCAAATCCAGAGGGAGAAGCTTTATGGAATATGAATTTTGATGGAGTTGTGTGTAAATATGGAGCAAGGGCATGTGCATTTGTTGTAAACTCAAAACAAACAGAGCAGAAGGACATAGTTACAAACTTAATTTCCAGTGCACAAATAACATTCCAAAATATGAGGCACTCATTTTAGGGCTACAGATTCTAAAGAATCTAGGAGAAAAATGGATTTTTGTACATGGATATTCTGAGCTAATTATAAAACAAATTAAGGGTGAATATTCTGCAAAACACCCTAGATTGAGGGCTTACAAAAATGCAGTTTTGGATTTTTTTACAATGCTTTCCTGAATATGGCTTGTTTGTGATACCTCGAAACTAGAACATTTTAGGAGACGCATTGGCTATTTCAGCCAGTAGTTGCAGGATTCCTTTCCACTCAAATAGGAAATATGTTGTAGAAGTCAAACATAGGCTAGTTGTGCCTAATAACATCAGATACTAGCAAGTTTTTGGAAATGATGAACAAATTGAAAATTTCTTAAAATTAGAAGATGAATTTGAATGTACACATATAGATTTAGATAATGATGTAGAAATAAATGAGAGTGAAGTAATGTTAAAAAAAGCTAATGAGGATGAAGTAGTGTTAAAAGAAGCTAATGAGGATTCAAAATCTTTAGAAGTGTTGCAATTAAAAGATAATTTGTTTCCCAAGGGGCTAACACCTTTAGAAGATCTATTTGATTTCAATGATGTAGCAAAAAAGCCCAAAATTGAACCATCAAGGGTTGGGATAGAGGAATGCAACATAGGGACTGCAAAGAGCCCTAATATTATTAAATTATCTAAATCCTTGCCTCCTGATGAAAAACAGAAATACATTGCACTTTTGAAAGAATTTTCTGATGTTTTTACCTGGAGTTATGAGGACTTAAAATCCTATGACACTAACATCATTTAACATATTATTCCCCTTAAAGAAGACCAGAAACATTTTAAACAAAAGCTAAGAATGGTTAACCCACTCTTATTACCTCTAATAAAGAAGTCAGTTAAGAAGTTATACTATCCCAAAATTATTGTCCCTCTTAGATTTTCTAAGTGGGTTTCAAAACTAGTACCTACAAGTAAGAAAACAGGAGAAATTAGGCTATGTGTAGACTTCCGAAACTTGAATAAAGCCTCTCTTAAATACAAATACCCCCTCCCAAAAATGGCTCATATATTACAAAAGTTAGTTGGGTCAAGTTGGATCTCTTTATTGGATGGATTTCCAGGTTATAACCAGGTCCTGGTTCACCCTAATGACCAACAAAAGACAACATTTACTACACCATGGGGTACCTTTATGTATGTAAAGATGCCTTTTGGTCTGATGAATGCTGGAGCCACCTTCCAAAGGGCAATGGATTTTTCCTTTGTTGATGAAATTGGCAGGTTCATTGTCATTTATCTGGATGACATCACTATATTTTCAAAGACTAAGGAAGAACACTTGCTACATTTAAGAAGAGTCTTTGAAAAATGTAGGAAATTTGGCATCTCACTGAACCCCAAGAAAACATTGTTTGGTTTGGAAGAGGGAAAACTTCTAGGCCACATCATTTCCAAGGAAGGCATTAGAATTGATCCTAGCAGAGTTGAAGTTATCCTCAAAATTGACCCTCCCAAGAATAAGAAAGAAGTTCAGTCCTTCATTGGAAGAATAAATTTCCTCGGGAGATTTATTCTTAATTTAGCAAAAATCTTAAGGTCCGTCACAAATATGATGAAAAAGGATTCTGAAATAAAATGGAACTCTGAAGCGAGAAAATCTTTCAACGAAGTAAAACTAGCTCTAACAACTACTCCTGTATTGATTAGTCTTGATTTCACCAAATATTTTATGTTGTTTTCTGTTGCATCTGATCATACTATTGCAGTTGTTTTATTGCAGAAGAACAGTGAAGTACGGGAGCAGCCAATATCTTTGTTTAGTAGGGATTTAATGGATGCTTAATTGAAATATAATATAATGGAGAAACAAGATTTTTCCTTGGCGAAGGCACTAAAGGAATTTAGAGTTTACATTTTACATTTTACAGTCCTATATAATTGCATATGTCCCTAATGCTATTATAAAGGATATTTTGACACAAAATGATCCTGATGGAAAAATGGGCAAGTGGATTGTTGTTATGTTGGAATGTGATCTTGAAATCAAGCCTACCAAGTTGATCAAAGATCAGGGATTGGAAAAATTGATGACGGAATCTAATTTCCATGCACTTGATATAAATTTCATAGTTGAACTAGATGAACAAGAAGAGAATGCGACTCCACAGGTATCAAAAGCATTTGCTACCTCTCCATGGTATGAAGACATTCTCTTTGTACTACAAAATTTACAAGCTCATCCAGGTTTGACTAAAACTAAAGCCAGATTTCTCAAGTTAAAGGCTATGATATTTTTCATTTTGGATACTAATCTATATTGGAAAGAAGCATGTGGAATTTTACTTAACTGTATGCTAAAATATGAAGTAGATAAACTTCTACAGGAATTCCATGAGGGAGATTGTGGAGGACACTTGTATTAGAAGACAACAGCAAAAAAGATTTTAAGGGTTTGCTTCTACTAGCCCACCCTGTTTGCAGATGTCCACAAGAAAGACACCACATGTCATCAATGCCAAATATTTGAAGGAAAAAGAAAATTGCTACCCCTAACCTTGAATCCCATATCAGTTGAAACCCATTTCCAGCAATGGGATTTGGATTTCATTGGAGAAATACACCCCAAATCCTTAGCCCATCATAAGTGGATCCTTACAGCTACTGACTATTTTACGAAATGGATTGAAGTTGTACCTACAAGACAAGCCACAGATGCAATAATCATTAAATTTTTAGAAGGAAACATTCTTGCTAGATTTGGATGTCCAAATAAGATAATTACTGATAATGCAGTTGCATTCAAATCAAAGAATATGGTGGACTTTTGCAACAAGTATAACATAAGACTGGGTCACTATACTTCCTATTACCCAAAGGGAAATGTGCTGTCAAAGTCTTCAAATAAAGTTTTGGTTAATATCATCAAGAAGTTATTGTGGGATAATAAAAAGGCTTGGCATAACAAATTAATCAATGCTTTTTGGCTTGATAGACTTACTACCAAAAAATCCATTGGTATGTCCCCTTTCCAACTAGTTTATGGGATAGATGTTATTTTCCCCGCATAGGAATTCCTGTTTTGAAATTACTACAAGAATCCCAAGTTGAACCTAATGACCTACAAAAAAGAGTAAACCAGACCATACAGCTGCAACAATCAAGAGAGGAATTCTACAATGAAACCCCAAGTCATCCAAGAGAACATCAAGAAAAGCTATGATAGGAGAACCAAAGTTGATGATTTCCAAATAGAAGATACTGTACTGAAATGGGATTCAAGAAATGAGGACAAGGGTAAGCATGGAAAGTTTGATAATTTTTGGAAGGGACCTTACAAAATTGATGCCTACAGAGGGAACAATGCCTTTTTTCTGAAAGATATGTATGGAGCAGAACTACCTAATGGACATGTAATTGGTAGAATGCTCAAACATTACTTCCCTCAAGAATAAATCACTTTCCATTCAAGTATTTTTGAATACCATTTTTTTTCTACTATCAGTAAGGGTGGTTTCCATAAGTTGAAGCCTGAAGAGAAGGCCATAAGCTCTTGATGAGATGTTGCCATATTTACAGAAATAAACAGATCAATTCAGATGCAGAATGGAGACTAAAGGAAAAGGACCAAGGCTACTGATCCAAGTGTTCTTGACACCTCACACAGAGGATGTCATCCCCAACTAGAGCCACTATTAGGGTCCTATGATTCATAGTTTCAATTTATGATTGGATATTTCCTTTCAGTTGATGAAATTGTAAATAATATTATATTCTGCAAATGATATATATATATATATATATATATATATATATATATATATATATATATATATATATATATATAGATATAGATATAGATATAGATATAGATATAGATATAGATATAGATATAGATATAGATATAGATATAGATATAGATATAGATATATATATATATATATATATATATATATATATATATATATATATATATATATATATATATATATATATATATATATATATCTATATCTATATCTATATCTATATCTATATCTATATCTATATCTATATCTATATATATATATATATATATATATATCAGGGAAAAAAAGAAAAAGAAAAAAAAAAGGCAAAATAATGAAAAAACCCCATGAAAAAAGTAATATGCAAGTGAGCAAGTTGAAATGCCACCAAAAAGATCAAAAAATGCTTTAAAATTTCTTTAGAAGTTCTTCAAATAAAATTCTGCATCTTGTTTAAATTCCACATAGAAATAAATTGTATAGTTTGATCATATTGTTTAATCATGATTAAACTAAGTTAAAAGGTTGCATAGATTAGATAATAAATCAACCATCAAGCCTAGTCTTGGTTGAAATCAATAGCTAGATTATAAGAATATTAACCGAAGTGTTTAATCTTGGTTAATTGCTTAAATATGCATTAGAATAGGCTTAGAAGCAACCTTAGGAAAATAATATGGGCTTGCTAATCAAAACACGCCCTTAGGATTAAATTAATTATGTTTAGTGTATATTAATCCTGATTTATTTAGTTTAATCGTGTAATTTAAATACGATTAATTAATATGTAATAATGCACTAGCTCTAACGTTTGGTTTTTAGAACAAAGGGCGAAAGCGACAAAGACTTTTTGTCGTCTTGTGATATATGGCGGGCACAATCCAATGGTTGTGATTTACCCTGCCTGGATCAATGGTGGGGAATCAAGTTCAAACCACCCAGCCCATCTTATATTATCTGCAGGGGGTTCGAAAAGCGGTATTCATATTCCTAGGCCCCACGATACATGGCGGATGCTCGTCATTTCGCACCCCCCCTTCCCTGCTCCAAACTGCTTACCCCCCCTCAAATTTGTCATATTCCCACCAACGGTTATCTACGCCCATTACATCATTCCTCTGCCACGTCCCTACTTCCTCACCACTCCTATCTCACCATGTGGCCTCCTTGCTCTAGTTCTATTATAATATACCCATTACATTATTCTCATTACCTCCCAAATGTATACCACTTGGCAACCGATCTTCTCCATAACATACTAGACGTAATAGAAAACTCCCAATTGTCTATAAAAATCCCCAAATCAATCATTATCGCTCATTTATGCTCCCTGGCCCTTTTAGACAAATAGGTACAGATTTTCAAACTTCCACCTCATTTTCTCGGTTGCTCAGTCACCCCTGCAAATCCCAGTCAGCCAGTTTCAACCACGTACTGGTCACAAAGATCAGTTTTCTTCATTAGACTTTTGAATTTTCCCAGGTAAAAGACCAAATTCCTCACCTCTACTTTGTTCCTGATATTCTGAGCAATGGCACCTAAGGGAAATTCAAAACAAACTAGCGAGAATCCAATGATCCCTCCTGTAATTGACTTGGACCATATACCCTTGGCAGATCAACACTACAAAATTGCAGAGACCAATTGTGAGTTTGACTTGTTCGAACTGCACAATTGGCTCAAAAAGACCTTTCTGGACTAGAGTGATCAAATCAACTTCTGGGAATCCCTCTTGCCACAATTCATGTTTCTCCATACTCATCATTTTCCAGACTTTGTCATGTGGTGTCAATCCATATATATTCCTAGCTAGAGAACCATTGCGGCCCAGAATAGTGACATTCTGCTAACCATAACCCTAGATTCCATTAACCAAATGTTTCAAATCCCCCAAAGTGACTCTTTGAGCCCTTTTTCTATAGATTCCCTCATGGAACTCTACCAAAAGTTGACCTTCCCTCAGAGAGCTAGGATATTTGATATTTTCATACTAGAAGATGTTCAACTCCCAAAAAAGAATCCCCTATACCCAGCCTCTATGTTTCCTGAAAAAAACTAAACAAATTGTGTCATTAGTGTCTTGCCTACTAGGATGTCACTCAGATCAATGGGTACATGAACCTATTTTAGTTTTTTTGTCCATATTTTCCATAGAAAAAAAACCTTCTGTAATATTTAATTTTAGTTAATTCCTTGCAAATAGCATCCATGACCAATTCCTCAAGATCACAATAGAAGGAATGTTTAAATTCATCAGTATTAGTCTACATGTTTTTGTTTCATCAGGCAGATACGTTTCCAATGACCTTGCAGAAATTGGCTGATCAAGGTAATGTGCAGTCAGTTATACAATGGCCCTCTTTAGTGAAGAAGAATTCAAGTGATTTCACCTTCAATGACTTCATTGATCAGTTTATCTATACAGTGGTGTGTCTTCTAAACAGCAATGTGGAACCTAGGATAGGTTATGAGATTCAAAGAACTTTACACCTCAGTGATTAAGCCAAAACAGGAGATTAGTACTTGTACCAAAACTACACCGAAATCATAATGTATGGTTGTGGGTTGCCACCATATAGGTTTCCAAAATATGTTCCTATGAGGATTTTCTCATTAGAGTACATCAGGAAAATGATCAATATGGATGATTTTAATTTTGTCACAACTAAGAATAAGGCCCAATTCAAGATCAAAACACAGGTGATGCCATTCATATGCATCAGCAGGGCAGCAAGCACTAACGCAGATACACTTCTCAAATAGATGAAATTTCAGTTAAGTTTCACTTGGTCCTATGACCCCTTTGATATAATCCCCAGTCTAAGAGTGGAGCAGAAAACCACCCCTTATTCTCATACTCCCAAGCCCGAAATTGAGAAGTTTACGAACAAAGATCAATGGAAAGAGAACACCTTGTAGGAAGTTGAGGAGCAGATTTTATCTACAACCACCTCACAGACACCAGTCCCTCAAGCCTTGGGAATACCTTCGGAACAGACTTCAACTCTGCCTTGGGAACCTAAGAATCTTACCTATGCTTTGGGTGGGGCTATCAGAACCTCAGACCTACATACTTTGGTGGTGGGACTACCCTTGGTGACCTATGCCTCCAGCAGTAGGACTTTTTGGCTTATTAGAGAAGCGTGATAAAAGGCCCAGAGAAGAAGAGTCTTCTCTAGTGACAGAAATTGAAGCCAAGCAGTTATCAATTTATACAAAGAAGCCTAAAAATAATCCACCACCAGTTTTTATGCAGGATGAAGAAGGACAAACTACTATATTCATGACAGGTAAACATGTTTCAACAACACCAGAAGACATTTTTGCAGGTACAATACAAGAGGACATTTTTATAGGCTCTCCATCTTCCTCTACTTCACAAGATCCTCCAGATGTAGCTCAGACAACAGACTTGGCTCAAGGCCAAACAGAGCCTAATATTTTTGCTAAGTACAAAGAAATCAAGTAGAAGAATGAAATGTTGAAAGCCAGTACTTACACTCAGTTCTGGAAGCAAACTGCTACTTCCCAACATAGGCTTCTGTCAGCCTTTGATACTAAACAAGGGAGAATGCAGATGGCTTTCTTGCAAGCACAGGTTCCTTTTCCTAAATCACCAGCAGACTACAAAAATATAATCTTCTCCTACGACACAAATCAAATACATTGGATTGATCAAATGGATATGCACAAATAGACTGGGGAGATGTTATACTCCACTCTAACTAACACTTCCATGACATCTTCAAAACTACAAGCCTCTATCAGCAACAGAAACTCACAATAAAAGTTGGATAAAATTTCATCCTTGGAAAAATATACTAGGATTAAATCATTAGAGGTCTTAGTCATCAAGCTAGGTTATGACCCCAATGATGTAAAGGCAATAGAGGAGATTGTAAAGAAGAAGAATTTTGATATAACAGCTATGAGGAAGCAGCTCAAGTTACCATCTACAAAGGATCCATGGACCAAGGAAATGGGAGAACAGGAAAAATAAAAGGAATACATGTTCAAGATAATAATTGAATAGAATTTCCATATCAGGGAGATGGATGTGGAACCAAAAAAATTACTCAAAGAAAAGGAGAAGTCCTCACAATTGGCTATAGTCCCACTTATAGCAATACCAATTGCAGTTGCAGGAGCAACAGAGGTTTCAACATCAACAGCAGCACCAACATCGACTACAGATTCTGCCACTAAATTAATGCTTAAATCCATGCAAGAGATGTCCATTCAAGGAAAGGAGATTGAGAAGTTGAAAGAACAGCTGAAAAATCTACAGGAATAGAAATTGAAGAAAGATAACTCCTATATAGCAGAATTACAAAAGTATCACATGCTTTCTCAAAGAATAGAGTTTTTAGAGAGTGAGTCAGTAATGGTTCAAACTCTAGCACAGGTTAAATAAAACATATGGACAGATATCAGTGTAGCTATAACTGAGATTTGGCCATCAATCCAAATCATTTTCGAGAAGGAAGAGTTGATACAAAGGTCAAAAATATTGATAGAACAAGTGAGGGAAGTATTGGCATACAAGCCAACTAAAGCAGCAGCATTGATTAAACTCCCAAATTATAAGACCATAGAAGAATTAGAGGAGCTAAAAATTGAATATAGGACTGAAATCATCTTAGAAACATGATGGTTCACTTAGAGAACAAATGTCAGATTGTGGAAACTATTGTCCAAAGATTTCATACCAAGTTTATTCTACTAAATCAAAGAGGTATGTCAAGTTTAGTGCCCTGAATGACAGGTTAATCAGCTTGAGTTTGCAGGGGTAAAAGGAAGTATGATAGGCAAATATTTCTTGGAGGCTCTAGATTTTGATCTCATCATCGAACATGAGATTAAACATATTTTCATCAACAGACCTTCCTTTGACAAATATACCGAAGGTAATGAGACATATAGAAAGCTAATAAAACTTTCTATCACCAGTGAAGATCGATGGGATCACTTGTGTGAATTAATTGAGTGAAACATTTTTCATCTCAAACAGCAAGGTAGCACCTTTTTGGGACCAGTCATCAACATCCATCTTTGACAAAGTGCCAGTAACTCTAGCAGTTCTGAATTCCTACATTTTTGTACTATTTATGTAATGTGTTTTAGATAATTTAGGATTTTTTCTTGATCTTTTTACATCAAGATATGTTGTAATTATTTTCCTATAAGTACTTCATAATTCGAAGTAATAGAGTTTGATGTTTATGTAAAAGAAAGGACCATTGATGTAAAGTTGTTCCACCGAGTTCCAGTGGATATATTTCAGTAATATAGAATCTTTTTCGGGATTCCTGTGTCATATTTTTTGGTGAAGTGATCTTCTCTTTTGTTATTGTGTTTTATATTTTTTCATATGTGTTTCTGTTCTCTATTTTTTTAAAGAAAATTAAGTTTAGGATTTGTTACAATAGCACCCTGTTCTGGATTAAAATAATATCAATTTTTTCTATTGAAGTTAAGAAATATAATTCTTAATTGCTCTCTTCTTAATGGATTCTTAATCATTTCCTCTTTTTCCATCTCATTAAACATATAAGATCGAATAAATTTGCCTACATTTCCCTATTAGATCTGTCTATAAGTGTTGAAATAAATCCATTCGAAGTATATTGACTTCATTACCCAATGGTGTATTGTTACATTCTCAACCAAACAACCAAACCAAATCTAAAACCAAACCCTTAAACATTCATAACTAGCCTAATATCTCAATAAAAACAAAGCTAAACCTGAAATAGTTCCCTCTCTGAATATGGCAGGGCTAGATCCCAGCTTCCAAAGTGGTTTTGTGGCTACCTTTGTATTTCTTTCACAGTCTTAAGAAATACAGAGTGCTAACACACCATCTCAACCTCGTCTACCATCACCTTCCATCCACACATGGTAAATGTGCACATCGATTGATAGAGCCTCACTCAAATGAATTACCACAGTTCATAGTACCCTTCACACTATCAATATCCATGACCATTCTCCCAGGCCTCGGTGCCATTTTTCACCCGCATGTCGAAGAATATTATCCTCATACTTCACTTCTTTGATCATTTCTTACCACCCCCACTACTGGGCCACCTGTCTTGTTTATCAACCGACTCGAATTGAATGCACCTCCTCATTCTACACTTGGCCTACCATTCATCCACATTGTAGTAGACCATATATGTCATTTCATCCACCTCCTCAACCCCACACCGAGAATGGTGAATGACCCCCCACCCCTGGTAGTAGAAAACACACCCGCAACATCACATAGGTCATCACTCTCCCTTGGCACTGATCTCCGTGTTTGTACATCACAAACCATTTGTAAATATTCTTTTGTAAAGTGTGTTTAGTCAATTTAATGTCTTAAATTGCTCTACATAAATTATCAATCCGGGTATCGTAAACTGATGAAGTGTGGTGCACTATATGTGCTTAGTTAACCTTTCTCTTACTTCGTTGTTTTATAGTTTATGTTCAACTCTTCCTAAAACTCTGCTTCAAACACATGTGCTGTGTAAAGCACGATTAAGAAGTAGTCAGAAATAAGTCCAAAAAGTAGTCAAGCTCTAAGGTGACAAGTAAGAAAAACCACTTTAAAGACCAGTTATAATGTTCAACTCTTCCTAAAACTCTGCTTCAAACACATGTGCTGTGTAAAGAACGATTAGGAAGTAGTTAGAAATAAGTCTAGAAAGTAATCAAACTTTAAACTTGCAAAGAAAGAGCTTGAAAGAAATAACTTGAAATGAAACTGAAAGCAAAGAACTTGAAATGACTTGAAAGTAAATGACCACTTCCAATGGCACTAGACACCATTCATGCTGCTGCAAATAAAAGAAAAGAAAGTCACTTTTAAAACCAAAGATAAAGATTATCTCTCTCTAACTCGATGCTTCTAAGCACATGTACTGTGTAAAGCACGGATAGAAAGTAGCTTAAGTTGAATTAGAAAAGTGAGAAAAATCTGCTTTAAAGACTAATGATAATATTTTGCTCTTTCTAATTCTCTACTTCAGCCATATGTACTATGCAAAGTATGATTAGAAAGTAGTGAAAGATTAGTCTAAGAAGCACTTAAAACCAAAAATCTACTTTAAAGACTAGTAATAATATTTTGCTCTTTCTAACTCTCTACTTCAGCCATATGTACTATGCAAAGTATGGTTAGAAAGTAGTGAAAGAACAGTCTGAAAAGCACTCAAAGCCAGCTGCAAGTTAGTGATATTTTGATCTTAAAATATAACAATTTATGATGAATATCATTTATGTGTTAGCAGCTCTTTAAGAAATAAAATTAAAAATCAGCTATAAAAACAAAGGCAGCAGCTTGAACCTGTCAACTTCAAATACCATTAGTTTGTAAAGCAAATACATAAACATAAAAACAAATCCCGGGAGAAAATAAAATGCAATAATTCAAACTGTACAAGGCAGGAGCCCCCTTCTACCTATGAAATCAAAGCATACTTAAAATTGCATGAATGAAAATCTAATCTACCTTACATTCTACAAAGCAATATTTACAAAATGAAATCTAATCTACTTACATCCTAATATGCTCCATGACATCTACTTCACATCTCCTTCCATGTTGAGAACATCAAAGCTTCATTCAATTTCTTCAAAAGTGCAAAGTACAACAAAGCTCTCCAAAGAGAGACTAAAAAGACTAACTAATGAAGGAGAGAGACCTCCTATTTATACAAAAAGATGAGAGCCTTCTCATTAATGATAAACCATGAATCTCTCCCTCTACCTCTAGAGTCCTAATCAAAATAGGAACTGATAAGACACATGTATTTTAGAGTTACAATACAATTAGGAGATGTGACACATATCCTCATGATCCCATGATTCTTTCCAACCAAATTCGAATTTGGCCTTAGAGTGCCACATAAGGGTCTTCTAGAAGTCTCCTTTCAACCTACACATGTCAACAAACTCAACCCATTGGTTAGGTATAAGCATATGCACATTATTTTCTAATGTTTAACCACAAATTCACTTAAAAGGCTTAGAAATAATAAATATTGGAAAAACATAAAGGTAGCCCAATGATAATGAAAGTGGGATGAATGTGGTGACATAGTAGTGAAATGGAGGTGAAATGGAGGTGATATAATGAACATAATAGTGAAAGTGTAATGGAAATGAATGACATTTTCAAGACTCAACAAAGTGTAAAAAAAAAAATAAGGAACAAAATTCTCACCCATATTTTTGTGTCAGTTACCTGATGGCAATCCGAAGTTGGCCTTGGTTGGAACTAGATTTTCACCCATATCATATCCATCAAAGTGATCATCATTTTCTCACATCATGCCATGAATATTATAACAATCATTCCCCCCCCCCCTAGACATCCTATCAACCCTAGGGGCATTTACTTCACCATTGTTTTTTATTTTTGCCATTTGCATCAATTCTCCAACCTCGAGCAGGTTTTTTGTATCCCTCACATATTGTCAATTCTCATCATTATGTTTATAGGACCCATCCCATTTCAAATATCTATACGAATTTCACATGGATTTCCTAGCACCATTTATTAGACGTCTTGCACTTCATTTTGTCGACACAAACACTCATCTTCCAGAATCGAAGTGGTACCTTGGTTACTCCCACCCTATAGCGATAACCTTGGGTGGCACAGTGGGAACCATTATTTTCCCACGTGATTTCATTGATCTCCCTAATATTTGATTTCAACATAAGTTTTTCATGCGAGGGTAGTATCGTACATCATGATTGTTGCATTTTCACTCATTCAGTCGAAGACCCATGCATCCCATCGCAACCCCCTTCAACAGTTCCTTGCATCAGATGCATGGGGGCATCCAGATCAGCATATTTGTCAAAATGCCCCCGATGAAAAAAGAAGTTATCTTCATCAACTATCAGCACGTCAATTATCTCATCGCTGACTTGTCAGGATGTTTTCTTGCATATTTGTATTATTTCGGTCCTATTCATCACAATGAGCATGGGACATGCCTGCCTCATATAAACACTTTGTATTATCATTTCTTCAGAGAATTAGTTTTATATGAGTTCTTAGCTAAGGAAACCTCCCCAATCATCTTTGCAGTGATCTCATCTCTCTAAAAAAATCACGTTGGATCCATCGTTAGAACAACAAAATGTTATGTATTTCGACTATACGGTTGCTCCTAACCTCATAAATCAAGGGGCAAGTGTTAACATGGAAAAATAGTACACACATTTTTAAAGCATAGATGACACCTAGAGTCAGTCAAAAGCATATACAAGTGAATATTTTCAATATGAAGACATCATAAGAATCAAAAAATCAAAGGTTTTCCAAGGTCACATTTTAAAAAATCAACCCACGCAAGTTATTCAAAGGTTGAAATTCACTACCAAGTGGTTATTTATTCGATATTCGCACGGGTCGGAAAAAACCCAAATTAGTAGACTAGGACCACTTCACAGGACTTGAGTTGGGATTCCCTGACATGTAGCACCCAAGGATAGTTGATTTTGAGTCAATTTGGAGATATTTAACCCCTAAGGGAATCCTCTTGTCCTCCTATCAAGTCATTTTGTCATTTTCGCATTGTTATTATTGCCTTCCATTTTGACCCTCTTATCAGCTTGGATTTCTATTGGAAACCTGGAAATGGGAGTTGTATTAAAATATGGTCTAGTAAAATAGTGAAAAAACCTCCTTTAAAACAAAACATTGAATTCAAATCTCTCAAAGAATTTTTCTCTTCTAATCGAAAATTCACCTTGGAAGATATTTCCCAATGGGACACCCAAGGGAACTGCAAATGTTGGAATTTTGATTTTGTCCCTCCCACGCAACAACATTTAATAACAAAATTTTGCAATCATCTTATAGGTTATGCTGCTTAGAACAGATAATGTGTTGATGTTTGTGGCTAGAAATCATCTGCTTACACAGTTTGTTATGATTATTTATCCCTTATTTTCCGCCGTGGGGTGCAACCAAAATCACATTGTTGGGAAAAGTTATGTTTTCCAAACTTCCTCCTAAAAATCAATGCTCTATGTTGGTTGTTGAAAATAATAAAATATTTAAAGGGGAGAACCTAAAGAATTGAGGAACATAGGGGCTCTCTCTATGCCCCTTGTGTAAAAAAATGAGGAATCTATTCGACATAATTTTCTAGAGTGCCCATTCAAAAAATTTCGGAGGGGGCACTATCTCCCCTCTATCATATATTGAATTGGCCAAACATGATCTGTTATGAAACCAGCTCAAGAAAAGATAGAAAAGAGAGATCAACGTCTTAGAATTCAGTCTCTTCGAGGGGGCAACCTCCTTTAGATTACATAAATGAACAATTCTTGGATGATTCAAATGAAAAAACCTCATTTCTATATATAGGAGTCTAAGGAGTCACAATATAATCCAGCCGACCTAACAATAATAATATAAAGGCACAATAATAACAATAGTGAGATTCTATGGGGCACAATCATAACAATATGGGCACTACATGGGTACATCAATATAATAAGTGGGTTATACTAATAACAATAAGGGGTTACACTAGTAGTATAGGGGACTAACATGCCCCTCTCCTTCAAAAAGCGTTGTCCTCAACGCTTGAGTAGTTCTTGATGCTTCTGTATAAAATTCTTGTCCTCCCATGTGGAATCTTCAGCGGGTAAGTTCTTCCACTTGATGAGATACTCTGAAATTGATCGAATTCGTAACTGTCGGGTTCTTGTTTCTATGACTGCTCGATGTTCTAATATGATTTTTCCTTCCTCTTCAATTTCTGGCAATATTGTTTGAATTGGGATCTTTTGCAACTTTTGAATAAGTGGCCATACTTCTTCGTCCTTCTTCCATTCTTCCCTTGCTTCGTTTATCCAATCTGGTTGGATAATATAAATAGCACAAAACAATGCTTCCACATCCTCATCCTTGAAGAGTCTTCCCATTCGGTAAGGTTGCCATTTTTTAAGTGCATGTAGTACTGCCAACATTTCCTTCTCATAAATAGCTTGCTTGAGATGTAGTAGTAAAAATACCCAATCACCTACATCAAAACATTTTTCAATACGATGTTGATCTACCTGTTGTTTCGTTTGATTTTGCACCGAAGTGACGTTATCCTTTAAAAGTTGGAGAACTTGTTGTTGATGCTTGATGTGATCTTTCACTGCTTTAACCTTTTTCTTCTTCATATGTCCTTCTATCTCTAGAGTTTGAGGAGTGGTAATTTGTTCCAATCCTTTACAAGATATGGTAGGATTCATTTCTTGATGATCGATGTGATCTTTCACTTCTTGAACATTTTTCTTCTTGATATGTCCTTCTATCTTGATAGTTTGAGGAGTGGTAATTTCGAACAATGAATTACAAGATATGGTTGGATTCATTTCTTCTTTCTCGATGTGATCTTTCACTTCTTGCACCTTTTTCTTCTTTATATGTCCTTCTATCTTGAGAGTTTGAGGAGTGGTAATTCTTACCAGTGCTTTACAAGATATGGTCTGATTCATTTCTTCTTTCTCTAGGGTGGGGTCATGGCGTATATCTTCTTCTTTTGATGTTTCTTGATCCTTTTCTTCCTCCTCTTCATATTCTATGTAAAATAATTTCTTCTCAACACACTTATGACCTTTAGTGCATTTGCTATCACAATTGTAACAAAGCCCTTTTTCTCTTTTTTCTTCCAATTGTTGTGGTGTAACCCTTGTAGGTTGTGGAAGGCTAGGAGAAACAACACTTCCATCTTTATAGTTGTGAGGGGTACGCTTCCTAGTTTCCATAATTTTTCTTTCCACTATGTCACAAAGCCCTTTTACTCTTTCCAATTGTTGTGGTGTTGCTCTAAAGAAGGTGTTACTCTTTGTATCCTCATAATGTGCTATCATTTCCTCCGTGAAAATTGACCACGTAACAAGTTGTTTACGAGAACAAAGCCCTTCGTACCATAAAAATTGATCTGGTTCTAAATATGAAGATGCAATACATACCTTTTGTAACAGTTGTACACCATGTAGATCAAAATATTTCTCCATCTGAAGTATCCAATTTACCGGATCCTTGCCATCAAAATTCCTCATCTTACTTTTTCTTGATTTTAGGAGCTCGACCTTGAAATGACTGTAATTCTGTACTTTTGGATCTTTAAGTTCCGAAATTGTGAGCTATAGTAGCCCTCTTTGTCCTCTTTTCAATGCCACTAGTCTGATCCAAATTGGATTCTCTAAGAAAAAGTTATGCACAATCTCCCAAGATGACCTGATTATAGACCTTTCCAGAAGAGCGAACTTGTATGAAGTGCCACGTGTCACTATTTCGACCTTTGGATCTAAAAAAGATATAAAAAAAAAAAAAAACTACAGTCCGTCCTCTTTCTGTACCTTCTTACGAAATTTCAATTCGATCCCCAGAGAGAAAGTTATGACGATTTTCCCCAGGTCACCTGTTTTAAATGTAATTCAGGAGTCTGCAAAAAGACCAACTTCCTCAGATCATATCTCCGCAAATATTGCGTGAAAAGCTCTGAAATTCGGACCTAAGGTTCAGCGTGATTTCTTCTCAAATGGGTTTTTTTTTGCGACTTCTGAAACGTCACAAAAAAATTTATAGCGAAAATGCCACGATGAACTGTTTGGAGCAGCAAAACCCTAGAATCCAAAGCTCTGATACCAAATGTTATGAAACCAGCTCAAGAAAAGATAGAAAAGAGAGATCAACGTCTTAGAATTCAGCCTCTTCGAGGGGGAAACCTCCTTTACATTACATAAATGAAAAATTCTTGGATGATTCAAATGACAAAACCTCCTTTCTATATATAGGAGTCTAAGGAGTCACAATATAATCCAGCCGACCTAACAATAATAATATAAAGGCACAATAATAACAATAGTGGGATTCTATGGGGCACAATAGCAACAATATGGGCACTACATGGGTACATCAATATAATAAGTGGTTTATACTAATAACAATAAGGGGTTACACTAGTAGTATAAGGGCCTAACATGATCACAAATTTATTGTACTCATGGGACTCGAAATATGCAAGTGCCTTCATTCAACATTCCCTTCTTAAAAAGTTATGTAACTCATTACCAAAATTCATTTGTTGGAAGGTGTGGATCGCCAAAACCAATCATTTTTTTAATGATATAAGAGAACTACCTCAATCAGTCATTATGAAAGAAATAATTTTCTGCTCCAAATATTGGGGCCATCAAACCATTCAAAAAATCCTTGAATAATGGTATGGATCCACTTGAAAACCAGTGGCTTCCCAAATTCCCGCATAGAGCTTACTCGCACCAAGTCTCTCAATCATTCACAACACCCTTTACTGAGACTTGGAAACTTCGAATGACATTTTTGGATTTTCAGAGATGGGGAGCACTTTCTTCTTATTATGTCCTCAATTTTGATGGAGCCTCCAAAGGAAATCCAAGGATGGTAGTGTTAATTTTTGCAACTGTGGTCAAATTCCACCTTGGACAACTCAGATGATTGATATTATGATTGCATTAGATTCTTCTTTTTGAGAGGACCAAAATTGACCTAAATATCACCTTATTTGGACAAGAGAAATTTGATTTTTGAATTTATTTATTCACTCATGTACATTTGGTTAGGTTGGCCCTAAGAACATGTTAAATTGGATAGGTCAGCCTCAACCCCAAGTGGACCCTCATGAAATCCTATAAATGGAAGATACCTCAAGCTCATTTGGACACACTGATCAAGCCATCTTCTCTTTTCTTATTGTCTTGGTTCGCACAGGTCTATCGGAGGAAAGTTCGTGCAAGGATATGAAATATCAAGGGTGAAGCTCACACTGATCTATGGTTTTCTGATTCCTGGATGCTATCACAAAACTAGGCATTTTAGACCTTGGAAGCTAGAACACAAATGGTCAAGACAGCGTCTAGAATCCCTAGATGTTGGCACAGAATGTTTATGGGAGCGTCTGGGAGGCTAGGGTTTTCGCTGCTCAATTTGGTCCCTGGATGCACGCACAATATGGTCCTAAGATCATCCATGCTACCATAGACACTCACACATAAGCCTTACAAGATAATCTAGGGTTTGAATCAAATCTGGGTATGTTTGACCCCAGAATCCCTTACCGAGTTCTCATGGGAGTGTCCAGATCTGTTCTAGATGCAGTCTTCCCATTCTACAGATAACGTCCAAGACTACTGTAGAAGCTCACATAGCTCCTCCTTCGTGCATCTAGGACTCAAAGATGAGATTTAAGTATTTTGAAGATTCATTTTAGTGACAGCAGTATCCAGTAGTCAACTATAGCCAAGGACAGCACATTGCAGCCATCAAAATATGGGTTTTGATTATGAACATGATTAAATTTGTTTCATGGATATAAAAGTTGTTTTGTCGCATAGATAAAGTTATGGATCATTGTAAACTCTTTTGTTGAATCATTTAATAACAATAAAAGAAGAAGAATATTTGCAAGGGTTTTCCCCATAGTGGGCTTTTCCCTGGTCTCGGACAAATCCTAGTGTCTCTATGTGTGTGCATTTTTTTCTTCTATTGTTCCTTTATGTTTTGTTTCATTGATGATGATGATGTTGTTCTTTCTATATAATTTCATATGTTGATGAATAATGGTGTAGATCTTAATAATGTAATTATGATATGGGGTGAACTTAATGTATTAATGAATCAATGCAATTATAAAAGCAAATAACAATGTAGCCCTATGAAAAATTAACATGGAATCAGACTTGGGCTGAAGAAAATCCATGGAGATCACCCTAATGATGACAAATTTGATGGAAGAAAGAAGAGGATGGTGGAGACCTAAAATAATTATAGGGTTTTAATAAAACCCTAGGCAACTTGATTATTAGGGTTTGATGGATTCTATGAGGTTAGGGTTGGAGAAAATACCCCGGTTTATGGAAACAATATGAGATACGAAACCTAGCTAGTCAATGTGAAGATGATCAAACACTTGACAAAGATTTTATGAAGCCCTAGATGGGATAATCCCTAGCAGACCTGGTTAGATAACTGAAGGAAACATTGGTATATGGACTTTGTACATTGATGGCTCTTGAAGATTGGTTCAAGAGGGAGATGTTCACCTCTCATTGAAGATAAGTATTTATTGACTCATGATGCCTCTTACTTTTGTTTAGACTTATGGATCTCATTATTATTACACTTCCTGCATATATATTTAAGTATATGTATGTTTCTAACCTCCTTGATGAGATATATCCTTCTTGA
>CM062814.1:302698044-302840544 GCA_031772625.1 Pinus tabuliformis
ATAGAAGACTTATGAGAGCATCTAGGGTTTGAATCAGATCTAGGTATGTGTGACCCTGGAATCCCTCACCTAGTTCTCCTGGGAGCATCCAGATCTATTCCAGATGCAGTCTTCCAGTTCTGCAGAGAGCATTGAGGACTGTTATAGACACTCGCACAACTCCACCTCTCTGCATCTGAGACTCAAATATTAGATTTCAGTATTACGAAGATTCTTCTCATAGATAGTAGTGTTCAGTAGTATCCAGCAGTTGACTACAGTCAATGACAGCACATTACAACCATCAGAATGAAGGTTTTGATTATAAGCATGATTAGGTCTGTTTCATGGATATCATAGTTATTTTTATTGCATAGATAAAGTTGTGGATCATTTTAATCTCTTTTGCTAAATAATTGGATGACGATCTAAGAAGAAGAATATTTGCAAGGTTTTTCCCCATAGTGAGGTTTTCCCTGGTCTCGGACCAATCCTGGTGTCTCTATGTGTGTGCATGATTTTATTCTATTGTTCCTTTAAGTTCCGCTGCATTGATGATGATGATCTTGATCTTTCTATATAATTGCATATGCTTATGAATAATGGTGTAGATATTAATAATGTAATGATGATATGAGGTGAACTTAATTTATTAATGAAGAAATTCAGTTATAAGAGAAAATAACAATGTACCCCTATCAAAAATTAACATGGAATCAGAGTTGGCATGAAGAAAATCCATGGATATCATCCCAATGATGACACCTTTGTGATGTGCCTAGGTATTGCGGCAAGAATGTTGCAACTCTTAGTGCTACCAACTTTACTTATCAACCCAGGGTTCATACAAACTTGGAGGTGATTGTGCTATATAGACAAGTAGAAGTGAAGGTATTGCCTGTTGTCACTGCTCATCTGGAAAGAGACCCCAAGAATTCCAAGCTAGACTTCCATGGGGTTAGAAGAAGCTTGATTTTGATGGAAGGAGAGAAAACCTAGTCTAGGGGAGAGCTAATCTACTGAAAAAATGAAGAAAAAAACATGCAAACATAAATCACCATATCCTAATTAACCATGAAAACAGCTAGACTAGGCAGAATTTCTAAGCAACACTAATCTAATGCTAACTATCTAAGTTGCAGGAGTAAAGTAGAAAAACTAGACTAAGGGGATCAGAAATGGAACTAGGCTAAGTCTGTGTATAAGCAGAAGAAGCGGTCAGAGGTCAAAATGGTGAAAAGAGGACGTAATGAGCAACAGCGCATGAGGACCGTTGGATCAGGTAGTGAAGGGTAAATGAACGGTTGAGATCGGACAGTAGGAGGGTACATAGGAAAATGGGCAGACATGGTGGACTAACAGGATGGACAGCTAGGATTATATGGTGGAGGTGATTGGCAGATGAACGGCGGAGATCGGCCAAGCCAATTGGCGATCGGGTGAAGCGACAGCCATCAGATCAAGAGACAGATCAATGGTGGAGAGTTCAAGGTGATAAATCGATCGTGTGATGCAACAGCTGCCATATCTGGCAGGGTAGATCGACATTGGGGATTGGAGCGCGAAAAGAAACGTGCGGAAATGACTAGCGGGATTGGAAGGCAGTAAGCAGTATCTCATGCGCCCTCAAAACCATAAGTTGTATTTTGAAAATTCACGTGATTAGCCTCCCTAACTGACACGCAGCATGGGAAACCACCCATCTCGCGTGCCCTCGTGCGGATAACATTCAGACAAAAATCCACGCGATATGGTGCGAAGTCTGTCGGACCTAGCAAAGCAGATCTACGGCGAATATGTGACCAAGAAGGTTGGTGAGCGAGTGTGCGATAATCGTCGGATCTGACAAGGCAGATCGACGGTGGGGATTTGAAAGGAAGAAAGTCAAACGTGAAAAGTGGATTGGGTAGAGATTGGTGGGTTTTGAGTGTGAAATGTGATCGATGGTTAAAAATCGTTTGAACGTGAATTAACAGCTCCCGCTGAGCATTTCAGGATGAAGGAGATTGATAGCATGAGAGATCTGGGAAGAGGGTGGAGGTCTAAATGAAATAAAGAGAGAGTGAAGGGGTGGATAATCATGAGAGGAATAGAGTGACAACGCAATGAACTCAGTGACTATGTTTAAATGACAAACCCCATGAAAACCAAAACCCTGTGTTTTTGGGGTTGCTGCAGGGTTTCTTCCTCACATCATGGTCCCAGAGGGAGGAGGTGTGTCCGAGACACCTGTGAGCATCTTGATGGATCTTTTCTTTGCCAACCTACTGATTAAATGAAAGCATAAATGCAACAAACTGAAACACAACTACTCTGTTCTACCCTACTATAATGGACTACAATTATTCAAGCAGATGAACAGGAAGCAAGAAACTACTTAATTCAATGAGCAGGAAACCAGAAATCTGCGTTGAACCATTATAATGAAAATGCATCTATTTAACCAAATGAACAATCAAACCATGCATCTATTCTATTGTTGTAATGGAAATGAACTACTTAAGTTAATGAACATAAAGTAGGATTCTATGCTAGAATAGAATACAAGAAAGAGGAGCTTTGGCTACTAGGGTCGGGCCCTAACCCAAGAGCTTCAACCCTTTGAGTTAACTCAGTGCTGGCTCAAATCAAAAATCATCTTCGTTATCAAAGAACATTGTATTACATCAAACTGTTACAACTCAAAAGGTCTGAATACTTGCTAACTGACTTACTGACTATTGGTTAACTGCCTAAAAAAATTGAGGTCCTAAGCCTCTATATTTATACATTTGAAGTCTCAACGACTTCCCTCAAAATTAGGGAGGTACAGCTCCCAAATTAATGGTAACTTGTCCTTTCACTTTCATTAGCTCGGCTTCCTTCTAATAGGGAGGTTACTTGTACTTCCACTTGCTTAACTGTCTTTTAGTACTCCTAATTTGGTTGTGTGTACTTTTAGCTAATGGAGGGATATTCGAATGGATGGGTAGTAAATGAGGAGGATATACCTCCTATAATTCCTCTCTCTTGTCTCATCCGGGTTTTTACCAAGCTATTTTACCATAGTTCCTTGCTTTTACCTTTTATCCCTGCATTTCCCTTGCTTTTATCCTTTATTCCTTCATGTTGGACACCTAATCCTCAATGGGTTAGTGTGGAAGCCGAATGGAAAAAAGGAGTCCAAGAGACCTTGGGATGTGAAACCCAATGGTCACAACAATGTACTATAAATATATATCAATTGTTAATAAAAATGTATTGTCATGTTTTATCTTTCATATTTCTCTTGCTGCCCATGTGTGTTCAACATGGTATTAGAGCAGGCGTATTCCTACCCTACATAATTATTTTGAGCCATTTGTTTTATGGCCTTTATGTGCAGATCATTTCTGCCATCAATTCTGCATCACATAAATATCTTTGATGAATATCTTCTCAGGTAAGTTTTAGCTGCAACCTGTTATTTCTCCAGTGCCATTTTTATTCACCTGCCTTCTAAAAACGCTCATTGCTCAGACCTGCCATCTCTGCCCTAGCAAGAACGCACCTCTGACTTATCATTGTTGGCACGTTTTTGTATGAGTGTAACATCTCTTGGTCTTCTAGAACTGGAGTGTTGAATCTCTATGATGAACGCCCTCTGTCAAGAGACTTGCTGCAAACACTGTCTCACTGCGTCAGTGTCATAAACGTTTTATATTCTCCTGTAATCTGACATTTGAAAAACGTTCTCTGCGTTTTTTCTGAACGTTGTATACACGTTGGTCTTGTAATCTGACATTGGATTTACGTTTGGAAGGTGACATTGGATTACAAAGCTTTACCAACGCAGCATCTGTCCTGCGTGGAGGCACCAGAGGTCAGAATTGTCAATTCTTGAATGATAGCAAAAATAGTCGGATACAGTCTTTAAAATTTGCAACAGGTCCCTAGAAGATGCCGAATTGACCATAGAAGTCGTGCACGAAAAGCCCTCAGAGCACACCAAACCGTTGGTTGGCACCGCACGGATTCCGCTTTCCCAAGTCCTGGACGAAGTCGGATTCGAAGAAAAGCTGGAGAGGACCCTGAAGCTCAAACGCCCCTCCGGTCGTCCACAAGGTAAGCTTGAAATAGCCATGCGTAGATCGACTTATCAGTTTGAGGCTGCCATATTTTCTCCAATGGAGGGTTTCCGATCATAATTTATAAGGATGATATTATATCTGCTGCCAGATCGAGGGCCGAGCTTGCATTTCTCTTAGACCGATTTTTATCATATCAGAGGGCCGCGTTCATGAATCTTCGTAAGCCATTGCTCCATTGCATCCACTGAATACAAGATGAATTTGAGGTTTCCTTTGCCGACGAATTGTATGGTCACAAAGGCGAGTTATTAAGCCTCAATCCTTGACGCCGAGGGATATCTCTATGTTGGGTGAATTTAATTTGCATGATTCCTTCGACTTGGCCGAGCAGGATCTCCTGGACATAAATTTTCACTATACCAAGATGTGTTCCACAGTGGATTGACGTGGTCCATGTTGAATTGATCCTGTAGCAGCCAAATTTATGTCTGAATCCGTAGCAGCAAAAGAAGTGGGCCGACATCTAATTGCTTGCAAAACTGGACTGTTGCTTTATTGCAAGGGTGAAAGTTGTCGAATCACATCAGTGAAGCCAATTTCTTGAGGAACTCGCTTGGCATAACACGCTAAGAAGTGATCGAATTTTATTGAAGGCAGAGCCGATTTCATTTTCAAAGATCGCATTCAATCATCTCTGAAGGGATGGATATCGATCTCTGAATCGATAGTCTTGATCGAGTTTCCCTACTGTGTATACAGTGCATTATTGGATAATGTACCCCCTCAAAATCTATGTTTTTATTTTTTGGGTGGAGCAGACATCGTTCAGACAAGCCATGGATTTTTATTCTGATGAGAGCTAAGGCCGCAGGAAATAGATCAAGCATCAAACATTGCAATGGTTATCAGTATGTTTAAATGAAAAATTATTTGTTGTGTGAATTGGACAGTGTAGCTAAGTTTATTTCTGTGGATGAATTTTTCCAGAATTGCTAGACCGAGTTCCATTCCAGGAAAGAGGATGTTGTCATCTCCATTTCTGTGGGCCAATTCCTGGGTTGTATCTTTAAACATTGAAGGTTGATATATTGTTCACTATTGTACGTGGGAGGATCGTTATCTTTAACCTGGACGAGTTCACATTATTAATGTTGGTCAAACAAGCTGGAACAACACAGGTGCGATAAGGATCATATGGATTTGGCATTTACATCAACAACTTAAGATTTTCTGCCAAAAGAATTGAGGCTCATGCAGAAAACAGGACGTGCATTGGCATTTCATTAGAGAAGAGGAAACTTCTCATCATTTCATACATTCGGTGAGAAAAGCTACGACCTAATATTTTCCTCACATATCAACATCTACGTCTGGGAAGGCAAAGGATCTTTGTCGTTGAGGATCATTGAACTCGAAAACTACGAACTGTGGCATAGAATATATTTGGTTGTTGCTTATATATATGTAACATTGAAAACTCCTGCAGCGTACGGCGACTAAGTCTTGCTTATATAACCAAACACAACTGAAATCGAGAGCCATTACTATTTTTGAAGACAATTGCAATCTGTTGTAAAATCCAATTGTATTGACATATTGCGAGTGAGTGCTGATTTTTCTCTACAAGTTCATAGTTGTGATCAGTGACAATGAATAAAATAGCCAGAATTGGTGAAGTATTGGAGTTCTTAAAAACTCTGATACATTTATCTGATCATGGTATAGTAAGAATAAGCAATGCTTCTCTTGTTGACATTAGAACCTATTTGCATAATGTACAAGAGAATATTGAGTTTTTGCAGCTTGAGACAAAGCTACAGCAGGAAGAATTACAGCAGTGGAGTCATCATTCTGAACCTATTTCTGTTCAGAAGATTGAAACAGACTTCCATAAACAGCAAGACAATAATGTTACAGTTCATTCAAATGTAGTACCCCATAAAGCAGCAGTTGTACATGCAGATGCAGAAGTTCAGTCTGCACATCCCAAGCCCATCATCAGACCTTGGGAACAGCTTGTCCACAACAAACACATAACCGGTCTTGGATATGAGAAGGACTTTTCCTTTCGTATTCCAGACTACTCAAAGCCCATTCAGTTTCAGAGTGTTGGATTCATTCATGACAGTTCACCTGCTCCTCATGATAGTTCACCTCCAACTGTTCCAGACTCTGCCCCTCTTCCACAACAACAACAACAACAACAGATTGTGAAATGCCAACACTGTGATCGAGTTGGCCATTTGAAATATCACTGTTTTGATCTTCATCCATGTAAGCACTGTCATAAAACCAGTCATTCTTCACACAGATGCTTTAGAAATAAATGTCCTGCAAGAACAAAGATTCATCTTGGATGGATCGCTTCTTGGCAATGGGCATCAGCAGCCAAGAATATATTCCAAACACATGTCAGAACTTGTTCCAGAGTATTGAACAATCTTGCAGTTGAGTTTTCTCCATCATCTCACCTTGTATCTGACAGGGGGGGAAATGATGGTCACCTACAAGCTTCAAAATCACATCAAGCGAGCCTGAGCCACAACCTACCACACCAGTTTCAGAGTTGTAGCCAGAGACAAAGATGCCTGTGAACATGCCTTCAGTTGGTAATTTGGGACACTTCCTCTAGCAGAATACTTTAGCTTCTTGCCAATTTTGGAAGAATTGCAGGAACAAAATTGAGAACGCTTCCTCTAGCAGAAGACTCCAGCTTCTTGCCAGTTTTGGAAGAGTTCTAGGAATTGCATTAAGCATTCCAGAGTTTTTGGTCATCCTTAAACCATCACAGGTTGAGACTTCCCTTTTCAGGTTGAAGTTCTCCCTTTTATGTGGGGTGAGACCTCCCTTTATTGGTTGAAGGTTTCCCTCTTCAAAACAATAGGAGCACTTCCTCTAGCAGAAGATTTCAGCTTCTTGGCAGTTTTGGAAGAGTTCTGGGAACTGCACTAAGCGTTCCAGTGTTGGTGGTCATCCTTAAACCACCGCCTTTTATACCAAAATTTCAGAGAGCACATTCAGCCTAGTGTTGCCATGCATTTTTGCACATTTTTTATTACAGCTCTCTTCTTGGATTCATACATAACCCTTCAGATTAAGGGGGGGAATGTTGGACACCTAATCCTCAATGGGCTAGTGTGGAAGCCGAATGGACAAAAGGAGTCCAAGAGACCTTGGGATGTGAAACCCAACGGTCATAACAATGTACTATAAATGTATATCAGTTGCTAATAAAAACGTATTGTCATGTTTTATCTTTCATATTTCTCTTGCTGACCATGTATGTTCAACACTGCATTACATGCATATTAGACCACAAAGAAAAATATCCAAATCTAACTCAACTCATAAGCAAAATATAATCAAAAGTATGTAATAAGTTGTGAGAATAGTTGGTTTGACTAAGCTGGGAGGTGAATTAAGGCCCATATAATTACTCAATGATGAGACTCGTCATCACCCCCCTACTGAAAGTGTTGCTCATCCTCTGAGCAACCTAGTGGCTCTGGTAGCCTCTCTAACATCTCATGCTTCTGATGTGGTCTTTTCTGCTTGTTTATAGCAGTCTTCTTTCCTTTCTCCTTCTCCCCACTAATATTCTTTGATCTTTAAGCTATGTGGTAGTGCGTTATCTATTTTAGCAGGCATTTATATTATCATTTCTTTAGCAACCTAAACAGATCCTCATAATGTGTACTTTCCTGCCCTTTGACAGCAAGATATCTAAGTGTTAGCTGAGGATTACTTGCAATAAGATGTTGATTAGGGCCATGGGGTTTGATTTTTCAGTTGCTTCTCTGTCCCTGGGGCCACTTAGCTCTTTTGTTTCTTGCTTCTCTTTCTTTTCTTTTCTTTTTTAATGCCTTCTTTCTCTTCTGTTTCAACATCACGTTTCTTTGTGTTCTCCTTCATCATGTCCCCCTGTATTAGTTTCTTTTGTATCCATCTCCTCCCCATTTAGCTCTGTATCTGCATTTTCTTGTTTTTTCTCCTCCTTACTGGCAGAAGGACTAACATCATAGATGAAGGTTTTGATGTCATCCTCTACTAGTAAGTCATTGAAGATTGTCCATGTTATAGGGATCCTGAGGTTTTGGAGGGAATAGCCTTTTTAGAGGAGACTGGCCACCTTTTTACTCACAAACCAGCTACCTCTTAACCTTTACAACTTTTGATAAAATAATACAGATGAGTGAGTGAGTAGGATACTTACCTGTGGCCTTAATGCCACGCTGCAAGTGTCAAAGATCAGAGGTGTTGCTGATGGTCATTCTTCTTCCTCCTCTATTGTCTGTTGATGGTTTCTTGACTGCAGATCTGATGTTGTTGTTGTTGTTGTATGGTCATCTTTCTACCTCTTCTGCGATATGTTTTATAGAGGGAGTAGGAGTGTGTGTGAAGGCAAGGATAATGGTAATGGATGAAGTGATGTTGTGGAAAACATAATCTTCTCCTGAATTGAAGTAGTGAAGTAAAAAAAACAATGGAATTTATGGAGGGATGCATGGTAAGGAGTGGGGGAGATGAACATATGTGAGGCAGGGCCCCCTTTGGATCTTCTCTTTGCTCCTTGATTGTATTTCTCATCATCCTGCAAACAACAATTATGTTTTTTTCTTCTTTTATTATTATATTTTTATGAAAAACACCTAGGCTGCCTCAGAGAGGTTTTCACCCTAGGTATCTGCCTTGAGCGCCTCAAGGAAGGTTTTCACCCATGGATATTATTTTTATTTCCTTTTTTTTTTCTCATCCTTGGGCCGCCTCATGGAGGTTTTCAACCCAAAGATGGGACTCAGGAGCCTCATGTAAGTTTTCACCTGAATCCTTATTCTGTTTTTTCTTTCTTTTTCAGTGACCTGATGAGGGAGGAGCTGAAACTTGCTCCACCATCATCACTGTCTTATTGATGCTGTCAATGAACTCTTGTTTAGATGAAGGCCTGTTGTATAATTTCAATATGTATCCATTAACTAGCAATGGAATGGCTTCTTCATCTATAGTCCTGACTCGCACTGAACCATTGTCATGGCATCTTTCCACCACATATGGTCCAAGCCATCTTGTTCTTAGCTTTCCCTTGAAGTCATTGCACCTTGAATCATATAATAAGGCCCAGTCTCCTTCTTGAAATAGCTTCTCCTTAATGTGCTTGTCATGCTAGATATTCCTCTGAAGCTAAAATATCTATGTATGAAGGAGGGCCTACATTCTGAATTCATCTAGGCCATTCAAATGGAACAGCATTTCTTTTTGTGCATGACTGATATCTAAATATAGTTGGGCTGACATCCTCAATGTGTTATATTCAAATTCAATGGACAGCAAAGCCTTTTTCCCATAGACCAGCTCATAGGGTGTGAATCCAGTGGTGGTCTTCCATGTTGTATTATAGGCCCAGGTGGCCTCAACTAGTCTCCTAGCCTAGTCCTTTCTGTTTTTGTTCACTAGCTTGGTTAGGGTGTTCTCCAGTGCTCTATTGGTCTCCCCCACTTTCCCATTAGCTTGTGGATGATAAGGAGTGGAGGTCATATGTTTGATCTTGTGATGCTTGAGAAGTTCTTCGATCATGTTGGGGGTGAATTGGATGCCTTGGTCTGTGACTAGTTCTCTAGGGTACCCAAATTTGTAGAATATGTTCTCCCTTAGGAACTCAACCACCTTTTCTTTTGTTGCTTCCTTGATTGCTTTGGTTTTTTCCCACTTAGTCAAGTAATCGGTGCACACAATGATGTGTTTTTTTTTGCTTGGAATGACGGTTGATAGGCCAAATGAAGTCAATGCACCACTTGTCAAATGGCTTGAAAATCACTTGAGGCTATAGGGGCATCTCATCCCTTGGAGTTGGCTTTCCCATCCTCTTGCACCGATCACAGTGAATAACATATTTCTTCACATCTGGATGAAGAGTAGGCCAATAATAGCATGCTTGCAACACCTTGAATGTTGTCCTTTTTGTTGTAAAGTGACCTCCACAAGGCCCATCATGACAGGTCAAAAGGATGTCAAAAACCTCCTCTTCCCTTACACATCTTCTCAAGATTTGATCTGGGCCAAGTTTGAACAGATTTCCCCCAATCCAAGTGAAGGGGGAACTTTTCCTGATTATTTTACTTTTTTCTCTGGAGGGCAGGTTTGGTGGGAACTGTACTGACACCAGATAATTTTCTATATCCGCAAACCATGAGGAGAGAAATGAAATAGAAAACAAATGCTCATCTGGGAATTGATCATCCACCATTCCTTATTCACCTACAGCTAGATTCATTCTAGACAGAAATTTAGCAACAACATTTTCTTTACCAGGATTATCAATAATAGTTAAATCAAAGTACTGCAATAAAAGTAACCATCTGATGATTCTAGCATTTACATCTGGTTTTTTCATTAAATATTTAATTGTAGCATGATTAGTATGCACAAATGTCTGATAGCCTACAATGCAATGCCTAAACTTGTTCATTGAATGCACAATAACCAAGATTTCTTTTTCTGTCACAATATAGTTTAGTTCAGCCTTTGACAGGTTTTTACTGGTAAAGTAGATGGCATAAGGCAATTTCTCTTCTACCTGTCCTAAGGCTGCTCCTATGGCTTTATGTGAGGCATCAGCATGAATGTGAAAAGGGAGGGCCCAGTTTGGGCCTCTAAGGATTGGTGCAGTGGTTACCTTATCCTTTAAAATGTCCAAGGCCTCTTGACAGCTCTTTGACCATATAAATTTAGAATCTTTGGCCAATAATCCAAACAAAGGAGAGGCTAGCTTGCTAAAGTCTTTTATGAATCTTCTGTAATATCCAGCTAGCCCTAAGAAACTCCTAACATCTCTCTGCTTTTGTGGAGGTGGGACCCTTTGAATGATTGCTACTTTGTTTGGGTCCACCTGCAGTCCTTGCTGAGATATTGAGTGACCTAGCATAGTCCCTTCAGTCATTAAGAATTCACATTTTTTTGGACTGAGGGACAGGTTCATCTCAATGCATTTGCATAATAATTTGCCTAAGTTAGTCAGGGCCTCTTGGAAATCACAGCCATAAGGTGTAAAATCATCCATGTATATCTCCACAACATCATGAACTAATTCAGCAAAAATACTTAGGACTGCTCTCTGGAAAGTGGCAGGAGCATTGCACAGGCTGAAAGGAAGGACTCTATAGGAAAAAGTACCCCATGGACAGGTGAAAGTGGTCTTATCCTGGTCTTCTGGGTAGATTTGGATTTGGTTGTACCCACTGAATCCATCTAGGAAAGAAAAGAACTTCTTCCCTGCCAGGCCATCTAGCACTTGGTCAATGAAGGGTAAGGGAAAGTGATCCTTCTTTGTGGCCTTGTTCAATTCCCTATAATCGACACAAATCCTCCACTTCCCATTTTTCTTGGGCACTAACACTAAAGGAGAGACCCACTCACTATTAGAGATAGGGTAAATGAACCCTGCATCTAACAGTTTTTGCAATTCTTCTTTGACTATGTCTTTGAGGGTTGGATTCATTCTCCTTTGTAGTTGCCTGACTAGCTTGCAACCTTCCTTGATATATATGTGGTGAGTGTCGTGGCGGAAAAAGTCATTTGTGCGGACACAACTGACCTCCCTAGGAGTCTAAACTCTCTAGCGACAAACAAGACAAAATGGAGTGATCTTTCTCTAAATATACCTTTTAAAACATGAAAACTACAAGTGTTTAGGCTTACCTTATTCCAAAACGCGGTTGTTGTAGTCCGTCCTTGCCAATCCGGATGAGCTCCTCCTTCAAGTCAATTCCTGCAACCACAAACAATCAAACAATTACCAAGCACTTGCATTTCATATAATAAAACATATATTTAACATGCAGACCAAGGAACACATGAAATAACTCATTAACACAAGCTATTGAGAAAAATAAACCAGTTTGTATTAATAACGAAACAAAGAAACTCTTACAACCTGGCCTTGGTGTTGTGCAAGTTCCTCCCAGGGTCCATCAAGGGTTTTCCTCTACTTTGACAAAGCTCACCCACTTCCAAGTAGAATCAAGCAAAGACAATCTCTCCTCACAAGGTTCTAAATGGGAGTCCTAATTCCTGCAGCATTTACCCAAAGAAAATGTATAGCTCCAACCTCCCCTCCCTCTGGCTCAATGTCTTTATTTATAGTGTTGTAAAGAGGTTATTCAGGTCCACCATCAATGGGATAATCCCCCTCTTTGGGTGGGATAGCTCCCTTATTGATGGGATAAGTTCCCCCTTAATAGAGATACATGAACCAACTGGAGGCGCGTCCAATTCATCAAACCGACCTCTAGAAAGTTCTAGAAGTAACCACAAGTAACTTTTTTAAGATGAAACTCGCGCATTTTGCCTTTTACAGAAGGACGCACCTGTCCCTTAACATACAGAGCGTCCAAGGACGCACCTTTTGTGAACATGGTCAGCGTCCCCGCAGGTAAGGCTAGAGAGAACCTGCGACCCCAGAGATAAACATATTTTTGACAAGACTTTCTCTCTTCTTTGAGTTTGAGATGGATAGCAGAGGCATAAGACTTGCCTAAGAGGGTAGCATGACTGTTGATTTGAGCCATACTAACTGTAAGTGGTCATGGTGACATTTTTTAGTGTAACAGATTGCCCCCTAAAGTGCGAAGCCTGGAATAGATTTAGGGTTTTGTAATTCTAGGAAGGGTGAAGCGCTTTATCATTTCAAGGATTGTCTTGTGGATGACCTGGTTGGAACCTGCAATTTTCAACACAAAATACATGTATAAGATTATATCGTCACTGAGGTAGGCATTCCCATACTCAGATTCAAAACTTTAACTAATGGACTAACTATTCTGATACAGGAATGATCTTGCAGTACACCATTTTTATAGACTTTTGTAGACACAGTATGGACGCAGCCATCTGTTTATGATTAGTCTACATAGATAATGAATACAAAACTCCTCGCAGCCTGGATGGTAGAAACTAGATCCAGGGTCTTCACTTCTACTTCCCGAATTGGTACGATTCTAGCCATGTGATTAAATGATTTGATGTCGAACATGTTAGAAACCACTTGATTACCAGTCGATGATGTAAACTGTTAACAAGCGTGAGAGAGACCACCAGTAATGTCAATGGTTCTCAAAGTACCAAGCACAACCCGTGAAATGTGAATAGATGTTTTGATGTCGAACACTTCACGGAATCCTTTGATCGAAAGTCAATGATGTAAACTGACGTCAAAGGCGAGAAACCTGCCATTGATGCATGCAGACTTCAAGGTACTGTCGATTCCTAAGTCATCTTTCTAGATAATGTGTCGATGTCGATAGAAAGCGACCCGTTGCAGGCAAGCCCGCAACACGAAATCATTGTTCAAGTTGAAGAAATGTTGCTGTAAGGACTGACTCAGGGATGGTCAAATGGATGACAAGTATTTTGCAGATGAAAGTTTTGCTTGCAGACCTCTTGAACACATAACGACACGACAGATGGCTTGGTGACGAATAACTCAAAGTTAATCCCCGGAACCCGGTTAAAGACTGTCAAAGTGTTTGATCAACTGTGAGGTAAAAGATTTCCCAACCCAGGTGAATGAAAAAGTGTCGTGTTCAAGAGTGGTAATAAAGTTTCTTTTGAGACAAAAGGTAACAAACAGGTTCATTCTTCTCTCTTTTCCCCCACCATTTCTGGCAAGTACCTCTTTATTTTTAACAAGCTTGAGGATAACATATGCTTGATTATAAGCTCATCCTTCGGACGAGTCCAACCTAGTTTAAATTCGAACCCTAGGAAGGAGTGGTTCGTTCCTGTTTGTAATTGAACAGGTCCTCTACTGTAAAAGTTTAACGAGCCCAGTATAGGAGAAACTCGGCGTTTTTCAATTTTAGAGAGTCTGAAAAAACTAAAGGAGACTCCACGTTGAACTTTTTCGTACATTTGTGTCCCCCAAGCCCGAAAAAATATAAAATAATACCTGGGAGAACCGCTTGATCTTGCGACCAAGGAGTACTTTCATAATAGTGTCGTTGACCTGAAAAGTAAAAAGCGATCAAGGACAAGTCGTTTTATTTCCTTATCGAGTTTGAAACGACAAAAACTCGGCAATCTTTTGCTGATTTTACGGTCAGAAAAGAGCTATAAGGGGACCGTCTTTTAATTCCGTTTTAACGAGTGTAAAAGAAACGCTCGGCAATCTTTTCATATTTTAGGAGTCAGAAAAGGGCTTAAAAGATGACTCTGAGGTTTCACTTTTTCGTAAGTTTTAACGAGTTCGAAAAAGGGATAAAAATGTACTCATGGTTTTCACTTTTTCGTAAGTTTTAATGAGTTCGAAAAAGGGATAAAAATGTACTCATATGGCCGACTTTCAATTTAATTTACGAGCAAGAAAAGACGGAAAGAACTCGGCATTTTCATTTGTTTTACGAGAATGAAAGATAGCAAAATAATCTCGGGATTTTCATGAGTTTAACGAGTCTTGAAAATAACTAAAATTGACTCGAGATAGGTTTCATTTTTACAAAAGCTTGAAACAGATAAAAACTATGCTTTATGCCCCCTAAGCGTAACTGCTAGAGCGCATGCCCCCCCAGCTTCATTTCATTCAACCAGTAGGATGAAATGAAGGTTCAAGTACGAGATCATTTAAAAGACTTTGACCTAAAACTGTAAGAAAATTATGCAAAACACCGAAACAACTAACCTAAATATACAACTTAACATTTACGAGATCTAGTCAATCTCTCGACTCAAGTAGAGGAGGATTTGTTTCATTTTTTAACGAGCTTGACACAGGAAAAGAACTATGCTCGGATTCGGTTTCATGTTTACACAAGCTTGAAACGAAAAACTATGCTTGTTACAAGTTCACATGCCCCCGGCACAATGATGCGAATCAAGGTACATGCCCCCCAAGCTTCATTGCATTCAATGAGGTGGATGGAATGAAGCTTTACTTTCGAAATCTTAGAAAGATGCGTGGGAGTTGTTTCATTTTTTAGTGAGGTTGACACAGGAAAAGAACTATCCTCAAAACCCTTGTTTCATTTTTTAAACGAGCTTAACACAAGATAAGGAACTATGCTCGTAACTACTTTCTACAATCTACCTAACAAAAAACTATACTCTAAAAAACCTTGATTCATTTTTTAACGAGCTTGACACAAGACAAGGAACTGTGCTCTAAAATCCTTGTTTCATTTTTTACCGAGCTTGACACAAGACAAAGAACTATGCTCATGACTACTCTCTACAATCTACCTACTTAACCTACCCTTGTTTCATTTTTTAACGAGCTTGACACAAGACAAGGAACTATGCTCAAAAAGTTTGCATGCCCCCAGCATAATGATGCGAAATGAGGTACATGCCCCCCAGGCTTCATTGCATTCAACCGGCTGGATGAAATGAAGGTTTACTTTCAATATTTAACTTGAAAAGGGAGTTGTTTCATTTTTAAAGAGGTTGACACAAGAAAAGAACTATCCTCATACCTGATTCATTTTTTTAACGAGGTTGACTCAGTAACAGGAACTATCCTCAAACCTGATTCATTTTTTAATGAGGTTGACTCAGTAACAGGAACTATCCTCAAACCTGATTCATTTTTTAATGAGGTTGACTCAGTAACAGGAACTGTCCTCATACCTGATTCATTTTTTAACGAGGTTGACTCAGTAACAGGAACTGTCCTCAAACCTGATTCATTTTTTTTAACGAGGTTGACACAGTAAAAGGAACTTTCCTCGGACACACTGATTCATTTTTTAACGAGGTTGACACAGTAAAAGGAACTTTCCTCGATTCACTGATTCATTTTTTAACGAGGTTGACACAGTAAAAGGAACTTTCCTCTCTAATCCTACTTTCCTATATAACCTATCCTTGTTTCATTGTTTTAACGAGGTTGACACAAGACAAGGAACTATCCTCGAACTAACTGATTCATTTTTTAACGAGGTTGACACAGTAAAAGGAACTTTCCTCAGAACTCCTTGTTTCATTTTTTAATGAGCTTGACACAAGACAAGAAACTATGCTCATGACTTCCAGTTTCATTTTTTAATGAGGTTGAGACTAGAAGAAACTATCCTCACGCTAGCCTGTTTCATTTTTTAACGAGGTTGATACAGGAAAAAACTATCCTCGTACTCACTGATTCATTTTTTAACGAGGTTGACACAGTAAAAGGAACTTTCCTCGTGGCAGCCTATTTCATTTTTTAACGAGGTTGATACAGGACAAAACTATCCTCGCACTAACCTGATCATGGCTTCCAACTGGAAGAAAGACATGTCAATGGACACACCTTGATCATGGCTTCCAAGAGATCTTCATCAGAAGGAAGAATAGTTCTCTGGAAGGAACACATGTCAAGGGACTCAAAAGGGATAAGAACATCGTGTTCATGTAATCCCATAGAGTTTTCCATGTCAATTACCGGATCTAAATCAAAGGAAGATGAGCAAACAGTGAGAGTTTCACTTACATCGGTAACTGAAAGCATGGGATCAGTTGCCACATAATTAACCCGTGGCAGGGTAGATACCACTTTAGAATCAGGAACATTTAGGGGTGTCATATTGTTGGTAGTTGAGACAGGGCTAGGGAACGAAAGCTGATCCACGGTCACAATACTGCCATTGTGAGGGAAAGACATCACGCGAAAGAGTGTCGATACGACAGCTTTCATTTCATAAACATAGTCTCGCCCAAGGAGTAAATTGAAATCCAAGGGACCTCAAACTACCATAAGATCAATACAGACAGTTTTACCTTCCAATGTAATGGAAAACTTAGGAAGGATCCCTAAAGGTTCTTTAATGGTTCTGTTAAAAGCTTTCAGATTCTGCGTTATAGGCGCAAGCTGAGGGGAACCCAAAGCTTTCCAAACAGTTGAGGATAAAATACTAACAGAAGCACCTTCATCTACCTGAGTACGATGTATGTCCCTACCACCCGCCTTGACAATGATTTGGAAAGGGATGGAGGAAGGAAGACGAGGTTCTGTCAGTCTATTCCAATCAAAGGAAAAGACCTCAGTACTTGGAGGGGGTTCTGTAGAAACAGGTGAAATGCCCCCCGGCATAGAAGAATCCGATGTAACAAGAAGAACATCAGCGGTATGAAATTTACTCTCGAAAAGGAGAGTGTGATCGACCGAATGTGAAATTGAATCGACCACTTGATCAACTAATTGATCATCAACCTGAGTGACATGAGTTTCACTCTCCAATGGAAGAGTGTGATTGAGTGTACTTGAATTTAGATCAATCACTCCGTCAGTTGACGGCAGGTTGGGAGAAAGTTTACGGTAACCAGTTGGAAATTCTTGCTGTGGAACAGTAAGTTTTTCCAACAATGTTGAGGCTTCATCCATGTGAGGGCAAATGTGAGTTTGATGACTCCCTTTGCATAACTTACAAGGAAACCTAACTTTACCCTTTTTCCCAGGAACCTGACTATCACTCGTTGATGGATCAACGGAAAGTTGATGAGATTTTTCTGACCATACTTCCAGGACCTTTGGAATACCAGGACAATTGACAAGGAAGTGGTCACCCTTACAAAGCCTGCAAGGGTATTTGGGTTTACGATGCATGTCGGAATTTTCCTCAACATAACTAACACTTACAGCCATGGTTGGTTGGTTGACTTCTTTCTTATCTTGCTTCTTCTTCTTCTTCTTCTTCTTCTTCCCTTTCTTCTTCTTCTTAGCCTCCTGGTTACTAGCATCAAGGCTTTTACCAGGCGAAGAGGAAGAAATGGAGGAAGAAAAATTAGGCGAAGAGGGTAAAGGGTCAACAGAAGGTTGGTGATGTTGAGATGGTGAACTCTGTTGAGGTGAAGCATCCGGTTGAGGTGGAACAATTTGAGTATTTTGGGCCAACGAAGTTGAAAATAACCATATCGGTAAACCTATTGTAAATCCAGGTAATGACAAAGTAGCCATATAAGGAGGACCAACATTTCCAAAGTAAGGAAAAGTACTAGGATTCTCGTTAGGAGGGGTTCCTAGGTTGATAAATTCCGGAACATTTGCCATTATATTCAACTTCAGTGAATTTTATTAACAATTTAAAACTAAAATTAACAATTCACAATTCACACTTAACAACTAAAATTCACAATTCACACCTATGGTCTCTAAAAGTAAAAACAAACAAATTAACACGCGCTATCAAATCTAGGAGTCAAACCACACACAAACAGTAAGCTCTCCGGACCGAAAACACTAGTTGGTGATGAAGCCCAACCTCGCAGAATTCAGTACAGAAATGGCGGGTGGACAGTTACCCCAGCAACCTGCTTAATGAATAGACCGGCACAAGTTCCTCCACTTTAACCGTCTCGAAGTGAAGTGAACCCCCCGGAAAATCCAAGTGAGTATAACCGACGTCTGCTCCAGGTACAGTGGGACCTTCCCTCCACCGTCACCTCGGTAGAACCCTAAAGATTATGGTCACTAAGGTCACCAACAGTAACAAATACACCTGGGGGAACAGTCTAAACTCCGACAGCACGCAAGGGCAGAGTAGCAAGCTCAATCCCCTTACCGGCTCCTTGACAACAATCCAAGGTTTACCGATAAGTGACCCCTGGCTCCTCGACAATGGTTAATCCGAGGTTTACCGTTTGTAATACGTACTGTCTGGCGTCGTTCCCAACGAGGGGGGAATGATCCCCTCACTGGTTCGGACACGAGCTCGTGCTTCTCCTTTAAGAGGAGCTTTCCCAGAGTGCAATTGAAACAATTGGATTTATTCTACTCAAGATAAACTATCTGTTTGGTTTTGTAGTCTTGGAGAGTTAAGTACTCACCTACTCCAAGACCCTAGCCTAAGCTATGTTGGTGTTTCAGAGCCCTAGAAATGTAAAAATTACTAGATGAATTTTAATTAAGCACTGTGTTATTAAGGCTGTTATTACTCAAATGGGTAAATGGAGATGAAACCAATGGTGTTATGACCCGACTCAACTGAATGCAATCGAATATGATAATGTAATCCTTTCAATTCGATGAATCCTATCCAAAGTAAGGAGAGAGTTTCCATTCACTTCCAACAATGCAAAAAATTGATCATTAAGAGAAAATTTAACAAATTCTCTAATGCACTAATTTTATCAAGAAAAACTAATGCAAATCAATTCCAAACCATTTTTTTTGTTATTTTTATTTTTTGTGCAAATTCAAATCAAAGAAAGCTGATCTAAATCTACGATTGATTTTTCAGAATGTAAACTATGCAATGGTAATCTAAGCACAATTCTCTTGAAAAGTATGCAAATGTAATCTATGCACATTTTTCATTCATATTCTGAAGATGAGAATTCTAATTATGCAAATGTGATCTATGCAAGAGAATTCTCAAACACAAGATGATTCTAATGCAATCTAAGAACCAATCAAGTGCAAGTCGAGAAAATTGGGTGAGAGTTCCAAAGATCAAATAAAAACACTCAAAGGCGATTAACACTGATACACAATTTAGCCCCCCCCCCGGCGAATAAGGGGGAAATTTTTTTGCAAAAACAAAAGCAAAAAGATGCAAAATTGCGAAAGGACTGAGAGAAACCTCCAAGTAATGACCAAAGGAAATCAAATCAAGAATTTCTCAAAAAAGAGACTCAAAACACCCAATTGATGAAAGCTAAAAGCAGGAATGCTAATGAAACAAGTTCAGGTGAAAATTTTTGACAGGGTACTAAAGGATCTGGGCAGAAAACACTAAGAAAAACCAAAATCTAAAAGCAATTAAAGCAAAAATGGAGTTTTCCTAAATTTTTACAGGAAGACGCAGGCAACCCGTTAGAACAGGCGCGGGCCCGCTCTGTGAAAACGGCAACAGCGCGTCCAAAGACGCACTGTGCAGTGCTCAGAGGGTGCGTCCTTCTGGAAAAGTTAAGAAAAACCAAATCTAACTAAATCTAAAGCTAAGCCACCCAAATACTAATTCTCACAGTCAAAAACCAGAAAATAAAAATGATTTTCTCAGAGCAAAGTTCACACAAAGGAAAAGACTTTCACATTAATGGATTCCCCAGCGGAGTCGCCAATTTGTCGTGGCGGAAAAAGTCGTTTGTGCGGACACAACTGACCTCCCTAGGAGTCTAAACTCTCTAGCGACAAACAAGACAAAATGGAGTGATCTTTCTCTAAATATACCTTTTAAAACATGAAAACTACAAGTGTTTAGGCTTACCTTATTCCAAAACGCGGTTGTTGTAGTCCGTCCTTGCCAATCCGGATGAGCTCCTCCTTCAAGTCAATTCCTGCAACCACAAACAATCAAACAATTACCAAGCACTTGCATTTCATATAATAAAACATATATTTAACATGCAGACCAAGGAACACATGAAATAACTCATTAACACAAGCTATTGAGAAAAATAAACCAGTTTGTATTAATAACGAAACAAAGAAACTCTTACAACCTGGCCTTGGTGTTGTGCAAGTTCCTCCAAGGGTCCATCAAGGGTTTTCCTCTACTTTGACAAAGCTCACCCACTTCCAAGTAGAATCAAGCAAAGACAATCTCTCCTCACAAGGTTCTAAATGGGAGTCCTAATTCCTGCAGCATTTACCCAAAGAAAATGTATAGCTCCAACCTCCCCTCCCTCTGGCTCA
Source organism: Pinus tabuliformis (assembly GCA_031772625.1). NCBI lineage: Eukaryota > Viridiplantae > Streptophyta > Pinopsida > Pinales > Pinaceae > Pinus > Pinus tabuliformis. The sequence goes on from CM062814.1 coordinate 302,718,670, forward strand.
ATGTCTTTATCTATAGTGCTGTAAAGAGGTTATTCAGGTCCACCATCAATGGGATAATCCCCCTCTTTGGGTGGGATAGCTCCCTTATTGATGGGATAAGTTCCCCCTTAATAGAGATACATGAACCAACTGGAGGTGCATCCAATTCATCAAACCGACCTCTAGAAAGTTCTAGAAGTAACCACAAGTAACTTTTTAAGATGAAACTCGCGCATTTTGCCTTTTACAGAAGGACGCACCTGTCCCTTAACATACAGAGCGTCCAAGGACGCACCTTTTGTGAACATGGTCAGCGTCCCCGCAGGTAAGGCTAGAGAGAACCTGCGACCCCAGAGATAAACATATTTTTGACAAGACTTTCTCTCTTCTTTGAGTTTGAGATGGATAGCAGAGGCATAAGACTTGCCTAAGAGGGTAGCATGACTGTTGATTTGAGCCATACTAACTGTAAGTGGTCATGGTGACATTTTTTAGTGTAACAGTGAGTACACACTGAAGGGTGTACTCCCTTCATTTCCTTGTAGTTCCAAGCAAAGGCTTCTAGGTTCTCTCTCAACAAGTTTCATAGTTGTTCCTCCTCTGAAGTAGAGAGAGATGGATTAAACTTCAAGGTTTTCTCTGGCCCAAATTCTATGGTTTTGACTCGGAGTGGGTTGGAATCGGCCAAGCATAAGTCAACTTGATGATTGTTCAGTGTTTCTTTTACTTCTTCTTCTAAGGGTAATGAACTAAGAGTTGGACTCTGGAGCAGGTGTTCAATTAAATCGTCCTCATCTTGTTGTCCTCCTCCTATGATGGCTTCCAAAGTATACAGTTAGGCAGAATAAATCTCATCTTCTTCCTCCTCCTCCAACCATAAAGGTAAGTCCTATTCTAGGGAGGGTTGAGCAGGAGGGTATAAGACTAATTGTTTGGACATATGCCCATTCCTAATGGTCATATTCCCAGCTCTGCAGCTAATGTAGGCATTAGTTGTGTCCAGCCATGGCCTCCTAAGGATTAGAGGGTAACCGTTAAGCTTAGCCTTGGGCTGGAGAACTAGGAAATCTGCAGGGTACTCCCAGGAATCAATAGAGACCATCACATCCTCTACAATTCCCTCAGGGGTGACTGTGGAACGGTCTGCAAGTTGTAACATTGTTGTGGTCTTCCTTAATGACCCTTGGAGGTTAATCTTTAGCATGGTGTCCTTGGTCATCACATTAATGGCGGCCCCAAGATCAATCAAAGTGTGTGGGACAATGATGCCATTGATGTGGACATCGACTACAGGTTTTCCACGGTCTAAGTATTTTGTACATATTGCCTGCCCCAGCATTAAGTCAGATAACTGCCCAATGACATTAATGGTAGGGACATCCCTTTTTCTTCTTCGTGGATGCTTAAATCACTTATCCTTAATCAATTTATTGTAAATAGGCACATCTTTGATTGCCTAGAGAAGGGGAATCTTTACACATAGGTTTTCCAATTCTCCCAGAAGTTTATTTTCTTCTGGGGTAGGCTGGTGTGGTTGGGCTAATATTTCAGGAAAGGGTGGATTTTCTTTAAGGTTTCTTTCCTCTCTTTTTTCCTCAACCTCCTTATGTGGAGAGGGTTGGTTAATCTCCTGAATTTCAACAGCATAAGTTGGGTATGATGTCTCTCCACTGTATGTTTGTTGAGCCTACCTATTGTTTGAGTTTGGATTTGGTTGGGCAAGCATCTGGGGTTGCCTAGGTGGAGCAGAGTGCAGGAGTTGTGGTTGGGTAGGTGATGGAGGTAATAGAGCTGGAACATTGTTGAATTGGGGCCTCCACCCCTGGGGTGGGGTATTCCACTGATGTTGTGGTTGATTGTAAGGTTGAAATGACTGGTTGGGTGGCTGGGAATGATATTGAGATGCATAGGACCAAGGAGGGGGTATAGACCAGGAAGGATTGGCAGGGGGTCCCCAAGAAGGTGTATATGTGTTTAGGTTGGGTCTGTAATATGCATGGGATGATCCTTACATACCCTGTTGGTATGGTCTAGGCCCAAGAGGTCTCCTTTGGTTAATGTAGAAAAGCTGCTCAGTGACCTCTTCGGCTCCTTGGTATACATATTTGAGTCCAAGTAAGTAAGGGAACTTGTCTGTGGAGTGGTTTTCTTCATAGACTGAGCAAACCTCAATACAGTTTAATGGGCATTCATTCCTAGGATGCCTTTTGGTGCACCTAGGACAGAAGATGGCCAAGGCTCTCTCTACCTCCTCTTGATTCCTTTTGATATTCATGGTATCCAATTGCAATGCAAGGGTTTGCAGCATCTCACTTTTGAAGTCCTCTAGCATATTTCCAATTTCACCCTTGATGGATGAGTTGGAGGACAATGTACTGGCCATAGGTTGACTACTTCTACCCTTGTTTCTGTCTACCCTAGAATGGTTTCTAAAGATAGTCTTGATGTCCTCATAGGGTAGCTGGTAGATATCTCCTCCTGATAACGTATGTAAGGTGTCTAGGATATCCTCCATCACTCCTCTAAGCAAGACCAGCTTTAGTGGCTCAGGGTCAAGTGTGCACCTAGCCCTTTTGTAACTGAGCTGGAATCTCTCTTCGTATCTTCTAGGGATTCATCATGGCCTATGGTCATCCTAAAAATTTCATCTTTAATGTCCTTTGAGCTACAGTAATCCCTATAATTGTTGTTAAAGGCCTGCTGCATCTGAGCCCAATTTGTTATGCTATCTCCAGGTAAACCCATGAACCAGTGCAACGTTGCCTCCTTGAGGGTAGATGGAAACAGTTTCAACTTCTGCTCATCATCTGTGTAGTCATAGGTTTGACAGACAATAGAAAACTCAAATAGGAAAGTGTCAGGGTCCTCTGTGGTCAAGCCATGGAAATGAGGTAGAGAAGAGGGGCTTATATTCTTCATTTTAGTGTTCCCATTGGTTTCCCTAATGGAGAAGGCACTCCCAATTCTCCCTCTATCTCCTCTGTCATTTAAGTGTTCAGCCATTGGTTCAATCGGAATGGGTTCTTCCTCTTCTTCTTCTTCCCCTATAGGTTCCTCAAATATGTCAGGTTGCTCACCTAAAGGGGCTCCCAATTCACCGTCAATGAAGAAGAAAGAAGGTTGACTGTTGGATGAGGTGGGGGTGTTTGGCAAGAATTTTCCTGAAGTATCCCTAATCCTACGAGCCATGAAAGGAAATGTTTTTGGTTTTTTGTGAGATTCTTCTTGAAAGCTAGAAAGTAATTGTAAAAAGGAAATTGCTGATTAAATGAAAAACAACTAACATAATGGAAAATACTTGCAGAATGAAATTGTTGATGGAATGAAAACTACTAACAAAAGGAAACTACTTGCTGAATTGAAATTACTGGATGAAGCTAGATTAACTTGCAGAATGGAAAGGAAAGCGGATAAATGACCAAATGAAAGGAAGAAACTAGATTAATTTTGTAGAAATAAACTAATGGAAGAAAGTTGGAGACTAGAAAATAGAAGAAAAGAGTAGTAAGCACTACTACTCTGACACCTCCATGGCAACAGTGCCAAAAAGTGATGTGCCTAGGTATTGTAGCAAGAATGTTGCAACTCCCAGGGCTACCAGCTTTACTTATCAACCCGGGGTTCGTACAAACTTGGAGGTGACTGTGCTATATACACAAGTAGAAGTGAAGGTATTGCTTGTCGTCACTGCTCATATGGCAAGAGACCCCATGGGTTCCAAACCAGATTTCTATGGGGTTAGAAGAAGCTTGATTTTGATGGAAGGAGAGCAAACCTAGTCTAGGGGAGAGCTAATCTACTGTAGAAATGAAGAAAACAACATGCAAACCTAAATCACCATATCCTAATTAATCATGAAAATAGCTAGACTAAGGAAAATTGCTAAGCAACACTAATCTAATGCTAACAATCTAAGTTGCAGGAGTAAAGCAGCAAAACTAGACTAAGGGGGTCATAAATGGAACTAGGCTAAGTCTGTGTATAAGCAGAAGAAGCGGTCAGAGGTCAAAATGGTGAAAAGAGGACATAATGAGCAACATCGCATGAGGACCGTTGGATCAGGCAGGTGAAGGGTAAATGAACGGTTGAGATCGGACAGTAGGAGGGTATGTAGGCAAATGGGTAGACATGGTGGACTAACAGGATGGATGGCTAGGATTATATCGCGGAGGCGATCGACAGATGAATGGCGGAGATCGGCCAAGCCAGTTGGCGATCGGGTGAAGCGACAGCCGTCGAATCAAGAGACAGATCGATGGTGGAGAGTTCAAGGTGATAAAGCGATCAGGTGATGCGACAGCCGTCAGATATGGCAGGGAAAATTGACAATGGGGATTGGAGCGTGAAAAGAAACATGCGGAAATGACGAGCGGGTTTGGAGGGCGGTAAGCAGTATCTCATGCACCCTCAAAACCATAAGTTGTATTTATAAAATTCACGCAATTAGCCTCTTAGCCGACACATAGCACAGGGAAACCACCCATCTCGCGTGCCCTCGAGCGGATAATGTTCAGACAGAAATCCACGTGATATGGCACAAAGGCCGCCAGATCTAGCAAAGTAGATCTACAGCAGAGAGCTGATCAAGCAGGTTGGTGAGCGGGTGCGTGATAATCGTCGGATCTAACGAGGCAGATCAATAGTGGGGATTTAAAAGGCAAAAAGTCAAACACGAAAAGTGGCTTGGGTAGCGATTGGTGGGTTTTGCATGTGAAAGATGATCGATGGTTAAAAACTGTTTGAACGTGAATTAACAGCTCTCGCTAAGCATTTCAGGCTGAAGGAGATTGACATCATGAGAGATCTGGGAAGAGGGTGGAGATCTAAATGACAGAAAAAGAGAGTGAATCAATGGATAATCATGAGAGGAACAGAGTGACAATGTAATGAACTCAGTGACTGTGTTTAAATGAAAAACCCTATGAAAGCCAAAACCCTGTGTTTTGGGGTTGCTGCAGGGTTTCTTCCTCACATCATGGTCCCAGAGGGAAGAGGTGAGGCTAAGACACCTGTGAGCATTTGATGGATCTTTTATTTTCCAACCTACTAATTAAATTAAAGCATAAATGGAACAAACTGAAACACAACTACTCTGTTCTACCATGCTGTAATGGGCTGCAACTATTCAAGCAGATGAAGAGGAAACAAGAAACTACTTAAGTCAATGAGCGGGAAACCAAAAATTTGTGCTGAACCACTGTAATTAAAATTCATCTATTTAACCAAATGAACAACCAAACCATGCATCTATGCTACTGTCGTAATGGAATTGAACTGCTTAAGTTAATGAATAGAAAGCAGGATTCTATGCTAGAATACAATACAAGAAAGAGGAGTTTTGGTTGCTAGGGTCAGGCCCTAACCCAAGAGCTTCAGCCCTCTGAGTTAACTCAGTGCTGGCTCAAATCAAAACTCATCTTCATTATCAAAGAACATTGTATTACATCAAACTGTTACAAGTCAAAAGGTCTGAATACTTGCTAACTGACTTACTGACTAATGGTTAACTGCCTAAAAACAACGGAGGTCCTAAGCCTCTCTATTTATACATCTGAAGTCTCAGCGACTTCCCTCAAAATTAGACAAGTACAGCTCCCAAATTAGTGGTAACTTGTCCTTTCACTCTCACTAGCTCGGTTGCCTTCTAGTAGGGAGGCTACTTGTACTTCCACTTGCTTGGATGTCTTTTAGTACTCCTGATTTGGCTATGTGTACTTTTAGCTGATGGAGGGATATTTGAATGGATGGGCAGTAAACGAGGAGGATTTACCTCCTGTAATTCCTCTCCCTTATCTCATCCAAGTTTTACCAAGGTATTTTACCATAGTTCCTTGCTTTTACCTTTTATCCTTGCATTTCCCTTGCTTTTATCCTTTATTCCTGCATTACATGCACATTATACCACAAAGCAAAATATCCAACTCTAACTCAACTCATAACCAAAATATAATCAAAATTATGCAATAAGTTGTGAGAATAGTTGATTTGACTAAGCTAGGAGGTGAATTAAGGCCAATTAAGGCCCATATAATTACTCAATGATGAGACTCATCACTTTGATGGAAGAAAGAAGAGGTGGTGGAGGCCTAAAATAATTCTAGGGTTTTAATAAAACCCTAGGCAACTTGATTATTATGGTTTGATGGATTCTATGAGGTTAGGGTTTTATGAAGCCCCATATGCGATAAGCCCTAGTAGGCCAGCTTGGATAACTGAAGGAAACATTGGTATATGGACCATGGAAATTGATGGCTCTTGAATATTGGTTCAAGAGGGAGAGGATCACCTCTCATTGAAGATAAGTATGTCTTGACTCATAATGCCTCTTACTTTTGTTTAGACTTATGGATCTCATTATTATTACACTTCCTGCATATGTATTTGAGTATATACATGTTTCTAACCTCCTTTATGAGATAGATCCTTCTTAAGGATAATTTGAAATGATGGAAGGATGGCTATAGCTAGAAAAGGTTAAAAGGAACTATATGAAAATATGACAAAGTGCTTCAAGCAACTTATGTCTAACGAAAAGGTGCATGGGTATTTAAATACCACAAAATATGAATGGTATGTTTTATTTAAGCTATAACATTGGATGGCTCGGTAAGCCCTAAGGTATGATGAGAATGTCTCTTTCATTGATGGCTCATACATGCATATGAGAGCGACTTGGATCTATGTTTCCTATAATGAAATGATGCACCTGGTGGTCAACATTTTGATCTTCTTGAATTCTAAGAGGCTATCTAATATTGATACATTGATATACTTGATGATTGGCTAACATACATCCATTGGATATCTTGATCCTATAAGGAAGGCTAGCACCTTGACTCTAGTAAATGATACTCTTGATACTTGTCATGATGGATTTCATATAGAAGGATAGATCATTGACTCTTATACATGATACTACTGGTGATGCTTATGATAAGCATGATGAAAGCATATGGAAAGAGAGATTGACATTCTTGTTTTCTTGATAAAGCTTTATTGAATGACCTTACTTGATCCTATTTATCATGATAAGCATGATGTTATAGGTATAACTATGAGATTGATATTCTAGATCTCTTGCTACTTGTGGTCTTGTATTAATGGCATATGGTTAAACTAAATGTCATAACTTAATGAAGTGAATTGATAGAAAGTGCTCATAATCTTTGAGATATGATGTTGCAACTATATGTTGTTTTGAGTCTAAACATTGATGTCATGATGCGGTTATCCATGATAGATATATGTTTATGATCTAATAGATCTGTTGTTGCTTGACTCTACTGGAGACAGGTTGATGACATAGATTCCCAGTCAAAGGGAGAATCTCTTCTCAAGATTCTTACTCACATTATTTTCTGCTTTATGTATTATTGAAACATGATATATCTGACATTATTAAATAGCAATAAAATCTCAGATCTAAAGCTTGTACAAAAATTAGGGTTTCTACTTCAGACACACTCTCTGAACTAGGAAATCTCGTCCTTGGACACATGCATGTTAAGGCCCAGGTAGTGTCCAGGCAGCCAAAGATGCTCCCATGATAACCTGAAGGGAGCATCCAAGGGTTTGACTACAGTTGACCATCATCTAAAGATTTCTGAAGCTATCTAAACTCTAAACCAAGGTGTCTCTGACATATTCTACCACTGTAATCTGATTTTTGAATTTGTTGGGTTAAATTGTTGATCACATAAAAATGAAGTATTGTCCATGAAATCGGATGGTCACCTGGAAGATGTAAGTTCCACATATGTGTTGTAGATAACAAGATCTGGAAGTAGGAAAATTTTTAATGTTTTCCTTAACATAAACATGTAGATTGAACTTGTGTTTGCGGGTGCTTAGGACATACATATAGATATGTCACAATGTTTGTGCTACAAGATTTTGGCATGATTTGATATAGATAAGCAGTCTTTAGTGTTGTGTCATGATACTTGAAAATAACTTGGAATTTTGAATTGATGATTGAGATATGTTTTGACTATAGATCTCTCTACGATAATGAATTTGGACTTGACCTTATGACTAATGATCTGATTTGACGATTTTTTATTTTCCCTTATTTCTATGTTATGTGGGCATAATGACTTAAGGGAGTCGGAAAAACGATTTTTTATTGGCCTCCTTGTTCCTAGCACAATGATTGAGGTAATGATAGTTGTGATTCAACATGAAAATGGAACCTGCATTACTCATCCTTGGTGTATGCATTTGCACCTAGTGACAGAAATTACTTGTACTATGATTATGAGAATGACTTGATCAAGTTCGTATTGATAATTCATGGTTGACAACAACTTTTTGACATAACAATAAATTAATTCACGAATTGATATGAGCTCTCCCTTTCAACCAGTTGAAAGAATTGATATTGTGACGTTGATGACTTTGATAATAGTTATGATCTGGATTGTAAAATTTAATGGGCTAACTTTGATGATGTGATGGTACAACATTGATTTATGTAAGGCTAATTATGATGGCTTAGCAAGGCATTATTCTTATATAATTTCATGAAGCAAGCTCCCCAATCTAGATATGTCTATATTTTATAGTTATATGATGAACTCGGGATGATGAGTTCCAATCTGTGGCTTTGATTTTGATTATGATTTTGGTTTTATATCCTGATAGTCTACTCTTGATAGGTGATGAGCCTATGATGATATAAATCATAGGGATATAGCTTCTGAAGCTCAAAATGATGTATCATGCCATGATGAATCAATTTCTGGAATTTTGAAAATAATTTCTATATTGAAAACCTATTGAAAAATGTTTTTGAATAATAAAATTGAAAATCCTTGGATACTCTGATTTGAAGTTCAAATATGTTGTTGAAATTTACATGGCATCTAACTATTGATTGAAGCATTGATGTTCCATTTTGAACATCCATATGTATATATATATAATGTGCATAGAACCTGAATAAATTCATGAGTGAGTCGATTCATTCACATAGAGTTTCCACCAAGCATCCTTTGAAATATCTACATGAGATATTATATTTTTGAGGTTGAGATATTTCTCCTATGATATGTGATTACATGGATTTGTTATTGTTGATAGATATTATTTTGAAGCACATTTGTATGTTTCTTTAGTATGATATCTGCCATGATATCTTGGATGAGAGGTCCATAGGACGATTGAGGATGAGTATAATGTTGCTTAGCATGGTTAGTTGTGAGGCAGGATGAAGAAGCTCCTTAGAGAGTTGTTTGAGCATGACCTAGATATGACATTGATACATTTTGAAGACATAGTGTGATATCTTATTAGCATAAAATCCCATATTTATAGTTGGGACTGAGAGACTCTCATATATTGAGACAGTGCAGTTGTTCTAAACAAGCTCAGGCTTGTGGTTCATACCTCCTTGAGAGGGAGGATGATTATAGTATCATTTTGTGATTTATATGATTATTTATATTCTGACATGATATTTGATTTTATCTCTTGTATGAACAGGAAACAACTTCTATTGAGACAAGTTGATACCAGATTTGAGTATGATGAGAGAAGCGTTGATTGAGGACACTAAGCCAACTCTTCCTCCCTGTCTGAGCTCCCAGGGTGAGGAATTGAGGTAGAAGGGCTCTTGGGGTTGAGAAAACTCTGGGCAATAGAGTATGACCCCTATCTATTTCCCATAGAGTTGAAGATTTTGCTCCCCTATGCTACTTCCCTTTCTGGTCTTTGTAGAGTATACCCCAATTGGCATCATACCCACAAGTTGGGCTTGTTGGGAATATCGCTCCTCGTTTGGCCAATGAGTTGAGAGTGTACTTGGGGTGTACAACCCAAGTCAATTATGATGCAGGAGTTTTACCACATGACTATTCAGGTTCATCGATGGGAATATCAGTAGGAAATAGGATGGGTTGAGATAAACCTATGCAATTCTAGGTTGAGATTGAGCTCCCTGATGAGATCCCAGGGTCGAGATGTGCTCCCCTGAGTGTTTTGATATCTTATTGCTTAATATGGGGTTTTAGATATATAGCTCCCCCATGAGATTATGGGTTGAGATGTGTTCCCTGATGTGGTTCCAAGTTGTGATGTGCTCCTTGATGATATGTTCTCCGATGACGATTGATGATGATATTTTGGGTAGTAGCCCATTGGTAGAGATTCCAGGTAGCAACTTGATGGATAGAGGGTGGTATATTAAGCTCCCTCCAGTAACAAATTCATCTTCTTCTAGATTCGAGAATGTTCAACATATGAGCAAGAACAATCAAGAGATAAGCAGGAATAAGAAAGGGATAGATCGAGATGTAAATTGACTACATGAAAGAGATGATTAGGGATGATAGGTGATGACACTTGAAGACACAAGAATGGCATATTGACGATGGACAGATATTGGCATGTGGAATTCTCTCTAGTTGAGAGGGACCGTTAATTTTTGCAACTGCGGTGAAATTCCACCTTGGACAACTCAGAAGACCAAGATTGTGATTGCATTAGATTCCTCTTTTCGAGAGGACCAAATTCAACCTAAAGATCACCTTATTTGGACAAGCAAAAGTTGATTTTTGAATTTATTTATTCTTACTCATGTATATTGGGTTAGGTCAGCCATAAGCACATGCTAAATTGGACAGGTCGGCCTCAACCCCAAGTGGACCCTCATGAAAGCATATAAATAGAATATACCTCAAGCTCATTTGGACACATTTATCAAGCCATCTTCTCTTCTCTTATTGTATTGGTTCGCACAAGTCTGTCGAAGGAAAGTTCGTGCAAGGGTTCGAAATCTCAAGGGTAAAGCTCGCACTGATCTAGGTTTTCCTGATTCCTAGATGCTGGTAGGGGACTAGACATTTTATTCCCATGACGGTAGCACATAATGGTCAAGACAACATCCAAAAATCCCTAGAAGTTGGCACAGAGTGTTTATGGGAGTGTCCAGGAGGCTAGGGTTTTCGCAGCTTAGTTTGGTCCCCAGACGCATGCACAGTATGGTCCTGAAAGCATCTGTGTTTCCATAGACGCTCGCATAGAAGCCTTATGGGAGTGTCTAGGATTTGAAGCATATTTAGGTATGTTTGACCCCGGAGGCCCTCACCTAGTTCTCCTGGGAGCATCGAGATCTGTTCTAGATGCAGTCTTCTTGTTCTACAAAGAGAGTCCATGATTGCTATAGACACTCACATAGCCCCTCCTCCTTTTTTTTAGGACTCAAAGATGATATTTCAGTATTCTGAAGATTCTGCTCAGTGACAGTAGTGTTCAACAATATCCAGCAGTTAATTACAATTAGTGACGGCACATTAAAGCCATCAGAATGAGGATTTTGATTATAAGCATGATTAGATATGCTTCATGGATATCATAGTTGTTTTGTTGCATAGATAAAGTTATGGATCATTGTACTCTCTTTTGCTGAGTCATTTGGTGATGATCTACGAAGAAGAATATTTGCAATGGTTTTCCCCATAGTGGGTTTTTCCTTGGTCTCTGACCAATCCTGGTGTCTCTATGTGTGTGCATGTTTTTCTTCTGTTGTTCCTTTATGTTCCATTGCATTTATTATTATGATATTGTTCTTTCTTTATAATTTCATATGCTGATGAATAATGGTGTAAATCTGAATAATGTAATGATGATATGAGGTGAACTTAATGTATTAATGAATAAATGCAATTATCAAATCAAACAACAATGTAGCCTATGAAAAATTAGTAGGTAGGAGGGGGAGGGGTTCTTTATGCCCTAGTGAAAACAAGGTAATGGAGTTTGCATAGGATTTGGGGAAAATGACAAATAACCAGGATGAAGATTATTGGTCTTCTTCAAGGCATAATCCTTGAGAGAGAAGTTGGTATGCCCTCTCTCCTAATAGTAGGGGGCTCTCTCTTATTAATTTAGTTTTTGATCAAAGGATAAAATCCCAAATAATTGAGTTGAAAATACTCTTAAATTTGATCAAGTTGTTCTTAAAAGATATCTTAGAGACAACCCTCAAGCATATTTTAAGGGATAGTAATCGTGAAGCAGACCATTATGCTAAGAAAGGTTGTGAATTGAAATGTTGAGATTAATTGGTTAATGGTCTAAATAGACCTTTTCCCGTCCCTTAAATTTATATGAAAAGCGAACACCAACCTTGTGACATCGAATTGGTTATGAGAGGCTTCTATGATCCTCCTGTTCCAATTGAAATTGTTCGAGTTTGTCCTTCAATGATCCAGTGGAACCTGGAAGTGATGTAATCATCAAGATCACATACTAAAATGGTTATATGTATTGTTTTTTTTATATATTTTGGAATGTATTTAATTCCAAATATCTATTTTTATTTTGTGTGAGTAGTTATCTTATGTGGAGGACAGTTTTGGTCTACAGTGTGTCATAGAGAAAGATTATAACAAGCTACTAAAGATGTAACTCCCAAAGTAAAATTATGATCTGAGCACATATTTTCCAATCAATACAAACATATTCTCATTCATGTCAAAAATAATTAAAGAATACAACCACATGTATTGAAAAAAAAAAATATGAGATTACCTTGAACCCATAAATGGTTGTTTGTTCCATTTTGCTGCCATATAATTCCATTTAGACTCATAGACTTAAATTAAAATGTTGCACTTTCTTCTTTCACTCTTTGATTTCAATTAAAATGTTGAAATTTTCTTTATACATTCTTCACAAATTTTAAATCACTAAATATTCGTTGTTCTTCAAACAAGGCCTTTGAAAATGGTCGTAAACCTGAAATTGCATAGATTGTAGATGAAATTTTTTGATTTGAACCCTTTGAAATCCCATTGATGATTCCTTTGGCAACCAACCATATCCCACTAATGTTACAATCACTTCAATTGTTTTGAATAATTGGGAACCTAAGATACCATGTATAATAAAAAATATAGAATTATAAGCAATTCAAATCCCTAAAAATGACCACAAAATGCATGTACACACACTTTTGTGCAAATTTCTTTACAAATACAAGCAAAATCACAAATATTGGCACTTCAAAATGGATGCAAATAATACCAAATCCCTTCCTCTCAACATAACTTGAGGAGTTCATCTTGCTAGGAATCTAATTTTATCCAAATGAAATGAGACAATACCTTTCAAATGCACAATTCCATCATTCAACATATCAAATGTTGATCCACAAGTAAAGGAAAAATATTCCATAGATGACCTCCATAAATAAGTAATAAATAAGAATATCCCTAGGCACATTTTGATGGAGCTTCACAACAAAGACCTCCCAAACAAGGTGCAAGAAGAATCTCACATCTTTCTTCCACACATTATATATCCTTCAAAGTGGGTATTGAGCAAGAATTTAACAACTTCTATGAATTGGTGGCACTCAAATTACTGCTTCACTATTCATTTAGCCCAGGCATGTGGGTTCTACTTAATACAAATTTTTGGTGCCTCTCTTAGTGATCAAATGGATTAGAAGGAAAGCTCAAATCAGAAACTTCACCTTATATATCCTTTATGGCAATATGAAAACACAATACATAGTCTTTTGAGAATTACCAAGATAGGAATATTATAGCAAACAACCTATCCCATACTGGATTGGATTTGGATCCAATATTTGGATCAATTCCATCCTATAAGATGATCACTCTATAAATATTACAGACGCAACTTGGATATAAATAAATGGTGTCAATTTTCATGAGTAAGGACTCACCACAGCCTTATTTTCTAAAGATGTCAATGTTGTCATAATTTTTTAGAAAATAAATGGAATGTCATTATATGTAATTGTATGTAATTTTTTGGAACAAGAAACAACTTGTTGCTATAGCATAAACAAAGGAGAAAAATATTTTTTCTCCAAAGGACTGTTGAGCACATTTTATCTGTATATATATATATATATATATATATATATATATATATATATATATATATATATATATATATATATATATATATATATAGATCCTTTAATGTTAAATTACATACACACTCTTCTATGAAGACATTTTAAAACTAAGATGATGGTTTAACTATAGCTCAATTTCTCTTATAATGTTAAATTTGCATGTGTGTACCACATGTGTACTCTTCTATGAAAGCATAGGTTGGGGGATGAGAAAAATTGAAAGAGAAAATGATATGTTGAATGACATTTCCCAAGAATGAAATATTAATGAAGATGGCCAACATCAAATTGGTCACAACCATGTGCCAAATAAGGTTTCCCTTAATAATGGATGATGTAGAAAATGAGGTCCAAAATGAGCAAAATGGTCTTCTAACAACATGATGGCTAGGTAAAAACATTAAAAAAAAATTATCCAAAGAAGATAGAGAGATCCTTAAGAGACCAAAAAAAAGGGGGGCCTTGTTAACACTACTCATTTGCAACATATGAGCTAGATGAAATAATTGGCTAGGAAAATCCTACATGTTTCAAATGAAAGTGAATGATGAAAGATGTAACAATTCACAAACTCTAAACTTGTATGATGTCAAGATTTATCGCATATATTTAAACTAAAAAGTATTGGTACATTTCATATCCATTTTAGTGACATCTTTGAGAAAATAATATTGTGAACTCAATGATGTACGTAATAAAAATAGTGGATTGTGACATTGTTTCATGTCATTTTGCCAAAAAAAAATCAACTTCTCAATATGTACTCTAAGTTCAATTGCGAAAATCATTATGCAAATAACTCCAAGAAAAATGACTTCTTGAATTTCAATTTCTCAACATAAAGTTTAAATAAAAAAAAAATTCCCACATTTTAAATAGAATTATGATTCAATTACAAAACTTAAAACCAAATTAGATCCTTCTTAACTCCAAATTTATAATCCCTTGTAGAGGATGACCATTGAGACAAATTAATGTGGTTATACTATACAATGAAAACACCACCTCCTCGATTGATGGTTCGGGGATAGATGCTAAGGCTAAATGCTATGTGTGCTTGGGGGCCTTCGCGTGATGGGGAGGTTAGTCATTTCAACCTCTCCCTGGTTTTTGTTATGATTTCTCCAAAAGTGGAGCATCACTTCGTTAAGGGCGGCAATAGTACTCCAACAAAGATGAGGATCCAAGCACATTCATTGCATGATTAGACCGTCACTCCAATTATTATCAACCCCGCCCTGCGAACCTACTCTAGGTAAGTTCTCCTAAATTCCATTCATCCTATTCGTTGTTTCTATTTTATACATTGCCATTTGAAAACAATTTGTCTCCTTTTCACTTGTTTCCCTCCCATGTCTTCCCCGTTGATCCTATATGTGATTTTCTTTGGATTCCTTTCTCCACTTCATCACTCCTCTACTCTCTTGTCTTTATACTCCCATTGCGCCCAACTTCTTCCTACTCTCGGATCATCTGCACCAGTTGTGGGGTGTTGACACTCAATTCAATATGTTTGTGCCTTTTTTTTATTTTCCAACCCTCCCTTGGTGCCCTATCATGCCTCATTGTGGTCACTTACACTCCAACCAGAGCACAATAAAAGAGATTTCCATACTTACACTCATGCCCAAGCTAATGTAAAGGCATCAACCAACTGTTATTGGGAATCCACTACCTAGTCAGTGCATGAAGAAATTTCAATTTCACAACATAAAGTTGAAAAAAATGAAAACAAAAATTTCACATGTTATATGGAAATTATGATTCAATTACAAAACTTAAAACCAAATTAGATCCATCTTAACTCCAAATTTACAATCCCTTGCAGTGGATGACCATCGAGACAAATTAATGTGGTTCTCCTATACAACGACAACACCACCTCCTCAACTAATGGTTCAGGGACAAATGTTAAGGTTCAATGTTATGTGTGCAAGGCAGCCTTCGCGTGATGGGGAGGTTGATTATTTCAACCTCTCCCTAGTTTTGGTTATGATTTCTCCAATACTGGAACATCATTTTTTCAAAGCAGCAAGAGCTAAGTCACCTAGTTCATGTTTGTGTTCAAGTTCGACAACTTTAAAATTCGATAAAAACTCAAAACTTAAAATTTGAAAAGTAAAATTCGATTATAAATTCAACATACTAAAAAAGTTATATATATATATATATATAGATATATAATTGTAACTCTCTTTTATATATAATTCTAAAAATTGTTGTAATTCTTTTTTATATATAATGTGAAGATATAAATATGTTTTTAGATTAATTGATTAATTATGACAATTTAAAGATTAAGATACTTTTAACATACATACGTATTTTTTTATATTTAAATTTTATATATAATTGAAATATTATAAATTTATTATTGAAATATTATAGTTCTATTATATAAATGTTTATAAATATATAATTTAAGTGTGTATCGTATAAATCAAAAATTAACACACACACACACACACACACATATATATTCATGTTTAAAAAATAATAAATGACAACACAATTTAAAGATTAAAATATCTTTTAAATATACATGTTTTTTTATATATTTAATTTTTATATTTTATTGAAATATTACATTTATACTTTATAAATATATAAATTTATATAATTTAAGTCTATATGGTATAAATAAAAAATTAACATATATATTCAAAATTAGTAAAGTCAAAATATTTATTTATTTTTTTGCTAGATAATATGGGTTTTAATATGACTAGCACGCCTAACTTGCGTAGCTGCCACCTAAGACATATAAATCATCAAAATCACTCAGGGATCGCACTAAGCCTAGGCCACAGCAATCCTTAGTGTGACTAGATTTTTGCCCAAAAAGTTTTGAACCAATGATTTTTTTCAACCACAAAATGTCTTAAGAGAACACCCTATCATTGTCTATCCTATATCCCAGGAGAAAAAACAAAATACAAAAAAAAAATTAATATACATATGTTTCTTTTATATATTTAACTTTTATATTTTATTGAACTATTATATTTCCACAATACCATAATACATAATTTTATATAATTTAAGTGTATAAAATATAAATAAAAAATTAACACCCATATATGCACATATATTCAAAGATATGCTATCTTGGCTCACTTACCACACAAAAAGGGGTTGCCCCTCCTCTCGTCATTATTTTAGAAAACCTTTATCACTCGATACACGGCGTATTTTGATAGAGCTTCTAGACAAGACACATACCCAAACAGGTATTTTTTTCTTGAATGTACAATGAAAATGCATCTATATAATATAATTTTATCATTTTTTTAATGAATCTATGGATTTTGCCTGCCATGTGAAAAACAATAATACATATATTCTCATATATATATATATATATATATGAGAATATATGTATTATTGGGAGATCAATGAGAATGATGCATTGCAAAACATAAATAACATTAAAGATATTGTTACTTCTAAGTTCAAAGAAAAAATGTGGTGTGAGAAAGATTTAGCGGCTAAAAGAAAATTAAGTTATTATAAGAAGGTCATCAACCCCACCCTAGAAGATCAAAAGTATCTCTCTATTTTAACTAGATCAAAGAAGAAAATTAATATAGCAAAGATTAGAACGAATTCTCATGAGCTCCATAGTGAAACAGGTCGTTGGGCAGTTCCTAAAACGCCATGGATGGAAAGGATCTGCCATATATGTGAGAATAGGAACATCGAGGATGAAAACCACTTTCTCTTAGAGTGCCCCGCGTACAACCACATTAGATCTCAGTTTCACAATATTTGTTACAATACTGACCTTCCTAGCCTTTTACAATGTCAAAATTATAGTGAGCTCGGGAAGCTTCTCTCCAAGCTTTTTGAGCATAGGAATAAAATCTTAAATCAAAATAAATATGGTATAAATAAAGATAAAAATTAACCTATCAATGAGAATTGTGAAGATAAAGACAAAAAATGAAAATGAAATATTAAACTTTTATTTTATATATATATATATATATATATATATATATATATATAATTTAAATGTATATGATATAAATAAAAAATTAACACATATATTTCAAAAATAATAAATTACAACAAACTTTAAAGATTAAATTTTATTTTTTTAATTTACATATGATTCTTTATATATTTAGCATTTATATTTTATTGAAATAATAGACTTTTATTATAGTGGTTTATAAAAATATAAATTTATATAATGTAAGTGTGTATGTATAAATAAAAAACTAACACATATACAGATTCAAAAATAATAAAGATTAAAATATTTTTTAATTTACATATGCTTATGTTGAATATTTAATTTATATATTTTGTGAGCCTATGAGTAACTCCGAATGAATTTGTTGCTTTATTACATTAAGATAGTATGATTGTATACAAGGAGAGTGAGACTATTGGTTTCATCTCCCAATGTCACTTCATCTTCCATCTTCTTTTATTTTTCTTTTTACAATTATTTACATAGGATTCTTAATCCCAAAGATTAGGTGTTCAACATTCAGCCACCCACCCCACCCCGCCCCCTCTCACCCCCCTTAATATGAAGGGATGTTAGTGAGTCCAAGCATCATTCTGAATCTTTCAAACTTTTCCCCTCCAAGCGCTTTGGTGAAGATGTCTACAATCTGCTCATTTGTGGAACAATGTTGTAGGTGGATTGTTTTGGCCCCAACATCATGTCGAATCAGAGGGTATTTTGTATTGATGTGCTTCATTCGATCATGAAACTTTTGGTTCTTGGCCAAATTTCTTGCAGAAGTGTTATCAATCAAAAGAGAAGTTTAGTGCACTTGTTTCTCCTGCAAATATTCCATAATTTTCCTGAGCCACACAATTTCCTTCGTTGCTTCAGTTGCTGCCAAATATTCTGCTTCAATTGTGGAATCTATTGGAACTGATTGTTTGTGTGACCTCTAGGAGACAGCTCCTGATCCAAGACTCATAACATAACCTGAAGTAGATACCTAGTTTCTTTATCTCCATCGAAGTTTGAATCAGAGTATCCAATCAAGTTAAAGTCACCCACCTTTGAATACTTAAGTCCAAAGTCTTGAGTTCCCTTCAAGTACTTTAGAACTCTTTTTGTAGCAGACTAATAACCCTCACAAGGCTTTTGCATAAACCTGGAGAGGATTCCAACAACGAATTAAATGTCTGGTCTCGTAGTAGTCAGGTAGTTGAGAATTCCTACGAGTTGTCTATACCTTGTTGCATCCTCAAATTCTTCTCCTTCAATGGATGTGAGCTTTAATTTTTGTTTCATTTGAGTAGTCAAAGGATTGCACTTAGTTATGCTAAACTTGTTCAACAGATCTCCAATGTACTTCTTCTGAGAGGAATATAAACTTCAAATGCTAGGTTACTTTAATACCAAGATAGTAGTGAACATAGCCCAAATTTGTCATTTCAAAACCTTTCCTCAATTCCTTCTTTATGGATGCATTGTAGCTCTCATTGTTCCCTATTATCAGAAGATCATCTACATACACCACAATATATACAACTTTTTTGTCAACTTTCTTGACAAATAAAGTTGCATCATCAAGATCATAATGTTTGAAGTTGAGTTTCAGAATATGCTCAGTTAACTTCTCGTACCAGGCTTGTAGTGCTTGCTTGAGGCCATACAAAGATTTTGCAAGCTTGCATACTATGTGTTCTTGACCCTTCATAACAAATCCTTTTGGTTGGGACATAAAAACATTCTCTTTCATATCTTCATTCAAGAAATCAGTTTTTATATCCATTTGATGGACTTTCCAATCGTTTTGAGCTACCAAGGAAAAGAGCCTTCAGATGGTATCCCATTTTGATGTTGGGGGGAAGTATCCTCATAGTCTACCCCTTCCTTATGTGGAAAACATTTTTCCACAAGCTTGGCTTTGTGCTTGTCAAGTGAGCCATCTGCTTTGTACTTGTTCTTGAAGACCCACTTTCAGCCTACTGGTTTGGTTTTGAATGGAGGATCAACCAGCTTACAAGTTCCCTTCTTTATCAATGCATCATATTATTTCTACATCGCTTCTTTCCATTCATCATGAGAAGTGGATTATTTGAAGGAAGTTGGTTTGAAATTTGTAGACAAATGCAATTCAGAATCATAAGAAACATCCATATCAACTGGTGAATCAGGGTTGTCAACATCACCTCCATTATGTTTAGTTGAGCTTCTTTTTCATGTCTTTCCAACCTCATCAGGATGAACACTTTGAGGTGTCTTTGTCATCCATTTTGGAGGACCTTTCTAAGATGGACTAGGCTACTCAGTTGAATGAAATGGAGTTGAATCAATATTTACTCTCCCAATTATGTCAATCACATCACTCAAAGTGTCATCAGTGGTTGTAGCTTCATGCGAGGGAGAGAATGCTTCAAAAGAAGATCCCACAGATTGATCCAGTTTAGGAATCCCTCCTTCTAGACGTGGAATCTCATTATCAAATTCTTGAAAAGACTTTGCATCTCCAAATATATCCAAGCTATCAATCTATCACTGAACAACATTGTCAGTCTTGGAAGATTCAAGAAAGATCACATATCTAGATATTATAAACTTCTTGTTCACTTCATCCTAGAGACAGTATGCTTTGGAGGTATTTGAGTACCCCAAGAAGATACATATGTGACTCCTTGCATCGAGTTTGCTTCTCTGTTCCTTAGGTATCAAGGCATAGCAGGTGGAACCAAAAACCATGAGATGTCTCACCAAAGGAATGTGGCCATACCACATTTCATAAGGAGTATTGTTTTTTATAGCATTATATGGACAAATGTTCATTAAATACACATCACATAGAACTGCATCAGCCCAAAACATCAGTTTAACATTCTTGAAAAACATCATGGAGTGTACCATATTTAAGATTGTCTTGTTCATTCATTCAGTGACTCCATTCTGTTCGGGATTATAAGGCACGGTTGTTTGATGTTTCACCCCATGTTGGTGAAGATAGTTTTCAAATTCATTTGATGTATATTATTTTCCATTATCAGCACAAATAGATCCAATATGAGATTATGCATCATTTCCAATCCATGCATGAAATTTCTTGAATGTTTCAAAAGCTTCATATTTGTTCTTCAATAAATAAACCCAACACATTCTAGTGTAGTCATCAATAAATGTTATCATATATTTATTATCATTTGTAGAAGGAACATGCATTGACCACAAAATCAGAATGAATGAGTTCAATTTTTCTATGTGCTCTAGAATGAGAATCATGAAAATTCTGTTTGTTGTGCTTTCCTAAGATACAAGCATCACATTGCTTAAGTTTCCTAGGAATATTAGGAAAACTAGTAACACCTTTTTTCTTCAAAAAACAGAGGTTGTCATAGTTAAAGTGTCTAAATATAGCATGCCATAAAAGACTTGATGGAAATGTACCTCATCATAGTGAGAATTGTATGAAAAGTTTTGTGCACGAGCAGAGGTTCCTTGCAGCTTCAGTAGTCTTTCTTCTCAAATCTTTGTCATGAGAAGTCAGTGATATGATGTTTTTTTGACCTCAACCTTGCCATCAAATATGTGAATGGAGTGTCCTTGTTGGCAGATGTGGACCAAAGACACCAAGTTTCTCCTCAGATCCTGGAGTTATAAAACATCATGTAGAAGAAAATATGGAAGTCCATGCAATTTGAGCCTGATGGTGCCAATCCCTGATGACTGGAGTTTTGACTTGTATGCAAAGTATACTGCCCCATCAACCTTGTCAGTGAATTCCTCAAAGAAATATCTTCTAAAAGTCATGTGGCAAGTTTCCCCTGAAACAAGCAACCAATCATTTTTCCATGAAGCAAGTGAAGCATTGAATAAGGCTTTAGTTACTCAAATCTTACAATGTGCCACAACATAATGAGCGGGTACCTTTCCCTTTGTCGGGTATTTTTCCTTTTCCTTCATTTATTTCCTACTCAATTCGGTCCCAAGGAAACTTACAAGTGTAAGCATCATGCCCATTATTGGGGCCTTCGTTTTGAGTTTATGCAGAAAGAAGAGTCAGGGATAGGTGGCAAGGACGATCGTTGGGTTGCGGAGCTAACAGCCAGGAGGGGGAAAATGGAACAGAAGGGAACTAATAGTTGCGGGAAGGTGGCGGAAAAGAGAAGGAGAAGCCGATGAAAGGGAGAGCAATGGAAACCAAGGATAAATCCAATCAAGTGGGAGATATGCTGAATTGGCAGTCTGAGCATAGGACAGAAGATAAAAGGCAGAAGGGAGGGTGAGAAATGGTTGGTTGTTGGTCAGTTGAGAAAGTCAAGGATCAGCGGGGCTTTCCTAAGTTGCAGAAGGCTTTAATCATTCCCTATCCTATCTATGTTTATTCTTGTGGGTTTTGTTATTTATGTTCTTGATGATCAGGCTTCGAGCCTCTTGTAATTTTGTATGTAATTCCTTATGTTAAGCTTGATGTAAGATACGGTTTGATCAACAATGTTCTATTGAGTTTTATGTTGGTTCTTTAAAAATTGTGAATAGATTCTTATAAGTTGTATGGTTCCTTAAGAGTATCTAAGTAGAGAAGTATGATTGGATTAATGTGGATGATTGATTGTTCCGAGACACTATTGTTTGTTTGTTGTGATTCCCTTGGTACCTCGTTCTTCCCCTTCTAACTTCGGTCGCGGCATGCCTCGGGTGAGACTCCTTACCCTCTCTGGGTAAGGTCAAAATGTTTGCATTGCTCTAGAATACAACAGAGCCTTGTTGGCCCCTTGTGCCTAAACCCTGGGTCTTTGCCCCGTTGTCAAATTTTTACCAACAAATGGTTCTGTTGTCGCGACCAGAAATCAAAAAGAGGGGTTCAGAATATGGTATCATGGATTTTTAAGAAGGAGATATAGAACTAGTGGGATGACCAAGTGGATCGGTTCGTATCCCAATAAGCCATACTTTGCAACCAATTTGTTGTTAAAGTGAATGACGATATTTTATAGTCGGAAGCTCCAAGTGATCAGTGCGAGATCTTCTGGGGTAAGTTCCCAGAGGAATTGTACAACTGGTTGCGGAGACTTAAAGTGAAGGGTTAAACGGGAGGACAAATGGTAGCTCGTCGCGATTGGATTCCCACAAATCTCGTAGCACACCACCGTCTTGACACGGATATGATGAGAGCAGTAGACTTTTGGGTGGAAAATACCCTGGAAGGATACGCGGTATAGTTCGTAGCAGAAAGCTACCATTCCTTCTCAAAGGCTGACACTATGTTCCAGACCAGGTTAAGAGGGAATCTGCTAAAAGAAATACCTCTTTGGATTAAGTTTTTAATGGTGGAAGAGGGTATGATTCCTTTCCAAGGGCTAAGCATGGCAACGTAAACCCCTAGTACTGGGGGGAGGACCTAAGGGGAGAAATTCTACCGAGCAGGGGACTAGGATGTTGTTAGAGGGATGGATGCAGAGGATTCATGAAGGACTAGGGAGGTGAGAGTGCGGAGGAGAGCACAGATAACAGAGAAGTGGCAAGAAAGAGTCGTGCAAGAGATCAGAAGGAAACCAGAGGGACTACACCAAGCATGAGCAGTGTTGAAGAGTCCAAAGGAGAGATATGGAAGGTAAGAGAATATGGTGAGTGGGATAGAGACAGCAAGGACGACTAGGAGTCTAAAGGGGTTATATGAGCCCTCCCTCCCCAGTTGTGGGGGAGAGGTCGAACGGAGATAATCACAGTAACCCTGAGGAAGGTATGGAGGATGAGATGTGATTTTATATGAGAAGACTATCTGAGGAGAATGTTTCGTCTGAAGGAATTTGAATATCTAAACACTTGAGGCTCAGGTAGTGTTCCCCCTGACATTCCTCTAGTACTCTACAATAACCCTGGTAAATTTTTTGCTAAGTTGCTTACGATGATAAGAGTGAATAGTGTTAATGTTAAATATAGGACTAGTACTACTAATTGTAGTGGAAATAATAGAAATAGTAATATGGAATTACAAGGATCTCAATAGTTGGGAACCCAAGGCTTTGTGCTTTTACCACAAACACATTCCAGTATGGCGGGATCATTTACAACATACCCGGAATTCTCTGACAAAGGGAATGAATATGTAGAATAGCATTGGTACCTATGTGAGGCCATATGGAGGGCGCATCAGATGCTTGACAACATGAAGCTAATAGATTTTTGGACAAATCTCAGGGAACGAGCCCTACGATGGTTTATAAAATGGGTGGAGTTACACCAGAACCTGACCGTAGATGAGATTAAGAGGAACTTTGTACAAGAGTTCAAGCTCCCCCAAACGGATCAGTAGGGGTTGTCAGAGTTGTGGGAGATCAAGCAGCGAGAGGGAGAAACTGCCTGGGAACTAATGCAGAGGTTCAAAGATGCAATCAATAACCTCAACTACACTACAGATCTGAATCATCAGAGGGATTGGTTCATCAAGGAATTTTTACCCCTCACCCAGACACCATTGACATAACAAAATATCGAGACACTATAGGATGCCCTGGAGCAGGCAACCCGCATAGAGTCTATGGTGAGATATTCGCATGAGTATCAGGGAGGAGCCGCATCACATGATCCCTATATCTTGGGTCTAAAACACCAG
Source organism: Pinus tabuliformis (assembly GCA_031772625.1). Classification (NCBI taxonomy): domain Eukaryota; kingdom Viridiplantae; phylum Streptophyta; class Pinopsida; order Pinales; family Pinaceae; genus Pinus; species Pinus tabuliformis. The sequence continues at coordinate 302,743,099 of CM062814.1, forward strand.
ATTGCTAGCTTAACATAGAAGTTGAAGTATGTATAGCCAACCCAGCCTACGAGATAGAACATGTGGTGTAGCAACTACTTAGTGGAGGGTCACGTTGCAACAGAGTGCCCAAGGTTGAGGGGAACGGGTACCGCATGTTGAAGAAAGTGTAACTAGGTTCAGTCTTCATAATGACACATTCCATTATAAATGATGAAAATTATATCTAGCAAAATATTTTGTAAATTTGAGTCATGGGTTTCATGCTCAAAATTTGTTTGTAGTAGCTCCCATTGAGAGCTTTAGGATAGGTGATAGGTTTGTGTCATTAATGTAAATAATTACACTTGTAAAGTATATATTTTTTGTCTCCAAGATCAATGGAAGAACCATGTGGAATGTCTCCTCCAAGTTCAAGTACAAATAGTGTTGAAAATAGCAACAAGAAATGATAAAAATAGAATCTAGAATATTCTGATTTTAATTTGTCCTTGAATTAAAATTGTGAATTAAAATTGAATTTAGTCTCACCAGCTGCTTGGAAATAATTAATTAATTCATTATGGATTAATTAGTTGGATAAATTCAAGTTAGAAGTCTTTTTGAAGTCATGCAATAGTTATCCCTTAAATTAAGGAGATTATCCCTTAATTAAGGAGATAAGATTGAGTCATATTTGAGTTGTAATTAGTTAACTCAATTTACTGAGTTAAGTCCAGTTAAAATAGTTCCAAACTGTTTGAGGAACTAATTGTGAGTTATCAGTTAGTTGATGCATGCATGCACTCAACTAGTGTACTCTAGATAACTGAAGATTCCCTCATCAGAAATTCATGCATGTCTATTCTGAGAAAGGCCTAGTTGAGCTAAATGTCAAGGACAATGTACTATCAGTTACATGTTTTCTCCTATAAAGGAAACTCATGCATGCAGAAGGAATAAGGTTCCTTGAGGATTGCGCAGTTCTGACAGGGTGTAGGATCAATGTGAGTGATCAGTCTTCCACTTGGTAACAGGAGGATCACCCAGAGAAACTGCGCAAGGAAATAGGAGCTCGGAGGGCAGAGAGGAAGTCTTGTGAGAAGCCAGATTTTCCTGTGAGAATCTGTGAGGATTGTACTGAGATCTGGCTAGTTGTGAGAGCTAAGGCTTTGTATAATTCTTATGTATTTCCACCTTGTATGATAATACAGATAGTGGGGTTTTTAGTTGAGTCTTTCCCTTGAGTATTTTTTGTGTTTCATGTGCATTGATTCTTCTTCTTCTGGTTATGTGTGTTCAGCTCGATCTTGCTCAATATTTAAGCTTCCGCAAATCAAATTGATAGTAGAAGTAGATTATAGTATTTTTCTTTGGTATATTGCATTATTAGGTTAATCTATAGTTAGATTTTCTACATAGATCTTAGAGCGAGATTTGTAGAGAATTTGCAGCATTTCTACAAATGGCTAGTGAAAGTATCCTCCAAGCGAAGATCAAAATGACATTGTAATTTAGGAAAAAATGTATTATATTCATGTCAGCTAAATCATTATGTAAATTCATCCTAAAGGCAAGTCATGTCGGCCTAATGAGCAGCATAAATAAGACTATAAATAAGGGCCTCTCCTCCTTCATTTGAATACACTCACAACACATCAATTTGGTCTCTCTCCTATGCGAAGAACTCTCTCTAAGGGTGCGAAGAAAGGGTCAACACAAGGCGCTGCAGGTCAAAAAGAAGAAGGTATGTTCTACCATCTATAACCACAGGAATTATGTCCACACGTGCGAGTCTAGGGCATCATCCTATGTGCTCTCATCATCAAGGAAAGAATTTGATCTTGGGTCCATTTGAAGGGCATATTTGTTTGAAGAGCAGAGACAAGTAGAGTGAAGGTTTAGGAGGGCTAGAAGAGCCCTAAACCTCTCACATGTGTGAAGGAATAGGTCACAATTTGGGTGAATTACAGTCCTAGGTCATCTTCATGATAAGGGTTGATTTGATGCCTAAAGATTTCAGTTGTTGGGCTATAAGGAAGCTTCAAGCATAGCAAGGCAAGGAGGAGCCTACAAGATCAAGTAGATCACTCACACATGGGAAGACAGTGACATCTTCAGGTCTGCTACAAGGGTTTCTGATCAGTCCACATCAAGGAAGTAGATCATATTGTTTCAAGGCAAGCATTGAGGACATCAGCTGGAAAAGTGAACTATTTTGGACAAGTGAAGCTTGGAGGAAGGAGGAAGGAAGAGGGAAGCAAATTCATCCATCTATAGTTGCAGATCTAATCCATGGAATAGTAGGTCAGAGGACAGAAGTAGCAGAAGGTTCTAGCCTTGATCTTGGAGACACTTTGGTCAAAGGGTCTTTGTATGGGTCTTGGAAATGTTTTCAAGTGATGATTCTATAAGAAGAATTACTGTGGGATTTCCTCTCAAGTTGGAGAGGTTTTTCCCTGGTTGTTTCTTATATATTATGTTACTGTTCTTTTGTTTATTGCATGATAGATGGTTGATGAAGTTAATAAACATACACATATCAAAACATCTTGTTTGAATAAGGAAAAGAAGATAAAAATACTTCACAGACATTTATCTAAGATAGGGAAATCACTATCATATCAAGCCCTTAGATTTCTCAACATGGTATCAGAAAAATGGTAGTACATCAAGGAAGGGTTGATAAAGAACACTAAAGAAGAGGAAATGCAATTGTAGTTGAAGGAAAAGATAGACTTAAATCCACATTCTGAAACTCCAAGATCTATCAAAGAGAAGACAATATCTACTATTCGGGCAGATCTATACAAGGAAGGTATCAAGAATCCTCTCACTTCAGTTGAAGAGAAGATCCTCAAGGATAAAATATTAGGTTCCCTAACATTCAAGGATAGACAAGCTTCCTCAAACTCATACAAGGCAGCCATCAAAAGACAAGCTTCAAGGATCATCACATCACGTAAGTATCTTATTTATTTGAGCAAAGCTAGTCTTGTAAAATATGTCTTCTTGCAAGGAAAGTAATAAGTTATTTGGATTTTCCAACGTCCTTGCTTGGAAGAAGAGAACTGACCTCAATTTGAAAGAACAAGAAGTTATTGATCATGTACAAAAGAAAATTTTTGCTTCTACTGATAGTCAAGAATTGGCTAAGTATAACAAGAACGAAGTTAGAGCTCAAAAGATTCTCATAGAATCTATCAAGGACTCATTGATTCCTTATGTAACCAAGCTTGAAACAACCAAGAAATCTATGACAAATTGATAGATTTGTTCTCCATCAGCACTACAGGAGAAGGAATCTCTTTAAGGAATAAGTTATACAAGATGAATATCAACAAAGAAGAAGGTATAGCTCCATACTTCATAAGGGTTTTTGAAATAAGAGATCAGTTGCATGAACAAGGAGAAATCATGTCTAATCCAAAGATGACTACTATAGTGTTGAATGCACTACCTGAGGAGTGGGGAAACTTTACAGCCAGCATATGGGCTAATAAGGAGGCATCATCACTCAATGATCTATGGGAAATTTTCAAAGTGGAAGAAGCCAATTTAAATGCCAAGGAAGATATGGCAGTTGGATCCAAGGAGCAAGCATTTGCTGCCAGGTTCAAGAGAAAAGGAAAGTTCAGAAACTTCAAGAGATCTAGTCACTAGTAACATCCCAAGAAAGATGTGTCAAAGATTCAATGCTTTGAATGTCACAAATATGGACACTACCAAAGATATTTTCCCAAGAGAAATAAGAATGGCAAGAGGAAACATGAAACAGCTCATGTCGCTCAGGAAATACAAGATAATAAAAAGAAACTGAAGAAGGAGGAGCCACAGGATCTTTACTATGATTAAAAAATCACCTCTTGTTTTCTTTCATAGGTCTTAGTTACCAGATTGCATATCAATTAATCACATGTTCATGAACATTCTTGTGTGTTGTCTAAGTAACTTTTTTTAAGAATGAAATGATTATGTATTTCGTGCCATCCTTGGATGAACAATTGATGTATGAGGACATGTTGAATCCTCTATGGTTATGATTCAAGTACATTCTATTTCTTTATGTAAGGATTCTAGGAAGGAATGAAATTGCTATATGTAGGAAATTCTAAGATGAGAACACTTTGGTTCTCCGAATCTTTGAAGAGTTTTTATAGGCAAATATCCTCTGTGAAGAATCCAAGTTCATTTAATTCATAACGATGGTACCAAGAGAACCTATAAGGATCAAGTCAACTTCGTTGCAGGTCAAAGATCCCTCAAGAAGTACGCTGCAAGATTCATGGTATGATTCAAGACAAATGAGGTATGTATATGTGTGTTTAATATTATAATATCATGTCATATGGTTGCAAGTAACATGGATCAAGCATGATCAAGAGAAAAAGGATCTCCTCCTCTTTAAGGATGTAGGAAGGCTTAAGTCACATTAGATGAAATCAACATAATATGTCCTCATATGGAGTATTAGGAAGTTGACTACAATTAAGGAACTCTGATTGGAAGCTCCTGGGAATAAAAGGTGTGAGGATGGTAGAGATCGTGAAATATGCAATCAACATCCAAAGAATCGGGAGATTTGACTAGGAAATCTCCCAGAAAGATATGGAGACTCTTATGAAAATATGAAAATATGAAGACCCTTGACTACAAATATCTTTGGGAGATATGTCAACATCTATGCAAGGTGTTTATACCTACAAGAACATTTCACTGGAAAAGGCCATCACCAAAAAGTTATATGTGATTTGTTTTTGGTTTCTGACCTTTTGGGATAAGTCTGGGTATGTGTGCAGGGCCATGGTAAGAAGAGTTGTGAAGGATGGCACATCTATGTACCTTATGATCTAAAGCAATCACCGTTGAAATATATGTGGAGATAGATGGCCCTATGAAGGAAGCTCCAAATGCAAATCCGAGGAGGATACTTTCTAGAAAAGAAGGAATGACATGATGGAGGAAAGTGTTGGATGGTTGTACCCTACACATGAAGAAATTGATGACATCGAGGTATTGGATCATCAGTCAAGGAGAAGACCCTATAAAGTACTGATCATAGAGTCCTTGTTTAAGAAGGAGCTCTAGAAGGTTCCTATGAGTAAAGGAACATGAGTAAGTTTCTGAGTAAATAGAAACTTGGAACTCATCCCTGGTTAAGAGGGAGAGTTAGACACGACATTCTTGTCTTCAGTTTGGAAGAAAGAAAGGAGGATTGTCTAATCATCTGGCATCTGACACTCTTTGAGGATGTGGTAGGGCATCCAAGATAAGAGTGGGAAAGAGGAACGATATTCTTGAGGGTTGGGAACCCAAGATGATAATAGTCCTAGTATGGCATACTCGGAGAACACCCAGGTGGGTATGACCCTAATAGAGATAATGATGATGTGTTTCTATCAGTCATTGGTCTCGCCAACATTGTGCTATGATCTAAGTGAGATATAGAGTTATTAGTCAAGGCCTTGCTATATGAAAACAATGTTGGTTGAAATGATGCTATAACAGATGGATTGCAAATCTGATCTTCTTATGAAAATTCTTCTATGAACTTGAAAAATTGTCCAAGTACCATGTATATATGAATACCTCCCTAGTTAAGAGGGAGTGTTGAAGAAAGTGTAACTAGGTTCGGTATTCATAATGACACATTCCATTGTAAATTATGCAAATTATATCTAGCAAAATATTTTGTAAATTTGATTCATGGGTTTCATGCTCAAAATTTGTATGTAGTAGTTCCCATTGAGAGCTCTAGGCTAGGTGATAGGTTTGTGTCATTAATGTAAATAATTACACTTGTAAAGTATATAGTTTGTGTCTTCAAGATCAAGCACAGAACCATATGGAATGTATTCTCCAATTTCAATTACAAATGGCTAGTAAGAGTATCCTCCAAGAGAATATCAGAATGACATTGTAATTTCGGAAAAAAATGTATTATATTCATGTTGGCTAAATAATTATGTAAATTCGGCCTAAATACAAGTCATGTTGGCCTAATGAGCAGCGTAAAGAAGACTATAAATAAGGGTCTATCCTCCCTCATTTGACTACACTCACAACACATCAATTCGGTCTCTCTCTTATGCGAATAAGTTTGTCTAAGGGTGTGAAGAAAGGGTCAACACAAGGAGTCACGGGTCAACAAGAAGAATGTTTGTTCTTCCATATATAACCGCGGGAATTTTTTCCACACATGCGAGGCTAGGGTACAATCCTATGTGCTCTCATCGTCAAGGAAAGAGTTCGATCTTAGGCCCATTTGAAAGGAATATTTGTTTGAAGAGCATAGACAAGTAGAGCGAAGGTTTAGGAGGGCTAGAAGAGCCCTAAACCTCTCACACGTGTGAAGGAACAAGTCACAATTAGGGATTCATTACAGTCCTAAATCATCTTCATGGTAAGGGTTGATTTGAGGCCTAAAGAGTTCGGTTGTTGGGATAGAAGGAAGCTTCAAGAATAGTAAGGCAAGTAGGAGGCTACAAGATCAAGTAGATCACTCACACGTGGGAAGATAGTGACATCTTCAGATCTGCTACAAGGGTTGTTGATCAGTCCACATCAAGGAAGCAGATCATCTTGTTTCAAGGAAAGTGTTGAGGAAAGCAGCTAGACAAGTGAATCTTAGAGGAAGGAGGAAGGAATAGGGAAGAAAATTCATCCATCTATAGTTGCATATCTGATCCACGGAACAACAAGTCAGAGGACAACAGTAGCAGAAGGTTCTAGCCTTGATCTTGGAGACACTTTGGTAAAAGGTTCTTTGTATGGGTCTTGGAAATTTTGTCAAGTGAAGATTCTATAAGAATAATTGCCGTGGGTTTTCCTCTCAGGTTGGAGAGGTTTTTTCCTTTGTTGCTTCCTATATCTTTTGTTATTGTTCTTTTGCTTATTATGCATGATAGCTAGTTGATGAAGTTAATAAACATACACATATCAAAAGATCTTGTTTGAATAAGGAAAAAAGATAAAAATAGTCCACAAGCAGTTATCTGAGATAGATAAATCACTATCATATCAATCCCTTAGATTTCGAAACACCACATTGGGGCCAACGGTGCCTTCGGGGACCCCACCTGCAGCAGTGGGATCGCAATGTGAATTCACAAGCTGCAACCCACCAGAATATTTTGAAGTGTGTGGGGCATATGGAAACTCGCCGCGCTTATGCCTGCTACTGAAAAATATCCAAATGTCTCGAATAATAACTATTGTGAGTTTTGTGCATCTATGACCCATCATACAGACCAGTGTCGAGTGTTGGATGCGCTAGCTGATCGGCTAGACCAATCAACGTTCAGGGTCAATGAAATTGCTCGTGGGGGGCAAGGAGGAGGAGGAGGAACAAGAGGAGGTAGAACAAGGAGAAAGGGGTCTGTGCGATGCTATAATTATGATCAGGAGGGATATTTCACTCAGGACTGCCCCTACCAAGAAGACCATGGTGCTGCCAATGCAAGGTCAACGCCCACGCAACTGAGGATTGCCCTGAGCTAATCGTAAGGTGGGAAGAATGGACCAGGAAACGAGGGACGAACCTGATCAATGCAGAACCAAGGATTACCAAGATAGCTCCGCTATCCAACTTAAACATAATCAATCGTGGCAGTAATAAAACGGGGACTGACCATGGTGGCCCAGACCAGCCAATGGTCATTAAGGTGGCTTCACAAAAATGGTCATACAACCCTAGACAGCATAAGAAATACTACTAGGAACCGGAAAAAGTGTTCAAAAATTTAGGAAAATCTCAGAAGGATAATATGCCCAACCTTACAAAAGCCACCATTGCTCATCCGATTGAGGAATGGTTTAGGTTGTTCCTACAGATTGTCAACAATGATCAGATGTTAGGGGAGTTGCGCAAAAGTCTGAAAGAAGTCCTGCCGGAGGAGGAGACTAGAGAAGGGAATGTCTCAGTGAACTTGTCTAAGAGACACCCAAGGCTAGTCAGGAGAAATAAGAAGAGAACGGGCAGGGAGTTCAAGATTGATGTGCAGGTCACGGGGTTTCAAATTAAAGATACTATGTTAGATTTGGGTTCCGACGTTAATATCCTACCAAGGAAGACGTGGGAGGCACTGGGAAAACCACAATTGAAGTTCTCACTAGTTAAATTGTGGATGGCCAATCAGTACTATATACTACTTGTTAGGAGACTGGAGGAAATAGAATTTAATGTGGTGGGGGTGAAGACACACGCAAATTTTGAAGTGATCAATATCATGGGAGATAAAGATCCTTATCCAGCATTGTTAGCTATTGACTGGGCATATGAAAAATACGTCATTATCGACCTAAAGAAGGAGTTGATGATATTTGAAGTGGAGGGAGTATGATTCATCCAGCCACTGGACCCGTCCTAGGGACCTAGATTCACAGAACTAGTAGACGACAAAAGCGACCTAGGAATGCTAGACCAGCTCTATCAGACGACAATAGGAAAGAGGGAAGCTTAAATCAACCCCACAGCAGAAGGATCAGCCAGCTTGAGGAGTATATAGGACTCAGAAGTTGGCTCTGAGGTGGCATGGGATGCATCGTAGAAGGGTGGATATAAGTTTGATACCATACATTATGCTACGTTATTCCACATCAACTGGATCAGAATAGAGGTAATGGATTTTCCCACTTTCCATGGCATAGATTCAGTAGACGTATTTCTCAATAAAGCAGATAAAACTATAAGGGAAAGCCAAAAAATACCATTGTTATACATTGCACTACAAGAAACCCCGGCACGTTGGTGGGGAGTGCACCGCAACAACCTCCAGGGCTAGGGAAAAATCAAGAGGGCCATGAGGGAAAGATTCAAGCATGAGGGGAATAGCCCACAAGAGATCGCAAAATACAGGGGCAACTTAGATCCCCGACAACACCTGGAAAAATTCACAGACAGATGGAACAGAGAAAGAGTTCTAAAGGAATTATGGGTACACATGTTCATACACACCTTAGGCACAGTCCCTCAAGTGTGGTACATACAGGAAGAGATACGAAGACAAACGAGAGATTGGGATGCCTTGGTAGAACAATTCAGTAGCAGCTTCTCATTTAAGGATAGTGATAGGTGACTGACCGAGGCTTTGTATGCCATTAAAAGGATCCTCTTCACCTCAAGCCAATTATGGGAAGGATGCATCAATGAGAGGTTCCTGCAGTACTTTTATGAGTCAAGATACCCAGAAGCCATGGCCTGCGGGAAGGTGAACATAGATCCAGAGGAGGACGACCTAGAAGGGTTGAGGCACCTTACATTTCATGAGACCGAAGGGGAGAGGGATATCCAAGAAGGACCCGTAACAGATGCTCCACACTTGCTCCCAGTAAATTTGAAGAAGCACAACATTGGCATGGAGGATAAGCCCAAGATGGCGTCAATAGGGGACTACTGGGATGAGCACATGATAAGGGAAGTTTTTTATCTTTTACGGGAGTATGAGGACATATTCCCAGCTTAGGTTTCAAATTTAAAAGGCATTAAGGGGTACATTGTGGAAATGAAGATCGTCTTAAAACCTGACACCAAGCCAATGAAAAACAAACCATACATGCTAAACCTAAGAGTAAAGGAGAAGGTCAAGAAGGAAATAGACAAAAGGTTGGAAGTAAGACGTATTTTCCCTATGGACGAGGCATAATGGGCCATCCTAATAGTGATATAGAATAAGAAAGATGCCACAGAGGTAAGGGTTTACATATAATATCGCAACCTTAACAACGCTTGCATACATGACCCATTCCCCACACCCTTCAGTGATGAGGTCCTAGACAATGTTGCAGGGAATGAAGCATACTCCTTCATAGATGGATTTTCAGGGTACCATCAGGTCAAAATAGTTGAAGAGGAAAAGAGGAAGACCACTTTCACGACAGAGTGGGGGTCATATGCTTACCATGTGATGCCATTTGGCCTCAAGAATGCACCTGTTGTATTCTCCCAAATTGTTATATCCACATTCAAATATTACATTCACAGATTCTTGGAGGTATACATGGATGACTGGATAGTATATAGCCTGTTGAAGAAGCATGCCAGCCTACTCAGGGTAATGTTTGATCATTGCTGGCAATTACAGATCTCCTTGAACTTGAAGAAGTGTATATTTGTAGTTCCATTCGGCACATTGTTAGGCCACATTGTATGCAAGGAGGGATTTTGTGTGGACCCATCCAAGGTTGTGGAAATTATAAACATGGACCCGCCAGCCAATGTGAAGCAGTTACAATCGACATTGGGCCACACAAGGTACTATCACAGATTCATCTGTAACTACGCTTCCATCACCGCCCCAATGGAAAAGTTGCTCAGGAAAGTGGAAGCATTCACATGGTCAGAAGACTGTCAAGTTGCATTAAACATACTAAAGGAGAAGTTGGTAAGTGCTCCAATTTTAGTATACCCTGATTGGAATAAGAAGTTCCACGTACATATCGATGCATCTAGCATTGCTCTCAGGGTAGTGTTGGCGCAACCGGGAGAAGGGAACTTGGACCATCCCATCTACTTTTCCAGCAGGAAATTGTCCACCACAAAGAAAAACTACACCACAACCAAAAGAGAAGCATTAGCCATGGTGTATTCCTTACAAAATTTTAGGCACTATTTTTGGGGACCCCATTCAAGTTCTTCACAAATCACTCAGCATTGAAATACCTAGTCAACAAGTCGGTATTAGAAGGGAGGATATGCAAATGGTTTCTACTATTCCAGGAGTTCACATTCGAGGTAATCATCAAACCCATACAATTGAAAGTCGGACATAATCACCTGTCTAGATTGGAATCAGGGGAAAGTGGGCGCTCCCTGTACGATCAATTACCGAATGTCAATTTATTCAGAGTGGAAGCAATACCTGAATACTTAGAGGAGATCGTGAGATTCCTGGCCACAGGGAAATGCCCAGACGAGTACACAGTGACACAAAGGAGATACATGGTCGTGCAACCAGCCAACTATCAACGTATCACAGGATACCTGTACAAGAGATTAGAAAATTACGGTCTGAACTGAATCTATTAAACGAGAAAGCTCTTAAATTGCACCTAAATCTACCTAACCTCATTGAACCAGCACTATGGTCCAGAATAGACTCATGCGCAGCTCTAAAATCCATTAAAACTGAAGAATGGAAGAAACAAAAACAAACCCTGAAATTTGAAAGATTAGAAAAGAAATTAAGCACTGGTACAAACTCCTCGACAGCCTCCATACCTCACACAAGTTCCAGAATCGAACCTACGCAGATAGCATTTCTTAATTCCCTTATCTCGAATGATGAAACACACCACAGCGTTGTGAATGAAACAACGCATAAGTCCATGTCTGAAGGCAATGAGATGGATCCATATTCGGCTCCCATGAATACAGATCCGTTGGAGAATGCACATCTACGTGAGAATGAAGCACCACATATGATAAACAGCGTGGAAAATAGTGGAAATAACAATTTCACGCTACCAAATTTGGTGAATAATGAAAATAATAATACTGCGTTATCAATTCGAGGGAACAATGTAAGTGAGAAAATCAAAATTAATTCCATGTCTGAAGGCAATAAGTTGGATCCACATTCAGTTCCCACGAATACAAATCATAAAGAATCCAACAGAAGCGGTGTTGTTACAGGTCGTAATATGTCACACACACATCTACTGGAGAATGCATCTGCTGGAGAATGAAGCACTACAACTACTAAACAGCATGGAAAATGAAACACCCCAGTCGCAAAAACTCCAGGTAGACAATGGAAATAACAATACCACACCACCAGATTTGTCTAATACTGCGTCATCAAATCTAGGGGACAAAGAAATTAGGGGAATCAAAACAACGCTACCTTATTTATTGAACAACGAGATCTGGACCGATACATCACGCGACAGCGGGATCATCAGGAACAGGAGCAGTAAGAAAGGATCTCCGACACAACAAGAAATAAAGAAAAATTAAACAAATTCCTAGAACAACTTAACAACCAATCAAATTCCATCAAATCTATAATGGAAGTGGAAGAAAATGGTTGTCTTCCCTTTCTTGATATCCTAATCAAAAGAAACCAGGATGGCACAATATCTCACCAGGTCTATTGTAAGAAAACACACACTGAACATTACCTACATGCTAACTCTCACCATCATCCAGCTCAGAAACTTGGGGTGCTCAACACTCTAGCCACAAGGGTGATACGTATTTCAGATCATGATAATTTTAAGCAAGAAAAGAACCACCTCCTAGATGTTTTCAAAAATAATGGATACAAGAGACACCAAGGAATCAATGCTTTCAAGAAAGTTGAAAATCCCATAAACAAACAACAGAGGGATGATTATGTTGGTAAGGTTCACCTTCCCTACATTCTAGGCACCATTGATAAGATTTCACACATCTTAAGAAAGAACAACATAAAAACCACTTTCAAACCTATGAAAAAAATTAACAGATGTCTGAAATCAATAAAAGATCCTATTGACCCTAAACATCACAAAGCGGTCTATTTAGTCCCTTGTTCAAGTGGAAAGACATACATTGGTGAAACTGGCCAGTCTATATTAACTAGGATTCAAGAACATGCTGCTGACATCAACTATAACCACTCCAAAACCTCAGCTTTGGCTGAGTACTCTAGTAAAACCAATCATCACATTTGCATCGAAAACTCTGGTGTTGTGGCCAAAATAGAGCACTACCACCATAGGAAATTTAGAGAAGCTATCAAAATAAGAAAACACCCCAATAACCTAAATCGTGATGATGGTTGGAAAATAAGTGATAATTGGATTCCCACGCTAATAGGGGATTCCACCATATCCTAGACAAATCCCGACCCCTTTGCTTCTTGGTCCTCATGTTTCACTCCTCAAAAACTTTAGTAAGATTAAACTCATTCAATGTCGTTTAATCCAATAGTTAACCTAACCCTACTATCATAATTTAATTAAATTAAACCAAATTAAATTAAATTAAATCTAAAAATCAAATTAAAATTAAAATTATAACTAAATTAATTAAAATAAATCATGATTAAAAAATTAAAATTAATTTAAACTAAAAATTTAATTTAATTTAATTCAAAATAAATTAGATTAAAAATTAAATTAAAATTAAATTAAATTAAAACAAATTAGATTAAATTAAAATTAAAATAAATTAAATCATAAGTTATCAAAATAAAATTAAAAATGAAAATAAAATTAAAACTAAAACTAAATTAAAATAAAATAAAATAGAAAATAAAATTAAATCAAACTAAAATTAATTAAATTACATTACATTACATTAAAATTACATTAAATTAAAACAAAATAAAATTAAACTGAATTAAATTATAATAAAATTTTATTTGAATCAAATTAAAATTAAATTAAATTAAATTATTAAATTATATTAAATAGAAATTAAATTAAATGAAAATATATTAAATTAAAACAAAAATCATAATTAAATTTAAATTTAAAGTTAAACTAAATTAAATTAGTTATAAATTAATTAAAAACCTCACCTTCATCAAAACTTGTCGGCTCTTTACACTACCTACCATAACCTTTATTTATTTATCACTCATCTTTCTCTGACTTCTTCACACATCTAAATTCCTGATGATGAACCACAGAGGATGGTTCGAAACGTCAATACATAAAACAACAAAATGCGATGGATCCATAAGATATAACCACACAAAATGCTGATCGCAGAAGTCTCAAATCCATTATACCTGTACAAGTTAGGACTAGATCAGGTGTTGCGGTGATGTGTACTCTAGCACGAGCGTCAGGAAGTTCTATGGGAATGTCACTCCGGAGTCACAGGCGGCCATGTAGGGGGGAAGGAAACCATAAGGAAATTTTTGCAGGTGGCTTGTGGTGGCTAACAGTATACAAGGACGCTAAGGAATTTGATAAAGGATGCGATGTGTGCTAGAGGGTTGGGAAATTGTCGCATCGTGATGAACTCCCACTACAGCCAGTACGTGCTTTACAAGTCTTTAAAAAGTGGGCAATTGATTTCATTGATCCAATCAATCCATCAGCACGTCACACCTAGTCAAGGTACATCATCATGGTGACCGAGTATCTCACAAGATGGGCTCAGGTGGCACCAGTGAAAGATTGTATAGTGAACACAGTTGCAAGATTCATCTTTGAAAATGTCATTTTAAGGTTTGGGTGCCCAAGAAGCCTGACAAGCGACTGATCCAGGTGGATATTGGTGGCCACCCACCTATTCCACTGAGACCCCCTAGTGAGTTTCATTTGTTTCCTTAATTGTAGCACAGTTTACTATTTTTGGTGGTTTTTTAGGTCCTAAACTTCCGAAGCCGTTTTGAGGCCCTAAACGACTTTTTTTTTTTGGAAAAATTATGTAGGTGATTTTTATGGAAATTGCATCAGTAGCTTTAGTCATCAGAGATATCTTTCCAACGAGGTATCACACGTGTCAAATGGAGATAATATGACCAAGTTACAACCCCGGGAAGTTGTCTGCCCACCTAACCCCAACGGGGCCCATAAACTCTTAGTGTTACATCTCCTCAGGTTAGGGTTTTGGCTATTTAGGTTTTTCTCTTATTGTTCAATAATAAACGGGCCCTTGAGCCTCATTGTAATTCATTTCAGAGGCATGTGGCTTCCACATCTCTTCTCGGAGATAAGCTATCATCACCCAAGCTAGTCTTATTTCCATTATGTTTGTAAGAACACTTCAGTATTTGATATTAATGAAATGAAATGTTATTTCTGCTACATCTTTGTATTTATGGTTATATATGTAATTTGTTGCATTCCTATTTAAATATGGATCAATGGTATCAAATTGATCTTCTCTTTCTTTGTTTTTCTTTGCATGTCCCCAACGAGGTCGGGATATAAGGAGTTAGGGCTTGAACTACTCAAACCTTTGCAAGACCAGCCTCGAAAATCCCAATGGCCTCCCATGGAGGATGAAAAGAAATACGAGGGGGTAGGAGATCCTATCAAAATCTTGGTCGAAGAATCCCTCAAGCGACAAAGGAACGCGATGATGGACAACTTTTCTCAGATCCTTTAGCAGCTACCCAGGGGTGACGCATCTACTTCTAGCAGCTACTCTGGAAGCACCACACCCTTTAAGGTACAAGTTAACTTTGACATTCCCATATTTGAGGTTCAGATAGATGCAGATGTCGTAGATAAATGGTTAAATCTGCTAGAAGGATATTTTTTTGTTCATGATTTTTCCAGCAGGGAAAATATCACTTTTTCACTTCTCAAAGTTGCCCCCCACGTCAAGGACTGGTGGGAAACCTACTGCGAGCATAAGGATGAAAGTACGGGCTCATTATTTTCAGCCGCACCCACTTGGAATTCATTTTGGGATGCCATCAAGGAGAAGTACTACCTTGTCGAAACCGATGAGGATAAATACATAAAGTGGACCATGCTATCGTAGGGAAGGGACCAAGACGTGCTGGAGTTTACCAATATTTTTCATACCCTTCGCACAATTTTGGTATCAAGGATTCTGAGCGGCATTTGGTACTCAAATATTGTGGTTGCCTACACAGGTACATCCAGGACGAGATGGATTTGTTGGACATCTCCTCACTCGGCATGGCATAACGATACGTTGTCAAGATCAGGTAGAAGTTTAAACAAAATAAGCGATACTTTGGATCCATGAATCCGAAGCAATGGAAAGTTGCCCCCAAACCACAGAACAAGGGACCAAGCCAAGATAGGGTGACACAGGACAACCCGTTGAAGCCAAAAGAAAATAACACCACCACGAAGTCAAAGAAGGACAGAAGAAAGTGGTGTGAGTTCCATAAGCCCCACTCACAACACAAGTGAGTGTCAGGCCAAGCAATCGTTGGTGGCCGAGTTGAAGGCTTTGGACTCAGATGCATGTTCTGACTTTGAGTCAGAATCCAACAAGAGGAATGACAAAGGGAAGCATATTATTGATGCGCAGCCCAGCGCCACTGTTGCCACAACCAAGATCTAGAAGGATGAGCCCGAAGATCTAGAGGAAGGGGAACATCTCTTCCACTCACATATGTGGGTGAAGGGTTCGCTGCTGCAATTCATTGTCGACAATGGGAGCCAAAATAACCTCATTTCAGCAGAGGTCGTAAAGCGGTTTGGCCTAACGACTACACCACACCCGCAGTCGTACAATATTGGGTGGCTTCACCAAGGACGAGATCTTTGAGTCACCAGCAGTGTCGCCTCCCCTACAGCATCAATCCCTTCACATATAAGGTATTGTTTGATTTTTCTCCTCTTGAGGTTTGTGATGTATTATTAGGACAATCATACTTGTGGAAGCAACATTATGTATATGAGTCTAGACCTTGCTCTGTGATTATTTCTTTAGGCAATTCGCTATACAGGATACTGGAGGTAGCCCCACCTACCGCCACCTATTTGATCTCTGCTAAGAAATGCATTAAGATCATCTCCCATACTAGGAAATTAATTTTCTTTCTGGTTCGCTCTCAAAGTTAGGGGAAGATCGTAGCCACATCCATGGCCCTGGGGAACGGTTCCTCCACGCAATAGAAGCAAGTGGATACAGTAATTAAAGAATACAAGGACATCTTCTCCTCACCCACATAGGTATCGTTGCACTGTCAGGTCAATCATTCGTTCGATATGCCTCCCGGAGCACCTCTACCCAATGGGACGATATATCGCCACTCCATTGTGGAAAATGCCAAGTACAAGCAGTGATATGATCAACATTGGGTTTCACACAAGTTTCAGTTGGGCGACAAAGTTTAGTTGCATTTGCAGAATGAATGCCTTAACAGAGCCTATCAAAAGCTCAAACCACTCTAATATGGTCCTTACACCATTACCAAATATGTGGGAGACAATGCTTTGGAGTGCAGCATTCCCCCATTCTTTAGATTACATCTAGTCTTCAATGTGGACCGCCTTCGACCATGCGTCCCACCATTACTAGACACATCAGACATTGTAGAAAAGCTCACATCAACAGAAATTTCCGCACCTCATGGAGGCTCTGCATGTAATGGGGACCATTGCTTCCTAAAGGGGTAGGAGTGATCCAAGTGGATATTGGTCACCACCCACCTATTCCACCTAGACCCCCCAGTCAGTTTCATTTGTTTCCTTAATTGCAGCACAGTTTACTATTTTTGGTAGTTTTTTGGGTCTTGAACTTCCGCAGTTGTTTTGAGGCACTAAAGGACCTTTTTTTTGGAAAATTTCCTTCAATGATTTCCATATAAATCACATTTGTAGTTGTATTCCTCAGAGAGATATTTCCAACGAGGTATCATACGCATCAAACGGAGATAATATGACCAAGTTACAACCTTGGGAAGTTGACTGCCCAACTAACCCGAACGGGGCCCATAAACTCTTGGTGTTACATCTCCTCGGGTAAGGGTTTTGGTCTTTTAGGGTTTTCTCTTATTTTTCAATAATAAAAATGCCCTTGAGCCTCAGTATAATTCAGTTCAGAGGCATGTAGCCGCACATCTCTTCTCAGAGATAAGCTATCATCGCCTGAGCTAGACTTATTTCCATTATGTTTGTAAACACACTTCAATATTTGATATTAATGAAATGAAGTGTTATTTCTATTGCATCTCTGTATTTATGGTTATATTTGTAATTTATTGCATTCATGTTTAAATCCAGATCAGTGACCAAGGAACTCATTTCATTAATGAAACGGTCGCCTCTCTATTGCAGAACTTCCTGATTCAACACCACAAGAGTATCCCATATCATCCACAGGCTAATGGAATAGTAGAGGCATTTAACAAGATACTTGAGAAGGGCTTAACCAAGGTATGCTCAGAAAATCAGGATGATTGGGACAAAAGAGTGTCAGCCACGCTATGGGCATACCGCACAACAGTTAAGAGATTACACAAGAAGACGCCATTCCAGTTGGTATATGGCCGAGAAGTTGTTTTGCTTGTAGAGTTCGTGATCCCTAACATCTTCATCACCCAAGCCACAAGGATGACAGAAGATGAGTCGCTATAGAAGCAACTGGAAGAACTGTCAAAACTAGATGAGGTCAATTTCTTAGCATATTTTCACCAATCAGTCAAGCAAAGAAGATAGAAATCATGGCATGATAGACACATCAAAAATAAATCCTTCACGGTCGGAGGTAAGGTTTTTTTATATGACAGCAAGTTCCAAAATTTTTCGAGCAAGCTACAAATGCACTGGCTAGGGCCATTCATAGTTGCGGAGATCACGGAGTCTGGAGCGATGAAGCTCGCACAACTGGATGGGATACTACTACTGGGATGGGTGAATGGCGCATGCCTGAAACCCTTCCACCAACCAAACATTCATATTCAACATTGATGAAGTCTCTGCAAAGAGACTATAGGTAGAGTTAGGAGAGTCAGTAGGAGTCAGTCAGTCAATTCGTTAGTTAGTTTATTTCCAATAAAACAAACCTCGAGTGTCAATTTCAGTTGCGGCTTCCATGTCACCACACCACAACTGATTATGGTCGGGGGGGAGGTCAGTCACACATACCAAATGTCTTTTCCATAATAATTGGGCAATAATACCACTGTCAGTCCAAATTTTCCGTAGGATCTTTCCCGTTATAGAAAAAATTAACTCTTAAACGTCTACCATTACACTAACATTATTACCCATCTGCTCCACCTTGTATTTTCACAAAATATGTCAATCAAGTCAAGGACATATTAGCTGAAAGCGGGCTAACATGTTCGAGTCTGCTTAGGGAAATTTGTCGTAGTAATTATTTAGAAAGTCTAGTAAAAAATGTTGTGTCAAAGTTGGTCTACTTAATCTACATGGAGATGTCAAAGTTCTTAGAGTTTCAAATTCAAGTGGTAGAATCGTTTGAGTCACAGTCTAATCCTTAGTGTTGTCACCCAAGCATTTGTCGTCGGCCTCCAGTGATTACAGTCTATCAGCAATGATACAAGATGACAAAGCTGATAATTTCAGTTCCTGAAGATGGGGTGGATGCAAGAATTACAGTCACAAAGCCGTTGTATGGAAAATATGACAAGGCCACGCTAGTAGATAACAACCTGTCGGATTGCTTCCAATTCTCGGCACTAAAGTGAGAAGTATACACAGAGATAATTACAAAGGAATATGGGACAAAGGTGACCAGAGCCAAGGTGGATTTCAGGGGAATTCAGCGATCAACGCTGATAAACTTGAGAATCTTGCCCGTGTTTGGCACAACTTTGGCCATGATGCAATTCACGAAACTATTAATCAATAGGATGCACAGGGGGTCACTTTGGCTGGACATAGAATACCCAATTCATGTAGATGGAATTCATCAACTTATGGGGTTATCGGCCACAGGAAATGTAGTCTCAACATCATTTCAAACCACTTCAAAGTGAGCGAAGAAGGAGGGAGACAACGACCACTACAGCAAATTCAACACAAAGTGAGGCAGGAAGGGAGAGGAGATCGACTTAATCAATAAATCCCGCATTAAATTTTCATGTTATATCATCACAGGGAAGGTGATGTAACACTTTTCAAGAAATGAATGTACACTAGACACCATTTCAGTTACGAAGCACTATGCAGAAGGAGAAACGCTAAACTGGTCTACGTTCCTGTTGAATGAATTGTTTGAGGCATGCGAGGATGTGTACAAATGAGCACTAAATTTATTTTTGGCTACCTGATCATGACCCTAGAAATGTGGAAGTGGTGCCCTCCACCAGGAAGGGACTTGGTGCAAATCTCTGAAGACCAGCCTTATGCTCTCTGATACATACCATGGAAAATGTTAGGGGACCCAAGCAGCAAAGAGATCAACGAAGCGGCCTTCAGCGAGTGGTATGGTAAAAGGATTCCCAAGGCAATACTCGATGAATACTCAAAGGTGATTTGGTTCGAGGTAATGCATGGAAACACTTTCCTCAGGCCACATTGTGTCCATCCAGTCACATTCCAAATGCAGGCATAGAAGTTTGCATTAACAGCTGAAGCATTCCACACAGAAGTCGAGTCATGGTCAAGAGTTGCCTACGAGATAAAATAAGGCACATACAAATATTTGTTTGGAGGAATGATAGCACAACCGCTAATAGGAGATGCAGCCTTGGACACTAGGAAGCACTCGGCGGAGTAGGAATTTCACCCAATGGTCACCCAAATGAAGAAAAAGATGAGTGCCATCAAGCAGACCATTGCGAGCTTAACTGGTTCATCAAGTGAGGCCTTTGGTTCCGTTGAGTTGCAAGGCTTTTCACAGCATAATCTAATAATCACTACACCCCTAGTTCTACCTATCCCAACTGTAAGGCCTCATTCACAATCCAAGCCAACAATTCCCAAGCCTAAGCAATCAAAAATCACCAAGCCCCCCGCTGCAAAGAAGCAAAAATCCATTTCCTTCGTGAATGTAGTTGACCTCAGCAATGAGGGACCCGAGACGGCCACAGTGTCCCTAATTTTCGAAGAAACTCCATCATCTACGTCCACAATCTCACCTTGCTCGCGGGGTCCATCCTCGCATACGACCTCAACCTCCGCAACACTGTCAGACCCCATCCCCTCTGACACCCAAATAGGCACTGAGATATGGAGGTCAACTCAGTTAATCAGTCAACCATGACGTTCCCCAGGGGAGAAAGCAACACCATGTCAATGATATCACTATTGTTAGGGTGAAGCCCACCATCAAGCGAAGTGCCTACCACCTCTCACGCACTGGTTACAGCAATTGAACCATTTGGCGCCCCATTTCTTTAAATTTTCTTGTTGTTCCCAACCCACTTATTATTCCTCCAACACCTCAATTTGTAGAACCCTCGTAGCAGCCACCCCAAGGCCACTCTAATAATTCTGTTGCTAGTGATCAACCGTTGCAAAGTAAATTCTCTCACCCCTCCACCATGCAGCCATAAAATCTTTAGAATTAGTCCTTTGCATAGATTTTTTGGATTCATTCAGTAGGCAGCACAGTAAATCACCACTCTCATGGAAAATCCACATGAGCAACAAAAGTAGAAAATCATCACTCCCACAACCAAATGAGATCATCTCCATCAAAGAAATCAACAACTACATACACAGGTTGACCAAGTAACATCATTGTTTCAATCACTTTGGCCCACCATTGTTGAGGTAGTTATCGAAGCCCTAGAAGACTTTTTTGCGTGCACCTTGGACGAATTTTGCAGCCATATTCAAGCAGCCTACATGGGGATGATCTCGACCAACAGGGAACTGAAACAAAGCCTCGATGCGATGAGAACAGCTCTAACCCATCTGTCCACTAGCTACATTTCTGAGATCGAACAAAATATCACTACCGTGGCCACCATGAAAGCCTCTATTCTTCATGCTCTGCCTAAGGGATACATTCTGATGGATCAAGTTCATGACTGGTCAAGTAGCTTGGCCATGAAAAATCAACCGATATACCCAATTCAATAGCAAATTCAACAACTCCTCAACGACAGCCGGAACTGCAGGGACAAAGATCAACAGAAGAGGATTGACATGGAGGTTGCCTCTTTGGAAGCCCGAGTTCAGCAAATTGAGGATGAGTCGGCAAAGACTAAGAAGAAGATTTGGGATCTCAGGCCACCAGTCAATTCCCATGTCAATTATCTTCGCGAACTCTGTGATGAAATGGAGGAACAATGGAGCTCCCTAATGAACACCTGGACTGACCAGCTAAACTTCAAAATTGCTATCGAGTTCCTTAAGCAAGCTAACACAATTACCGGCCCCCATAAAGCAGCCCTCGTTGAGTACACTCGATTCCGCCAGGAAACTGTTGCTTTGGTACCACAGTTGGGGCCTTTGTTTGGAAAAGAAGGCCAGTAAGAAGCAGAAATCACACAACAAGAAATAGGATTGGCACAGCAGGAAATAGCATCAAAAGAGGCACTAGCATAAGCATCAACAGAGCTTACAACAATCACGCAAACAAAACCCAGGGTCGATTGACTCGGAGATGAGTCAATGAATTGTGGTTGGGCCCTATTAGGGCCTTCGTTTTGACTTTTTGTAAAAAGAAGAGTCAAGGATAGGTGGTGGGGAACAAAAGGGAACCGTAAGTTTCGGGAAGGTCGCGTGGAAGAGCAGGAGCAAACGAGAAAAGGGAGATCAATGGCAGCCAAGGATAAATCCAGTCGATCTGAAGATAAGAGAAACTTGCAGTCTAAGCATAGAGTAGAAGATAAAAAGCAGCAGGGAGGGTGAGAAATGGTTGGTTGTTGATCATTTGAGCAATTCAGGGATCGGTAAGGATTTCCTGAGTTGCGAAAGGCGTGAATCCTTCCTTGTCCTATCTATGTTTGTTCTTGTTGGTTGTGGTATTTATTTTCTTGATGATCAGGCTTCAAGCCTCTTGTAATTATGTATGTATTTCCTTATGTTAAGCTTAATGAAAGAGACAATTTGATCAGCAATGTGTTATTGAGTTTTGTGTTGGTTCTTTAAAAATTTTGAATGGATGCTTATAAGTTGTATGGTTCCTTAAGAGTATCTAAGTAGATCAGTGTGATTGGATTAATTTGGATGATTGATTGTTCCAATACATTATTGTTTGTTTTTTGTAATTCCCTTGGTACCTTTCTCTTCTCCTTCTAACTTCGGTCGCGGAATGCCTCAGGTGAGACTCCTTACCCTATCTGGGTAAGGTGAAAATGTCGGCGTTTCTCTAGACTACAATGGAGCCTTGTTGGCCCCTTGTTCCTGAACCCAGGGTCTCTGCCCCATTGTCAAATTCGTTCCAACATCCATCTCTATTCATCGTATGTAATGAATAACAAACCTTTCTCCTTGGAAATTTTTGTCCCCCCTTGCCTATAAAATTCTTCCTTCCTCTTCATCTTCGACCACCTCTTCCTCTAGAATAATCATGTGCATGATTCTTCTCCTTCTATGCAAGGTACACAGCTTCTTAAGTAGACTAAGGAGTTCTCTTCTTCCCAAAAGCCTTCTCTCTCTTAGCAAACTTCTTCCCAAGGGAGTCAAAGGTAATCTCCTTAAGGTTGTCACTTGCTTTCAATGACTCAAGATAATGTGAATAGGTGGGATATATTACCTTGACATAATCTATGAGATGAATGTCTATTTCAACACCAATGGATTTTATGTCATGCATAATGGATCTTACTTATGATGTTAAGGCAAGAGGGTCATCATTTTTCAACTCAAGATTGAACAACTTGATCATCAATTGAACAAATTCAAGTTCAAAGTGTGAGTCATACAATTCCTTCAACGTCTTTAAGGCTTAAAAAGAATTTGAAAATGGAGAAATATGATGACTCACCTCTTCATTTACTAATTGTTGAAGTCTGAAATTTTTTCCTTTTCTACTACCTCTTTCCCTCTCCTTTTATTTTTTTTGTGGCCATTTTTGCAGCAATCTCAGCATACTCAAGGTTATTTCATCTTATAAAAGGTACTAATCATCCATGTTTTAGAATCAATGTTTCTTTATGAATTATAATGAAAATGTCTCTACAATTACAGAATATTGATCATTCGGCAACTAATGTTGAATTTCGCAGCCATATCCATGATTAGACATGTTGCAATGCATCAACAAAGGGATGAAGGGTATCTGAAGATGAAAAATTTTCACCACATGGATGACCACATACCGGAATGACCTAGTAGGCTATAGAGATCAGGGATCTAAGTGTCAAACTCAAATTCAAACTCTGAGTATAACGATGCAATAGTCAAGCAAAGATAAGCAGGAGATCACAACGACATTAGGCGAGTGTGAAAAAAACTTGTTCAATCACGAGGATATGATTCGAGAAGAATCCCTCTTGATTTTCTCTTTTAGTATAAATTAATGAGGAGATGAAGTTCTAATTTAAATCTATTTCCTAGATGGAAAAACAATTTCATTTCTTATCGGCATAGAACTCTTGAATTAGTTTTAATTAATTGTATAAAATCCTTAAGGTGAAACCCAAAAGATAGTTCGGAAATTAAGTATGTTGTGGTTTATTTTCATTATTGTGAAACTCTATTTCGAATTAATAGAATCATTTGTTTTCAATGCGTGGTTGAGAAATTAGTTGATCAGTGATAGACTTACACTCACGGAAGGACCCCCTGGTGAGTCGTAAGGATAGTTAGTTTTCTTCCTATTTTAATTTACTCATAGTGTAGTAGTTTCATTACTCATTTATGTTTTAATTCGCTTATAGAATTGTAGTTTTATGAAGTTTTTCTCCTTGAATAGTTTTGGTTTAATCCTTTGTTGTTTTAATTTCATAATGCTCATATGCATTTTCTTTCCATCAATTTTGTTTCATTACTGACTTAATTTTGTAGATGGTGAAAGAAATGTGTTTTAGAGTTAATTGTGCACATCAATGATCATTTAGTTACAAGTTATCATTTGATTCTTGATTCTGCAAGTAGTTTCATTAGTATTCCTTTCTGTAATTGTAGTTAATTTCTTTTATTTCTTCAATTAGGAATTAAGTTCTCTTTATGCAATTAGTGTAGAGGTTCCTTTTTGCAAAGTCGTGTTGTAATGTTTTTAATTATGCAAGTAGCATTAAAATATTTTTCCTGCAATCTAGTGTTAGGCATTTCCTTTATGCAAGTAGAAATAGGTTTTGAATTCTGCAATTAAAATAGATTTTCATTGCTGTGAGCAATAGATTTCAATTCAATTAATTAATTGGGTTTTGATGTAATTTTGAATAGAAAGAAATTGTGTGTGATTACTCTCTAACTCTGATTCAAACATTTGTCCATACTTAGGATCATTTCATACTTAGAATAATTCAATCCGTAGATAGAATTCCTAGCATGTGTGGTGCACATACATCTCACAAATACATGAACCTTGGTTGACAATTAATGAAGTAATTTAATAACAATTAAAATACCCAAAAATTTGGCATCATTGTCAGGGAGGTGTGTATAGATAGGATTCCATTCTTGGTTTGCATATCATTTTAGGTGCATCAATTTTGTAGATGCATAGTTAAAGCATGGTAAAAATCGTTTATGCATAGAGAAAGGGATTTTAGGGTTAGATTTGTAAGTAGAGGTAGAATTTCAATTCCAACATCATCACTCACCCCTGCTAGACCTCGTAGTGCCACACCATCCACTCATACTCACATTCCATCATTTTCATGTAGACATAGACTTCCTGAGGTGCATAGATCTTAAATCCAACCAAAAGATTCACTAACTTCTTCTACCAAAGTTGTAGTTGAAGAACCTACATCCCCAACAAAAGGAGTAATTTTCCTCTCTTCGACAAGAGAGAAACTTCTAGGACAAGAACTAGAGGTTCATAGTGAAGAAGAAGAAGAAACTTACTATAATATACCATTAGTAGAGGAACTGAAAGAATAGCTAGACAATCCTATTATAGAACTTTATATTACCTCTGAGGAATATACAATGGAAGAGGAGGAGGTCGAGGTCGAGGTGGTAGAGGTGGTAGGGGAGAACCAGATGCTTATGGATTTCCCATTTTTTATGAAGATACCATAGCCACAATGAAAAACATCTCACCCTACATCCTTCCTAATTTCCATGGTTTGAGAAATGAGGACCCTGAAACATTTATTTTTGAGTTTGAAGTTTCCATGGTTTGAGAAATGAGGACCCTGAAACATTTCTTTTTGAGTTTGAAGTTTTATGTAAATCTTATGACTACTTACTTGATCCTCAAAAATTGAAATTATTTCCAGCTACTCTTAAATATGGAGCACTTAAATGGTTCATGGGATTAGGAACACATACTATTAGAACATGGGAAGAAATGAAAAATGTATTCTTAGAAAAATATAAGGATTATTGCATGCCCCATAACCTTAAGGATGAAGTCTTTAAGATGATGCAGAAAGAGGATGAAAGCCTTGAAGACCTAGTTGAAAGATTTTCTTACAATATTAAAAGGGATAAGATGCATAATTTAGATGATGAAACATTAAAATCTCTTTTGCTAAAATCCATCAGAGATGAATGGATTGACCTTCTCAATTTAATGGGCAAGGGAGATGTTTCACAACTTTTAATTTGGAGAAATATGTGATTTGTTGATGCAGGGATACCCCCGCACATACCCACAGTATGCATGGATATACATAAATACATATGTCCCAAGTATTTGACTCACAAAGGAGTCAAATCTTTAACCATACATGGTTAAGGCCCTTTTAGCCACAGTTCCTTTTATATCGAAACCAATCACCCTGCCTAAACCTCCTATCAGAACATTATAACTCATCATAACCATCACTAACCCTTTTTCCACTTATATATGTAACCTTTCCCCTTTAAACATTGGCTACACATATAATTAACCCACAAAACCTTTTATCTGCACATAACGATGGACTTATATATGAATTAATGCATAAACCTTCCATTGGTGCTATTTTCCTTTATAACCATTTACAAAGGAATTATGCGCAAAACATACCTTTTGCCTTGGTACGGCCTCTGCACAGTTCTCGAGGTTTCCACCTTAATTTTTGATCGCATTCAGCTCTTTGTGGTTCATTAACACATACCTCTGCTTCCTCCAATATGTGATAACATAGCTTTTTCCTTTAAAAGACTTGGCCACAACATTTAACACAATATAAAGGAAATACACGGGAAAACTTGCTCCGAGCCAATAAGCCGAATCTCAAATATTATATAACCCGCTTTATAACTCCGTCAGATCTGCCTCTCGCTTCCCTTTCCACAGTGCTCTCCTTCGAACTTTGATCTCCCAATACCTCTGATCACCGATCGGCTTTGTCACTATCAATGTATTGCTATTGCACTATCCTTTCATTACCGCTATCATTTTGCTTCTCTGATATCCGATTTGCGATTAGATCGCGACCGTCGATCTGACTCTCAATCTGACGGTCCATGATTGATATCGCTTGATTGCAATCGGAAATTGCTTAAGGTTGGGGTTTGTTCACTTAAAATTTGTGATGTGATATGAACACTGCGATATGATACTTGATCTTTAAAGATCCAACGGTTGCTGAGCAACTAAACTCTCTTCTTCGCTCTTCACTTTACTTGTGTTTTTATGTTGTTTCTTTAATTTTCTCCATGGTTTGGGTTTCTTCAAAGGTTCCCGTTCTTCGTTGTTTCCGCTGCTCAACTCTTTCTGAGTTTAACTCCTCGAACTCTCAACTTCATTGTCTCTCCAGAGCTCCGCTCTGATGCTTCAATTGGACTCAATGATCCATTACGATTCTTCTGAATCGTTCTCTTCTCTGTGTTTTGCCTCAACTCTGCCTGCATACAACTATTGCAGAATCCCAATTCACAATAATTTCAACACTCAAAACACACTTATCCATGGTCGAAACTAACCTCTGTATTTATAAATATACACAATTATTACAGAATGAGGCTCCCTGTCTCTCATGCAGGCCTAATCCTCAACTATTCTTGGTCCTCCTCCCTTTCTGCCCGTAGGCTTACATATATGCCAGTGAGTTTTGTTGAACTCATCCTGGTTCGAATCCTAAATCTATTGAATTGATTCCTAAATCCTCTGTCCACTTCTACTTCAATTAATTCCTAAAAGCTCTCTTTAGTTCCTCAAATCATGGAACTGTTCTAAGAGTCCTATTTGACTATTTTCATTTATTCACCACTCAGATTCTCCTTTAATTCGAGAGTATCTACCACTTCCTTTCATTATCTAATTAATTCCTATTCTATGCTCAAAAGCCTAATATTACATTAATTTATCACTTAGGAATCCAACTTCCTAAAAATACATGACCCCCTATGTCTACTTAATTACAATGATTTTCTCTTGGGTGAATGCTCCTACATCAGACTCCCAAAGTAGAAAATATTCATGATCTCCTAATCATGTGTCTTCTGGTCTTTATCGTCCTAGATCCCACACTTTGTTTTGTGACTGCCTAAATTTCTTGTTCCTTTGTTGTTGTTGTACTTATGTTGTCTTCTACTCTATCTTCTTCTTCTTGTCAATCAGGTTCAAACTTTGATTGATCATGCTTCCTTTTGCTACCATTTTCCTCCATTTGGACTGCTTCATCATCAGTTGCCACATTTCTTCAATCTCTGTCTCCAGTACATATTTGGACTAGCCAATGTTTTGCTTCTTACTTCTGTCTACTTCTTTTTGTTTCAGGTTGTTGTTGTTGTCCACTAATTCTTTAAACTTTTGCTGGTTACTTTCTCTTTGTAGCTGCTGGTTTACTTTTTCTTCTTCTTTTGCTCTTGTTCCAACTTTGGCCTTGCTTACTCCAACTTTTGTTTTTACTCCTTTGCTGACTCTTATGTTGACTACCTCCCTATCATCCTTACCCTCTTTCATGATTGAATCATGATTGTCCAACACTCTCTCCAGCAATTTAACATCTCTGTTCCATGGATTAAATTCTTCCACAGAATCTTCTTCTTTCATCTTTATTTGGCTGCTCATCTATGCCAAATTTCCTCCAGCATCTGCAACAAAACCTGCACTCACAAAACACTCGTTAATATCAAAAACATAAGACTTTTGTGCCTTATCTTCCTTTGGCAACAATTTAGTTTGCTACTCTGTTTCTTTCTGCTCTGTCAGCACATCAGTATGTTGATTTGAACTCTCAAAAGAATTCATGAGACTATCCATTAGTCTCTCTTCCACACCATCTGTCCTAATGATGTCTTCCTTATCTTGTTCATTGTAATGAACTTCTTCTTCTGCAATCACATTGACATACTTTGAATTTTCCAGCAAATATTCTAGCAATGCAATTTCTCTGTGACACTTCATAAGTATTTCATCATCACTTATGTTTCTTGCATTTATACACAAATTATTAGTTTGGAAATCATAAGGTTCAACAGTCTCAATTGTTGCTTCACATATCAACTCTTCAGACTGAACTTCATCTCCTTCTTCCACAAGAACTTGTTCCTGTGTTGTCACATCTTCACACATCCATGCATTGTTAAGTTCCTTCTGCTACAATAAGTCACTGCTTCTCTCATTTAAGAGACATTCTCCATCCTCCTTTACTTCAGATTTTTTATCTTCTGAAAGATACTTCTCCATACTTTTGACATCTTCAAAAGATTGTTCACCCTCTGCAAAACACTCCTTTGTTAGTGTTCCTTCTCCCAAGGTTAAATCCTTTGCATAGGTTTCTTCCTTCTTAACATCTTTCAGTAGATGTCCTTCTTTCTTACTGACTGTCTCAACTGTTTCCATGGCTATTTCCACTGTGCCTATCATCATGGTGAATTGATGATCCTTTACTATGTTTTCAGCTAACATAGTTTTTTCTTCAAGTTTGCCTTTAGTCTCTTGTTGTTTATCTTCCCCAGGAGCTATCCTTGTCTCACCATCTGCATTAACATTTTCCTTCATTTTTTTGCATCCATAGACAAACTATCAGTCTTAAAAACATAAGACCCTATGGTCCCACTTGATGCTTCAGCCATCATATCTCCTTGTTTTTCTAAATCCTTCATATGATTCAGAAATTCTTCAATGGTCTCCTATTAAATCTCCTCAAGCCCTTCACTTGGTTGCTTGATATCTTCCCCCAAGTGTATATGAGATCTATCTATCTCATCTTATTCCAGTACATAATTTAGATTCTGTTTGTCTTCTTTCTCCTTTATGACAATATTAGAAAATTTTCCTTCACATGTTTCACCTGGAAACATACACAAATTGTCAAATTTAAAATCATCAGACCTTTTGGTCTCGCTTGAAGTTTCAGCCTTCAAGTCTTCATCTTTAGTCAGCATCTCCTCATGCTGTTTTGAACTATCCCAGTAGTCCATGAGATCTCCACTTGATCTCCATTTTTAGCTTTAGTGTAGTCTTCACTTTCTCCCAGAATTTCTCCTTGTTCTGGTTCACAAATGGACTCTTCCATTTCTAACTCAAATTCCTTGAGTTTTTCCATCA
This sequence comes from Pinus tabuliformis, assembly GCA_031772625.1. Taxonomy (NCBI): domain Eukaryota; kingdom Viridiplantae; phylum Streptophyta; class Pinopsida; order Pinales; family Pinaceae; genus Pinus; species Pinus tabuliformis. The sequence continues at coordinate 302,772,950 of CM062814.1, forward strand.
GCCACCTTGCTTTTGTTGTAGCCTTCTCTGCATCTCATGCCACCTTACTGGCTTCTTCCTCAAGACCCAACCTATTCTCTGCCTTTCCTCAAGCATCCTCCTTAATGCATCAATTTTTTCTTTTAACTCTACAATCTCCTTGTCAATTTCCTCTTGACTCATCTTCTTGCCATTTGCCTTGGCATCCTCTTTCTTCATCTTTCTTCTGTTGTGGCTTCTCTCTGAACCTTTGCTATGACTATCAGTAGTCATCTTCTTCTCCTCTTTCTTCATGAGCTCCTCACTCATCTACAACAAGCCTCTGCAACAACTAGTCCTCCTCATTGCAATCTTACCTCACTAAGCTCTCCTCACTCAGTCTTTTGGTAAACACAGTCCTTTATCTAGAACCTCCTCTTGAGCAACACCTTTTCTCCTTCTAGGCTTCCATAATCTCTCATTATCTCTTGAGAACACTTCAGTTGCCCTCTCTGTCCAATCTCTTGTTGGATTCTTCAGGTTCACTGCCACTTTCCATTCAGAGTTTTTTCCTTCCTCTGTCTTCAAGAACACATCTGGTTCTCCTCTCCCAGATTCTCTTACTGTCACTTGTGCATTAGTGTAAAAACACACATTCTCAAATTAAAACAGTACATATTACTTCAATTTCAAGATCTCAGCATGATCTTGTTTCCCCATTCCATCTATACCTTTAATGGATTGTCCTCTGTCTCTTGCATCTACAAGTTCTGATACACATCACCTCCGTGTGCCTTCCTTCTGTCAGATTAGAATCTGATCCTTCCTCTTTCCTGCATAAACACCTTAACACATATTCTATTCTCAATTCTTTCTCATAGAATTTCTTTGTTATGTTTTAACCAATTGTTTCAACTTCAATTATGCTCTGATTACAAATCTGCTTTGATACCACTAATGATGCAGGGATACCCCTGAACATACCCGCAGTATGCATGGATATACATAAATACATCTGTCCCAAGTATTTGACTCATAAAGGAGTCAAATCTTCAACCATGCATGGTTAAGGCCCTTTTAGCCACAATTCCTTTTATATCGGAACATTATAACTCATCATAACCTTCACTAATCTTTTTTCCACTTATATATGTAACCTTCCCCCTTTAAACATTGGCTACACATATAATTAACCCATAAAACCTTTTATCCGCACATAATGATGGACTTATATATGAATTAATGCATAAACCTTCCATTTACAAAGGAAATATGTGGAAAACATACCTTTCGCCTTGGTACGGCCTCTGCACAGTTCTCGAGGTTTCCATATTTATCGTGTATCGCAAACGGCTCTTCGCGGTTCATTAACACATACCTCCACTTCCTCCGATATGCGATAGCATAGATTTTTCCATTAAAAGACTTGGCCACAACATTTAACACAATATAAAGGAAATACACGAGAAAACCCGCTCCGAGCCAATAAGACGGATCCCAAATATTATATAACCCGCTCTATAACTCGGTCGGGTCCGCCTCTCGCTTCCCTTTCCACAGTGCTCTCCTCTAAACTCTGATCTCCCGATACCTCCGATCGCTGATTGGCTTTATCACTAACGGCGTATCGCTATTGCACCGTCCTTTCACTACCGCTATCATTTGACTTCTCCGATATATGATTTGCGATTAGATCGCGATAGTCGATCTGACTCTCGATCCGATGGTCCACGATTGATATCGCTTGATCGCAAATGGAAATTGATTAAGGCTAGGGTTTGTTCACTTAAAAGCTGCGATGCGGTATGAACATTGCAATATGATCCTGGTCGTTGTTCTTTAAAGATCCAATGGTTGTTGAGCAACCATACTCTCTTCTCCACTCTTCACTTTACTTGTGTTTTTACACTATTTCTTCAATTTTCTCCGTGGTTCGAGTTTCTTCAAAGGTTCTCGTTCTTCGTTGTTTCCGCTACTCAACTCTTTCTGAGTTTAACCCCTCGAACTCTCAACTTCGTTGTCTCTCCAGAGCTTCACTCTGATGCTTCAGTTGGACTCGATGATCCATTACGATTCTTCTAAATCGTTCTCCTCTCTGTGTTTCACCTCGACTCTGCCTGCATACAACTATTGTAGAATTCCAATTCACAATAATTTCAACACTCGAAACACACTTATCCAGGGTCAAAACTAACCTCTGTATTTATAAATATACAAAGCAATTACAGAATGAGACTCTCTATCTCTCATGCAGGCCTGATCCTCGACTATTTGTGGCCCTCCTCCCTTTTTGCCCATAGGCTTACATATATGCCAGTGAGTTCTGTTGAACTCATCCTGGTTCGACTCCTAAATCTATTGAACTGACTCCTAAATCCTCTGTCCACTTCTACTTCAATTAATTCCTAAAAGCTCTCCTTAGTTCCTCGAATCATGGAACTGTTCTAAGAGTCCTATTTGACTTCTGACTCTTGTCATTTATTCACCACTCAGGTTCTCCTTTAATTCGAGAGTATTTACCACTTCCTCTCATTATCTAATTAATTCCTATTCTATGCTCAAAAGCCTAATATTACATTAATTTATCACTTAGGAATCCAACTTCCTAAAAATACATGACCCCCTATGTCTACTTAATTACAATGATTTTCTCTTGGGTGAATGCTCCTGCATCATTTGTGTAAGAATATTTCAAGGGGTAAGGCTAGAACTAGTAAAAATCCAAGAGGTCCTGTGATGTCCAAAATTAGTAAATATGAAACTCGAACAGTAAGTAGAGCTGAAATAGGCAATTTGCTTGACAATATTAAAATAGATATTCTTGGGAGTCTTAGTGAACAACTAGATACCCTTAAGATGCAAAACAAGCAAAAAGCCAAGAATGTTTTGTTGTCTATTTTTTTTCCCAAATGTAGGAAGAAACATGCCTTGAGAGAATGTCCCCTTGATAGTATAGAAATATGCCATATGTGTTGAAAATAATAATACAATGGAATGTCCTTCGATACTTGATCTTAAAGTTGTTTTTAAATATGAGGCTGTAACAACCCAAGCTGAATCACTATGTTTTATCGCTAAAATACCATGGCAAAATCAACAAGCAAATATGACTCAACAATCATAAGCACAACCATAAAATAATTGCATTGCACCCATGCCTTGGTAACCTTGGCCCTCACAATCTCAAAATCCATCTTGGCCACAAGTTTGGAAAAATCCTTATGGAAAATATCCTCAATTGGAACAACCTTATCCTTCTTTTCCACCACAATATTATCCTCCTTAACCAACCCAACCCCTTCAATTTCAAAATCCAAATCAATAATTTTCATTACCATTTCCTTAAAAATCCAATCAATTACCTGCTCAACTGCTTCTGAATCCAAACAATAAGAATCAACAAGTTATTTATAATGTTGAAGGAAAAAAATTTCAAGCTTTTATGATTACTCCATTAGGTCTAAATGATGTTCAACTTAGATCTGGTAGGGTTTTGCAAAATAAATCACCAACAACCGCCATCCAAAAATATAAAGAGGATGAAGTTCATGAAAAAGATGCAAATCTTAATCAAGAAAATATTTCTCTAAAGGAAGATGTTCCTATACATCAAAGGATGAGAAAATAAAGCAAGATCCTACAGTTCCTCTAGTAGGACAACCTTATATTTCTTTGCAAGATCCATCTTTTCCTGAAAGGCTCAAAATTGATAAACGAATAGAAAGGAAAATTGATTTACCAGACTATGATATGCTCGATGAACTTAAGAATATTTGCATCAAAATTCCTTTACTCCAAGATATAAAGGAAATACCAATATTTGCAAGAACAGTTGAGAAGTTATGCATTAGAAAACCAGGAAGAAAAAGAAAATATGTTAAAAAGATCCAATTGGTAGGAAAAATTGTTGATATCATGATGGGGAAACATGTTGTTCAAAAATATCTAGATCTTGGTAGTCCCATTGTGAAAATGCATATCAATGGTATTGAAATTCCAAAACTTTCACTGATCTATGAGAAGCCATCAAGATTATGAGTAAACAGACAATGGAGCAAATTAAGTTTCAAAGCCTTCAATATACCCCTACATTATTACAATTAGTAGTTAGGTTTGTTATCAAACCAGATGGAGTATTAGAACATGTATTTGTTTCTCTAGATTCTTGGGAATATCTTGTAGATTTCATGATTTTAACTCCCAAGAATAATTCAAGAGGCCATCCATTGATCTGTTGTAGTCCTTGGCTAGCTACATCTAATGCATTCATAAGTTGTAGATCTAGTGATATGTATATCTTTGATGGGAATTCCACTAAGAAATTTACATTGTATCCTCCTGCAAAAACAATAATTGAAGTAGAAAGTGAAATTTGGATAGATGATGATAATGAAGACTTTGATGATATGCAACCAGTTTATACTCTTTCACAATTAGATGAAAAAAATCAATTGATAAATTTAATGAATAATAATGATTCTTCTTCATACTGTGAGCAAGATCAAATTTTTCAAGAGCAATGCAATATTGAATATCTATCATCTCACCAAATGGCTTTACATTCTATGGAAAATTTTGGCAATTCTCAAGTAGAAATTTTTCTAGATAAAGCATTGAATATTAATAATAATTTGGAGGAATTTCAAAAGAGTAAATTGATACATATGCTATAGAAGCACTCTTCTACCTATGCATGGGATTATACTAATATGAAAGGAATAGATCCTAAAACTTATATGTATCATATTTATATTCAGGAAAATGTTAAACCAGTTAGACAGCCTCAGAGAAGGATGAATCCTAATTTGAGAGAAATTGTTAAAGAGGAATTACAAAAGTTACTTAATTTTAATGTCATCTATCCAATATCAAATAGTCAATGGGGGTCACTTTTAGTGATTATTCCAAAGAAAAATGGAAAATGGAGAGTGTGTATTGAATATAGGGAATTAAACAAAGTTGCTTTGAAAGATCATTTTCCACTACCCTTTATATATAAAGTATTAGATACCTTGGCATGGAAGAAATATTTTTCATTTTTAGATGGTTTTAGTGGATATAACCAAATCCATCTAGCACCAAAAGAACAATATAAGACTGCTTTTATATTTCCATGGGGAACATATGCCTATAGGGTACTTCCCTTTAGATTATGTAATGCACCTACCACATTTCAAAGAGAAGTTTTAGGTATCTTTTCTGATCTAATTCATGATTGTGTGGAAGTATACATGGATGACTTTATTGTGTATGGTGATATTTTTGAGGAAGTTATTGAAAAACTGGAGAAAAAAAATTACTATTAGATGTAGAGAGGAAAACCTTTCATTAAGCCATGAGAAATGTTTTATGTGTTCAATGAATGGATTTTTTTAGGCCACCATATTTCAAGTGATGGAATTAAAGTGGGTACATCTAAAGTAGAAATAATTTCCAAATTTTTAATTCATGTTTGTCAAAGAGATGTTAGAATTTTTCTCTTATTTAATGGATATTATAGAAGAATCATAGAAAAATTCACAAAAATAGCCTCTCCACATTTTAAACTCCTTACAAAATATTGTGAATTTGTTTGGAATTCTAACTATCAAAAAGCATTTGAAACATTGAAACAAAAGACTAATCAAGCACCAATTCTAAGAGGACCTAATCGGTCTCTTTATTTCCACATTTCTATGGATGCTTCTGACACAACTTTAACAGAAATGTTGGGACAAAAAGATTTAACTCCTTATGCTATCTATTATACAAGAAAAAAATTGATTCCAACATAGTTAAATTACACTGTAACAGAAAATGAGTTTTTAGGTGTTGTGCATGTCATTAATAAGTTTCGTCATTGTATCATTGGTTATGAAACTTTCGTTCATACAGATCATTCTACCATTATATATCTAATGAAAAAACCAATTACTAATGGTATAATTACAAGATGGTTTTTATTGTTACAAGAATTCAACATTACTATTTTTGATAGACCAGGAAAACAAAACACAGTTGTTGATTTTCTTTCTAGAATGCATAATAATAATGATTATGTTCTTGTAAAAGATAACTGTCCTCATGAATATATTTTTACAATATCTACTAAAACACCTTGGTTTGCATATTTTCTAATTATTTAGCTACTGGAAAGTTACCTCCACAACTTGTTAGAAAATTATATATTACGGAGCAATGGAACACATAAAGAGATATAAACACAGAAAAACACAAAAACAAGAGAGACACAAATATACGTGGTTCACCCAGTTTGGGCTACGTCCACCCCGAACAGCCAGTCCTTCCTTTTTATTATCCAGCAAAATGAAGAGACACAACCTACAGCAAATCCGCTGTAATATCCTTTGTTTTCTCTCACAGTCTCACCTCTCTGTTTCTCGCTCACAGAATACACATCTATCTCACAGCGTCAAATACAATACCCTCATACAAAGAGAGGGGTTGCCTTCTAGGGCAAAAAACCCTAAACTAAACATAAGTTCTACCGTCAGATCATCCGCCTAATGAACGGCTCAGATTGACTAGAAATTACTATACTTTTACAAGGCAATTTTACAGTTGTTTTTAGCTTCGGGGACGCTGCCCCCAAAACACCCCGCCAGGGGGGGGCTCCCAAAGGTCGCAGCCGCCCCCCCCCCTGGACCCCCCCTTCAGCGAATATTTTACGGGCGGCGTTGCCGCCCCCATTTCGAACTGGGGTCCTATGTGGCGATACCTTTGAATACAGAAGATAATCAGGCTCCACACCCAACACAACTATCAGCGAGAGAAAAGTAACAAGTGATCAAAACCAGTGCACTTTATTCTTGGATAGATGGAGAATTGTACAAAAATGAACCTGATTTGATCATTTAAAGATGTGTTCGAGAAGATGAAGTACTTGAAATCTTGAAAGTTTGTCATGATGAGCCATGTGGAGGACACTTTGCTGACAAAAGAATTGCTTACAATATCCTCCTTTTGGGATATTATTGACCATTTATTTTCAAGGATGTCAAAGAATATGTCAAAATATGTGATAGTTGTCAAATAATGGGAAGCTTATTACATCATATGAAATACCTCTACAGCCACATGTACTTGTAGATCCTTTTGAAAAATGGGCTCTACCACTCCAGATTTTGTTGGACCAATAAATCCTCCATCTAAACAGAAAAGGTACATACTTGTTTGCAAAGATTATGTTACAAAATGGGTAGAAGCTAAAACTCTTTTATTTGCAACTGAAAATGTTGTAGTTACATGTCTTTTTGATGATATTTTTACTTGTTTTGGTGTTCCAAGAGAAATTGAAACAGATCAAGTTACTCAATTCACATCCAGGTTGGTACAAAGATCATGGAGCAATATAATATCAAGCATCGAAAGTCTACTCCATATCATCCACAATTCAATGGACAAGTGGAATCCACCAACAAAGTACTTGAAGCAATTATAACCAACTATGTGCATTTGCATAAGAATGATTGGGCATAAAAGCTTCCATAAGCATTATGGGCATATTGAACCACATGGAAGAACACAACTAAACATACTCCTTATAATTTTGTCTATAGGAAGCAAGTTTTTCTTCCAATTGAATTTCAAGTGGATACCTTCATAACAACAGCTAAATTGGGTCTTGATCTATCAGAAGCTCAAAAACAGAGACTAGCACAATTGAATGAGCTAGATGAGATTTGATAAAATATTATCCAAAGAACCAGCACAATTCAGTAGCAAAGATCAAAATGGCATGAAAAATTTATCAAAGCTAAGAAATTCAAGCAAAGTGACTAGGCTCTTCCTTTTTATTCCAAATTCAAATATTTTCAAGGGAAATTTCAAACTCATTGGCTTGGTCCTTATGAGATTGATACTATTTTTTATAATGGAGCAGTCAAAATCAAAACTATTGATGATGAACAAGTTACTTTCCTTGTTAATGGTCATAGTTTAAGGTTGTATCATAAACCACTAACAAAGGAAGAGTTTGTCAAATATTTGCAAGAGAATTCTGAATTCAAGTTGGTCAAGAAAGGAGATTCTTCTCCTCATTCTCCAACTTCATTGTAATTTTTCTTATATATATATATATATATATATATATATATATATATATATATATATATATATATATATATATATATACATGAAAACCAACTATGTTGGCATGTTTATATAGAAAACCTTAGCTGAAAACCAAGATTTCTTAGTGGTTTAGATTTTCATAATTCCATTTTCTTGTCAATATTTCTTTCTATCCTTCTTTTTCAAATAATTTTCAACTGATGAGCAATACTTCTGAAGACCGGTTTTCTTTCTTATGATCAGAGCAATTAAATTTCGAAATAAGCAGCAACAGAATATATGACATTCTGATGTTGATCTTCAATTCTGCAGCCAAATCTGAATTCTACATCTACATCAACATTAGAAAATCCATAGCAAAGGAATAGAAAAGGAACTCACAAGCAAAGGTATGTAGGATGTTGAATTATTTTTCATGTAAGAACATTATGTTTTAATTCATGGGATGATTTTATTAAAGAAAAGCTTGAATTATTAAACCTTATAAGACTGCCCAAAAATCATAACTGTTACACCCTACCATCATCATTACTCGTTTGGTCACATCAATTCTTCTAAAAAATCGCATACATCTCACCGATCCTATGAAATCGGATGTAAGAATCATGGGAGATCATGTGAAAAAGTGCATTCCTATCATGAAACAAATACTCTGTAAGCACCTTACTTTGTTATCATTTTACTCGACCTCGTCCCATTTCACTCCATTATGAAACCCTCACCGTTCAACTCTGCTCATTTTCTATCAATCTTCCATCATCAACGGAAAAATCAAGGAGAATGACTGGGTAAACTTCCTTAGAGAACCAGGTATGGATATATCCATCTTTAAAAAGGGAATTCCAGTTACAGCACTAAAAGGGAAATGGAGAAATTTATTGTTGGTTATCCAGAAATTTTTAACTTGTGAAGGAAGGTTCGGAATTATGTTTTTCTACCATGCCCAACTTTTGATGCATTTTATTGATGGGAATGAAACCAATTTGCCTTACTTTTTCTTCAAAGTCTTAGAAATATGGCATCTATTATACAAAGAGAGTCTAAATCTATTGATAATGCCCTCTACCATCATGGACTAATCAAAATTCTCATAGAAGCACATTTAGAAGCTAAGGGAGACAATTGGCAGGAATTTCTAGTTCATAACCACTTTATAGAAGTTCAAGAAGAAGAAACAAGTAGAAGGGTTAAAAGAAGCCGAAGAAAGTTAGCATCAAACCCTAACCCTTAAGAGAAAATTGAAGAAGAAAGTCCATAACATAATGAAACAGAGGCACCAGAGGACCTGTTTGAAGATGACACCCCGCTCTCATTACTTTGAAAAATGTAAGCATAAAATTGAAAAACAAAGTGTTAGAAGAAAGAAAGCTAGCATATATCCTAAACCTCCTTAAGAACATGAAGAACGAGAGAAAATGACGCAGGAACAACTTGGAAAAAAGAGGAAAAGTCAGAACATTTCAGAGATAGAAGTAAAGCTAAGAAGAAGTAGAATAATTTAAAAACTCTCAAATACACAGTCTCCAGAAATTATTGATCTTGAAGAAGAAGGATATAAGACACCACCTCAATGAGCCCGACAAGGAGAACACCAAACATTGATCCAGTTCAACAAGAAATTTATGACTATGTGGAATCCCTGGAACAGAAAGTGCAACAGAAGGTAAGTTCCTCTCATAATCAAGAAAATGCATTCAATGAAACTCCTTTGTAAAACCATAGACTTGGGGATACTTTGAAGCAGGACATATATGAGCTAGAAGTTCTTAATAAACATCTTACACAAGAAAGGGAAGCAGCAAAGGTACAAAATGAGATATTAAGATTTCATAATGATAACATATTTTTACATCTCTGCCATTGGTATAAGAAAAATAAGAAACCCAATGCAAAAAATAAGTTCCTTGAGAATAAGATCAAGGGTTTGCAGAGAAAATGAAGCGGGAACAATTTGGAAAAAAGAGGAAAAGTCAGAACATTTCATAGACAAAATTAAAGCTAAGAAGGAGTAGAAGAAATTCAAAACTCTGAAATACACAATCTCCAGAAATGAATGATCTTGAAGAAGAAGGATATAAGACACCACCTCACACAATGTGCCCGACAAGGAGAACACCAGACATTGATCCAGTTCAGCAAGAAATTTATGACTATGTGGAATCCCTGGAATAGAGAGCGCAACAAAAGGTAAGTTCCTCTCAGAATCAAGAAAATGCATTCAATGAAACTCCTTTGTCAAACCATAGACTTGAGGATACTTTGAAGCAAGACATATATGAGTTAGAAGTTCTTAATAAACATCTCACACAAGAAAGGGAAGCAGCAAAGGTACAAAATGAGATATTAAGGTTTCATAATGGTAACATACTTTTACCTCTCTGCCATTGGTATAAGAAAAATAAGAAACTCAAAGTAAACAATAAGTTCCTTAATAATAAGATCAGGGGTTTGCAGAGTAAAATTCTGATGAAGAAACCAAGGGCTACCTTCAGCATTAGAAAGAGAAAGGAAAGCACTAGCTAGATGTACTTGCACAAGCTTCAAAAATCATACATTGAAGAGGATAGAAGAACCAATTTTGAATTTTTGGTGCATGATGACATGCAAGACGTTTGGTGTGGGGGAATGTTGAAGTCTGAAATTGTTTCATTTTTTACTATCTCTTTCCCTCCCCTTTATCTTTTTGTGGCAATTTTTGTAGTAGTCTCAACATACTCAAGGTTATTCATCTTATGAAAGGTACTAATCATCCATGTTTTAGAATCTATTTTTCTTTATGAATTATAATGAAAACATCTCTACAATTACAGAATCTTGATCATGTTGCAACTAATGTTGAATTTTGTAACCATATCCATGATTAGACAGGTTGCAATGCATCAAAAAAGGGATGAAAGGTATCTAAATATGAAAAATGTTCACCACGTGGACGACCACCTATCGGCATGACTTGGCAAGCTATAGAGATCAGGAGATCTAAGAATAAAACTCAAATTCAAACTCTAAGTATGGCGCTGCAGCGGTCAAGCAAAGATAAGCAAGAAATTGTGACAAAATCGCGCGAGCGTGCAAAAGAACTATTCAATCACGAGGATATGATTCGAGAATAATCCCTCAAAAACTAACACTTTTGATTAAGAGAACATGTGTGTGTGTGTGTGGGTGTAAAGCTATTAAACTGTGATATGGCAAAAACAATGTCAAAGTGTTTTAGTTTTCTTTGTTCTCAAATAAAAATAAATGTCAACAAGTTTTACACTTATTATTTTGATATATTTTCTACTCTAGTTTTCAAACTCTAAAGCTAGATTCATTTATTAAGTCATTTAAGTTCAAAACTCAAAGCTTTGAGAGGATGAATATTATAGGCAAGGTGAAGCTAGATGCTAATGAAATGTGGAAGCATTTTACAAATGCAACAAAATCTCATTTGATAGTTGGAAATGAGGATGAGATCCTACACTAGGCCATGGCACATGTAGCAATTCGGTAGCCTGGGAGCCACCTGACCACTCAAGGTAGGAGCTCAACCTAGGAGCACAACAGGGATCTAAAGGAGAGACCACCGCCTTGAGATTGATTTTTGATTTCTTTCAGAACCTGATCAGAATAATGGATGATGGACAACTAATAAAGAGGTTGAGTCATCTTTAAACTGTCAACACGTCAATGGATATAAGTGTTTTTCACTTAAAGGTTTCTCTCTCAAAGGATTGATGTAATTAAAACATAGGATCACGATCATACATTTTTTATTTTTTTGGGTGCTATAATTTGGTGATGTTTGTTATATATTTATTTATTTATTTATTTATTGTGGTTAGAATTTGGTTGTGAAAAATTGTGTGAGATTAGTGATTGTTTTTGTTTAAGATCACTTTCAATTGGAAATGTTGCTTTTCTCATCTTTTTGTGGCAATCTTTGTAGTAGTCTCAACATACTCAAGGTTATCTCAGCTTATAAAAGCTATTAATCATCCATGTTTTAGAATCTATGTTTCTTTATGAATTATAATGAAACATCTCTACAATTACATAATCTTGATCATTTTGCAACTAATGTTGAATTCCACAGCCATATCCATGATTAGACAGGTTGCAATGTATCAACAAAGGGATGAAAAGTATCTAAAGATTAAAAATGTTCACCACGTGGACAACCACCTATCGACATGACTTGCCAGGCTATATAGATCAGGAGATCTGAGAGTAAAACTCAAAGTCGAACTCTGAGTATGACGGTGTAGTAGTCAAAAAAAGATAAGCAGGAAATCATGACAACATCATGCGAGCGTGCAAAAGACTTGTTCAATTGCGATGATATGATTCAAGAATAATCCCTCATGATTTTCTCTTTTAGTAACAAATCATGAGGAGATAAATTTCTAATTTAAATCTATTTCCTAGATGGCAGTACAGTTTCATTTATTATCGACATAGAACTCTTGAATTAGTTTTAATGAAAATTGTATGAAAGCCATAAGGCGGAACCCAAAAGACAGTTGGAAATTAAGTACGTTGTGGTTTATTTTCAATATTGTGCAACTTTGTTTTGAATTAATAGAATCGTTTGTTTTCAATGCACATTTGAACAATCAGTTGATCAATGATAGACTTGCACTCACGAGAAGGCCCCCTGGCAGTTGTAAGGATAATTAGTTTGTTCCTATTTTAATTTACTCATAGTGTAGTAGTTTCATTACTCATTTATGTTTTAATTCGCTCATAGCATGGTAGTTTTATGAAGTTTTTCTCCTTGAATAGTTTTGGTTTAATCCTTTGTTGTTTTAATTTCAGAGCGCTCATAAAAGAGATACCAAAAAGATTTGATTTTCATATGCATTTCCTTTCCAACAATTTAGTTTCAATACTCAGTTAATTTTGTAGATGGTGAAAGATATGTCTTTTAGAGTTAATTGTGCACATCAGTAATCATTTAGAGTTACAAGTTCTCATTTTATTCTTATTTCTGCAAGTAGTTTCATTAGTATTCCTTTCTGCAATTGTAGTTAATTTCTTCTCTTTTTACAATTAGGAATTAAGTTTTCTTTATGCAAATTCATTTTATGCAATTAGTATATAGGTTCCTTTCTCCAAGGTAGTGTTGTAGTGTTTTCAATTCTACAAGTAGCATTAAAAAAAATTACTGCAATCTAGTGATAGCATTTCTTTTTATATAAGTAGAAATAGGTTTTGAATTCTGCAATTAAAATATATTTTCAATTTTGCAAGCAATAGATTTCAATTCAGTTAAGTAATTGGGTTTTGATGTAACTTTGAATAGAAAGAATTTGTGTGTGCTTATTATGCAATTACAATAGATTTTCAATTTTGCAAGCAATAGATTTCAATTCAGTTAAGTAATTGGGTTTTGATGTAACTTTGAATAGAAAGAACTTGTGTGTGTTCAATTCAGTTAAATAATTGGGTTTTGATGTAACTTTGAATAGAAAGAACTTGTGTGTGATTATTCTGCAATTAAAATAGATTTTCAATTTTGCAAGCAACAGATTTCAATTCAGTTAAGTGATTGGGTTTTGATGTAACTTTGAATAGAAAGAACTTGTCCATACTTAAGATAATTTCATACCTAGAATAATTCAATCCATAGATAGAATTCCTAGCATATATGGTGCACATACATCTCACAAGTACACAAACTTTGGTTGACAATTAATGAAGTAATTTAAGAACAATTAAATTACCCAACACTTGCGTTGCAATCAAGACATAAACGTTTTTGTACTTGTTTTCTCAAATATCAAGCTCTTTAGGGATTTTCAGGTGCATTGTTTCATTTTCCTCCACAAATTCATTTCCAAAACTCATTGAAAATGAAAGTGTGTTTTATCTTCCTAAACCACTCTTGTTAGTTCTATTTGCCAATAAAAACTACTCCAACAATAAATATAAGTAAATGCATCCTACAATTTAAATTGGGCTCAAAATAATTATAATACTTACAAAACTTTGTAATAATAATAATTGACTTTCTTAAAAAGTTTTCAACTAAAATATAAACTCTCAATAAATTTTCATGCCATGAATCAAATCAAACAATTCCTCTAACAGAAAAGCCAACAAATAACCTTCGTGCTCACATACCCTACTACATATCACATATAATCTTCATAAAGTAAAGGGCACATGAATATGATGTATGGTTAATATTATATATATACCATATTCTTCATTAAAGCTCCAAGCCCTTTTAAAAACTTTTATATTCTATTAAAAAAACTTGTATATACCATAGGACCCTCATAAAAATTCACTGTATCATTTTACACCATATGGTCATTTTAATCACTTCACCATTTAAAATAAACACCAATCGGTCTTCACAAAATATCAAAGCATCAATCAATTTTGTAGCCCTTCCAAAAAAAAGTTCAACATAACATACCACTCAAATCAAGGCATGTAGTGGGACGCAGAGTCCTTCATCAACAAGAATCCGGAGAGATACAACCAATAATTTCCTTCCTCACGGGTAAATCGGCCAACACCCAGGTTTATAAAGCGATCTGAGATACGTTATTTCAACCAGCTCTGCGCCCCAGCTTATATTGACGTGAATTGGCCACATTAATCCAAAATTCCATTCCCTGGGACGAGTAGAGATACCGACCTTTTTTTACCACGATTCTGCTCAGCTTGGATCACATTGAAGAAAAAAATAAAGCTGGTGCGGTTTGAAAAGAATGGCTAACAACCTGGTCATTTGAGGCGGGATTCTAGTGTAAAACTGAAAGAGGGATAGATAATATGTTAGAAGAGTAGGAAATTTCACTGAAAACAGGGTTACAATTCTAAAATGGCTCTTGTGCTCTAATACCATGTTAGGCCAAGAGTAACTCATAATGAATTTGTTTGTTGCTTATTGTATTAAGATGGTATGATTATATACACAGAGAAAAATTATTGGGTTTCATCTTTTTAATGTTTCTTTGTTTTTCATGTTTTTTTAATTTTTATTTACAATTATTTATATAGGATCTCTAATCTCTAAATATTAAGTGTTCAACATATTTTATTGAAATATTTTATTTCTATTATAATTATTTATATATATATATATATATATGCAGTTTGAGTGAGCATAGTTAAGAGCATGTGTTTCTTCTTAAGAGGTCACAAGTTCAAACCAGAGATGGTCACAAGTTCAAAACCAGAGATGGTAGAGTATGCATCCCTTTGTAGACTTAGCAGTGAAACAAAAGGGTTTCATACACCAATTTAGTGTCTATCACAATTGTCAAAATAAAAATAAATAAATAAATAATATATATATATATATATATATATATATAAAAACGGAAAATACTATTAAAATAAAAATGGAAAATATTATTAAAAAACACATGTGCATGTAAATCAACAAGATTCCCAATATCTTCCCAAAATTAACCTAATTCTTATTGGTCTCTCCTTGGTTGGCACATTCAAAGGCAACATTTGATTAGTGTAGGCAACCTGGAATTTTTTTAAAGCTAGTAAATTTATCATTTAAGGTTTTATTGCTTTTTTCAATGAATTTCTTGTGATTTCATAACAAACTTGAAATGAATTCCAATATAATTTTAGACGAATTTCTCGAATTATTCGTATTTTTGTTTGGCTTGTTCATGTTCAGCATGAAATTTGCAACCTCATCGAATAAATTCCCCTAGAAATGAAATTTGGCAAACTTCAAATTCAATCAATTTTGTTCATCGAACCCAATGACTTAGAGCAACAATACTCTAACAAGGATGAGGATCCAAGCACATTCATGGTATGATCAAATTATCACTACAATTATCATCGACCTTGCCCTGCGAGCCTAACTCTCCTAAAGTTCTAAGTCCATTCATCCCATTCGTTGTTTCTATGTGATACATTGTTATTCGAAAAGACCCTGCCTCATTTTCAATTATTTCCCTCCCAAATTTTGCCTTTTGAGCCTAACTGTGGTTTTCTCTAACCTCCTTTCTCCACTTCATGACTCCTCCACTCTTTCATCCCTATAATCCAACTATGTCCAACTTCTTCCTACTCTCAAATACTCTACACCAACTATGGGGTGCTAACACTCAGTTCAATGCGCTCGTGCCTCTATTTATTTCTCAACCCTCTTTTAGTGTCCTATCATGCCTCAATATTACACTCCAACCTTAAGCACAACAAATGAGACTTAACCCTTCACACTCGTTCCAATGCAAAAACCTTGACCAACTATGATTGGGAGTCCACTACCTAGTCAAATCATGCTACAAACAAGAGGCATGGGTCAAAAGAAAATTCCTTTTAAACCTAACGGGAAAATGAAAATATGAAGCACTAGGTACTCACACAAATAACACCCAATTCTAGAAGATCTCAATACCCACAGGAAATAGATTTATATCGACAAATAAAGACCATAATGAACAAGTTCTAATTGGGAGAAATGAAGGCCGAGAAGAAATTATTTAATGCATTGATGCCCAACCAAAAGTCAAAATGGACAAACTTTTAATGATGGCCAAGACGCTAACAAACCTAGCCTTCAACAACATTGAATATGATGATACAACACCAGCGACAACATTGAATATGATGATCCAACACCAACTCTAACTAGGTGGACACTTCTCATGATTAATTATGATATATTCAAATTGCTTTTGTTTTGCAAAAGGTCTTGCTTAACAACCTTGTAGATAGCCTTTTCCATTGTTTTTATTCTAGCTATCTAGACATTCACAAACAAATTAAATTAAGCATTTTCAAATTCTTGATTTAATATTCTTTACCCACTTTTGTTTTCCTAGAAGATATAAATTTCTAATGTTTTTTATCCATAACACAAAGATTCATTTAACTTGAAAATAAACTCCAAATTTACAAAAATCAAATTGCTCAATGTAAAAAAATTCAGCAATTTTCATAATAGATCAATAAAAAAATAAAATCACCTCTCACAAAATTAAATTAAATTTGATTTCTCACCATGCAATAAATTCCAAAATTGATACATTGTCCAAACACTTTCACTTATAACCAAGCACCCAAGCACCCAAAAAAAATTGTCCAAACGCTTTCACTTGTAACCAAGCACCCAAGCACCCAACAAAAAAATAGTGCTACTTTATTTAGAATCCTAATATTTATAATGCTACTTTATTTAGAATCTTAATATAAATATTAAGATATTAAATCTTAAAATTCTTCATAAATATAAAGACTATAATATTAAATATTAATTCCATAGATCATCGAGTCTTAATTCTTTTATAAATATGAAATTATAATATCAAATGCCATATCTAATAAATTAAAATCTTCAGTTTTTCACTCTTTAAATCCACTTCACAATCAAATTTTTAATTTTTAAAGTTAAATTTATATAATCTTCTATTTAATTAATATTAATCTTCAGTTTTTCACTCTCTTTAAATCCACTTCACAATCAAATTTTTAAAGTTAAAATTATATAATTTTTTATTTAATTAATATTTTATAATTATTTTAAAGTAACGCTCTTTACATCCACTTCACAATCAAATATTGTCATCAATGGAAAAAAGGGCATAAAACCAACTCCAGTACTTTACATTAGAAACAAACAATGTTTTAATTTTTAAAATTGAAATTACATAACTTATTTAATTAATATTTATGTCAAGTACCAAAAATAATTATACATAACACTTATATAAATAATTATACAAATCTCCGATATAAATTGGTAAAATTCTTTTAAGACTAAATATATTTTAAATTTTATTTTATAAATTTCAGTGGTTAAAAGAACTCAAGCCACAATATTAAATTATTTTATATGCTTTAAAAAAATTATTTCGAATAAATTCATGAAATTTCACTGACTAGATATGAAGCTGCGCTGATCTTAAAGGTGCTGTGTGGATAAACACCCTAAGATTCGGTGCAATCAAACCTGAACATGGACAAATCGGAGAAATCAAACCTTAACTAACGACAAAAGTCGACGTATAGGGATTCAATGATGTCGAAGGAGCTAAATCCCTAACGAGGATGAATCAAACAATTTATAGCCAACAGACAAATGATCTTTTGACCAAATGGAGCCATCGCTTAAACGAAAAAGAAAATAAAAAAGATGGAGAGAAACCGTTAGGAAAGCAGGTAATATATCCCACTGAGCCTAAGTTTGTATTAGAAATTAAAATTTAAAGAAAAAAAAGTTTAAAATGCAGTAGTTAAGCCTCGGATTTGGTGCCATGGGGCTAAAACAGAACATCAAAGCCGAAAGAAAAACAAATACAACTCAATTACTCTATCACAGATGGGCGCCCATAATTGTGTTTTGTTCTTTCGGGTAGTGTTGTATTAGAAATTTAACTTGAAAGAAAAGAAAAACAGATCATCACAGCCAAAAGAAAAACAAATAGGTACAACTAAATTTCTCTATCATAGATGAGATCCAAAAATGTGTTTTGTTCGTTCGGGTAGTGTTGATTACATTTCTCTTCACTCCAAGATTATTGAATCACTGATATCAATGATGTGTGCAATAGGTACAACTCAATTTCTCTATTACAGATAAGATACAAAAATTTGTTTTGTTCGTTCGGGTAGTGTTGATTACACTTTCTCTTCATTCCAAGATTATTCAATCACTGATACCAATTTACGTAAGCAAAACTTGAAATCAAGATTACCGGAAAGTGATTTTGCTTCTATTATTCCCCATAAACATATACATAATGTCATTTTCATTCAAAGCAACAATTTTATTTTTACCTTAATTTAATTATGCTATTGCACAAATTGATGCAACGTATACGAATACAAGCAGCTTCATGGTTTTTTTTCAATGCACAGACAACTCGTAACCAACCTAGTTTCAACAAAAGCACCAATCAAGTTAAGGCATATATATGAATGAAGCTAGCAACATGTACCCAACACTTTCAACCTCTATAAATCTCAGTGGTTATAGTTCTCATTATTTTGCAATTACATGGAAACAAACATGTACCCAACACTTTCAACCTTCTATAAATCTCAGTGGTTATAGTTCTCATTATTTTGCAATTACATGGAAACAAACTAGTCAACAACGTGCAGTGTCGTCCTCCGTAACATTTGAAAACCGTCTGCCTTACATTGTTCTTGCAGCAGCTTGTCCACATTCGATGTTTTTTATATACGATGACAGTTTCACCTATTCTGCTTTTTTGTTCTGTAACGACATTTTATTACATGAATGAGAGGTAAATATCCTATTGTGCATGTAGTCCATGAAAATAGTGACTACCATATATTAAAAATTTATTTCCTTGATACGGTTAACGGCTAAAATGAGTTTCTACATCAATTAATAATCTTGCAACACAACATTGTTGAATACCGGCACAAATGTAAACAGACATTCCCACAATTACATATTGAGCGAGGACCAGCAACCGTTAAGGCACAGTAGCTTAATAATTAGGAGTATGAAACAAATGCAATTTCCAAGATGATAATAGAACGGTTTTAAAACGAAATGAACATAGAATGCCCTTCACAATATCCATGCCGCTGCATTTACTGTTGACTGGAACAAGAAATAAATACAGCCTAGAAGATAAAAATGTACCTAATAAATGATCTTAAAAAATGAGAAAATGAAACTGATGACACAGGAACCAGAGTTCCACTAAAAATCAAGAAAAAATTTGATACCCCTGTATTGCAGTAACATGGGGATGATATCCAAGGTCCTGACATAGATGTTATGATATCTGACGCATATAAAATAGTCTTTCTGATGGGTTTAAAACAATCAATTTCATGATTATGATATCCAGGAAATTTTCATATTGTCAGGATCATAACTAACAGTCTCTGCACTCTGAATTCAATTTGACTCAGCAATCATATTTCTCTTCTGTCCTGATCAATCCGTTTTGCATCTTATTCAACATTCATTACAAATACCGCCCCCAAACTAACCAATTTCAAAAGAACGCAATCTAAACTAAATGTTCTGCCATTGACTAATTACAACAAAAAGGTGATTCCTCGGTTCATTTGTAAACCTATTTAATGTACTGAGAGAGCCATTTAATACCTTCACCATAACCCATTTTCCTAACGATACTGCACATGAAGACCTCAATCGCTCTAACATTAGAATCTGCCAAATTCACTTTGCCCTTGCCAGTAGTATAATTTGATAGGCCTAGGTAATAGCGCAGCTCATCTTCAGATGCTGCATATGGAATATCAATCTTGTTTCCTAAAATCAAGAAAGGCACGTTTGTCAAAGAATCATCTGAAAGTAAGGCATCGAGCTCCTTTTTTGCCTCTGCAAATCTCTCTTTATCCGCCGCATCAACCAAATAGACCACGGCATCCACCTGCATTTGATGCCAATAATATTAATAAATATACCCATCTTAAAACAACATTGATCAACAATCTCACATACTACACTGCCTGCTATATTAGATACCCTAGCATAAAATCAACTTCTTGAAGAAAAGACAGCAGCTTTTTAAAATCTAAAATTACAATGAAATTTTCAGCGGCCAAATAGCCTAGACTTCTATAGATAAGTTTTTCAAGATTAGGAGTTTCAGATAAGTTTTTCAAGACCTCCCTAAATAACATGTGCTCGGAGACAAGCTAACATAGGCTGGGAGTATGGCCCATCATTGACTTCAGGCCCATCTTTACAAGCAATGATTGCGAGGAAAAAACTGTGAATTTAATGACAGCTGAAAATAATTAAGACCAAGCCTTATTAGGTAGTAGAAAATAAAAATAAGAGACCTGAGACAAGTTTAAACCCTGTGCAATTTCCAACTCATGCTAGGGCTCGATTAGGAGTCTCCAGGGTATGCACATCCCCACATGCAACTAAAAACAAACCACAAGATGACCAAAACAAAAGGGAATGTTCTGGGGAGAGATAGTAACATAGTATTCAAAAAGTTCTTAAAATCTGACTAGACAGAACAGGTCAAAAGGGAACGTTTCAGATTAGGAGTTTAAATCATGCGTAATTTATAAAAGTATGTTCATGCTATGGTTAGATTATGAGTTCCCAAGGTAAATGTTTGCAAGCAAATTGCTTCATTCAGGCTGAAACCTAATGATACATGGAAAGGAAATCAACTAAAAATAAAAGATGGAATAAACCCCAGCCCTTATTGACTATAGCAACCTCCATCAGTGCTATAGCAAAAGAAAATATCTACACAACATTCACAGTACTTTGTTAATATCCTTAACACTTGGTTTTTCCAAGTTTATATCCATGTTGCATCATCTCTTTTAGTCCTTTATATTTACATTTTCCCTTGACATCCGAAAGTCGATTCTATTAGCAAACAACTGTGGAGCCATAGCCCCTGCATATGATTGTAAACGCTTGGCAGCATCTGAAAGTTAATTTTATTAGCCAACAACTGTTAGACAAAGACTCCACATGTGATTGCAACCACTTGGCATACTGCTTCGACTTTGGATTTTCTATCTTCTTGATGAGTTATTCACTTGCACGCTAGCAATAACCCAACGAAGCCCTAGGATTCCAAAACTGGTTTGGGGATAGCACATCCCCAAAAGCAGGCTACATTAACCCTTATGCAACCTGTAGAAACCAAGCCTCCTGGTAAATGTGCAGCTAAAGGCTCCAGCCGATGGTTTCTCCATAGGAGGCATCCATGGAAGGTTTCAATTTACCATACAAAATCCAGTTATTTTACCATTAGAAATAATTTCTCTGATTCTGAGAAAAAGCAAAATGCTGCAATTAGTAGATGTTCCCTGCCCTCTGACACACAAATCCCCAGAATTTACAACCAACGTTGAGGAATCGTAAATTCTCAAAAGCAGGCCACATGAAAGCCAAGGATCCATCTGGTAAAGATTTGCATCGAAGGTTGCCCTCACCACAAGGCCTAAACAGGCAGCTGCAGCTGATTTCATCATCTACCTAAACTAGCCACTTACTATATAAGGTATTTTGTTAAGGTATTTTTGTATAAGGTATTTTGTTAAGGTATTTTTTGTATATAGGTTACTCAATGAAAAACATCTGACTCTCGACTGTTCTTCACAAATGAGTGCAATCTCTCTCATGCTACTTTGATTTGCAAATCCAGCAACTTTAGGCCTAGTCACTGGGCTCTGGTATGGTAGATCAGGAAAGGTGAACTGCCTTCTCCTCAACATTTGTTCCAAGGATTCATTCTATTATAAATCGATGGTTTAGAGGGGAAGCCCCAAAATTTTAGAAGGGGGTCTGTGATTGTGGAAAAGAGCAGTCCGTTCAAGAAATCTTGGTTTTTTTTAGCCCCAGTGTGGCTAAAGTAAAAATAATCTGTCTAATCTGTCTGCAGTTCTGGATAAAGAACATTCTTGCAAGTATTAACAAAACCTATGTTTCTTAAGCTTAAACCAACTCACTTTAGTTATTTGTATGGCTAAAGTCAATAAATCTCTCCACATTTACATAAAAGGATCTTTCACCAGGTACCAACAATTATCTTCAGGTATTTGTTCATATTTAGCACACACCAAGACAACAACATTTGTTACTAGTCCTGCATGTTATTAGTCCCTCCCATTTGTGTTGAATCAGGTTGGGTTACCAAAAGAGATTCTTCTGGAGCTGTAAATAGAAATCTGGGGATAAACATTAGGCTATAAAATGTGGATGTCAAGTCCAAATCTGTCAGTGTCATGTCATGTGCCTAGCCTCAACATGTTAGGACCAGAATCAAGATCCAAAATGTTCTAAAAATATCTCCATCAAGAGGCAAATACAGGGCTTACAAAGGAGAGGGCGAAGAGGAAGCCACTGCTTAAATGGTGAAAAAATCCCAAAAAGCAACAAGAACAAGGGAAACAAGAAAGCTTAAAGCAATATAGAGGCAACCAAAGAGACCTACTCAAAAGAAGGATTGAGGTATTAACCAGAGACTAATCTTATGACGATGCCAAAGGACCACCTCTGAGCAGTTCAAACAATTTGTCCACTCAGCCAAAGAAACAAAAGGAATCTAACAACTTTCTTCGATGGATGATGATACAAACTGTAATTTGGGGGATCTGACAAAAAGTAAGGTTGAAATCTCAGTTAGTGATAATTCAAGATGCCATTGTAAAACATCTTATGTAACCATGTAGGAATGGATACAAAGCAAGATATCACTTACATCCCTATGTAACTGTGTAGAAATGGTACATCCTCTAAGCAAGATATCACTCGAGAATTTTATAGGATTTTCATGGAGACTCAGATTTTATGCCTAGAAACAAAATAACTGATGATTTAATTATCCCTCAAGAACACATGCATTCCATGAAAGCCATCTTTCATTTTGAAGCTACACATAGAAAAAGGGATATGACAGTTAACAGGCAGTGTTGTTATTTTTTCTTATAAAAGTTAGTTTCTTTAGAAAAAGGATGCCGATGTCAAAGCTTCCATGCATGATCCCACCATGATGTAGTCAATGGTCAATCCATGGAGATCTTTTCTTCATGGGTGAGTTTGAGGCAGAATTGTCCATTAAACATCGACACTTTCATATGCCAAAGAATGATTTCTACAATGTCCTTGTAACAAAAAGGTTTTTTGCAGGTCAAAGAAAGCTTGATACAATGCTGAAATGTAAATTGAAAATAGAGATGAGCCTTTTAAATAATAGGAAACCCATGTCTTTTAGACCCTATAAGAGTAAAGACTGTGTTTCACTTTTAGGAAAGTTACAGAGAATTGAACTCCTAGAAGAGTAAACGGTAATGGTTTTGCTTTGCAGGAAGGATTTTTAACTGTGAGTTACAGAGAATTGAACTCCTAGAAGAGTAAACAGTAATGGTTTTGCTTTGCAGGAAGATTTTTAACTGTGTGTTGTCAAGGTTGCCCAGGTTGAAGCTTACATGGATCATCCCAGTCTCTTAGCATAGTCGATGTTCTATAAATGAAGGCCTGCTACAGTGCCTTCTCATCAATAATGACTCTTTCATAGGTCAAAGACAGCTTGGAAAAATGCTGAAATGTAAATTTAATTGGAAATAGGACCATTGAAGAGTAGAGATTGAATTTTCCTCTTATCAAGAAAGGTAATTAGTTTTTCTTTGCAAAAAGGGTCCATTTTATAGACTCTGTTTTGATAGCAGTATCAAATTTCTGCAATTCTAATCAAGCTCGAGCTCAAGTAATCAATAAGTGAAGAGCTAATCAGTCAATTTCTACAGCTGGCAATAATAAAACGAGATATTTGGGTATGGAGAATTCATTTTCTGACATGGCTAAGTGGTCCTGGAGTTTATGTACATGTCAAAATTGAAGTAAATCGTCCTGAACAAGTACTATAGTCAATTTCTACAGCTGGCAATAATAAAACGAGATATTTGGGTATGGAGAATTCATTTTCTGACATGGCTAAGTGGTCCTGGAGTTTATGTACATGTCAAAATTGAAGTAAATCGTCCTGAACAAGTACTAGAGAGGAGCTAAACAATGGAGCCCCTTTTTCTATTAATTTCATGATGATTGATGCTACCAGTCAGAAAGTTCTGAAAGGAAACAGAGCGGAGTTTTAGGACCATACTTGGCCCATGGGGAGTCTTTCCTGTGGTGGTTACTCGAATGATTACAAATTACACGTTTAGATAATCATGAATTAAAGGAATCCTACAAAGATCTTTTGAAGTTGATCAAAACTAGGTATATTCATATTTTATCAAAAGCAGAGGACAAGCTTAGTTGGAGAATGTTCTCTTACTGTGGACATTTCAAGGTTTACTTGGGAATCAGATATATTAGGAAATGCAGGGGATTTGGAAGTCTAGAGCAAAATATGGCTTCCTAGGAGTGCACTATGTGGATGCTCCCCAAAAAATAGCTGTTTACTTGCCATGTTTTGTTTAGAAAGAGTGTACTAACCCTTCCATCCATGTTCTTTGCAAGAAAGAAGACAAGACTGTCATTGTACATTTGTCCTGTGAAATTATGTTACAAAATTCTGGGGTTTGAATTCAAAGGATTTGGATTGGATCCCAACTTGCTATGAATGTTAATTACATAAGTGGAAATGAGTAGTCATAAGATAAGATGGGATGAGATCTACCAATCTAGGCTCAAATATAACTCTATATTTCCATTATCCAAGCAATCTAGGTTTGGAGACAGAAAGTGACTTAACTGATATCTGCTTCAAAAGAAGTCGAAGAAAAAATAGTATCCCACTGCAAAGTTCATAATCCTAAAAAAAATCTAAATTTCTGAGGAATTTTGCAGTCTACATTGTTAATGGCGCTTCTAGATAGAACTCAATGAATGCAGGGTCACAGGGTCAAATTGTCAAGAAAAGAGGTTTAGGTGAAGTCTCTAACTATGAAGAAGAATTCAGAGGATTTGTTGGGGATTTCAAACCTAGGGAAAACGTTGAAAAAGTTTAACTCCAGTTTAATCATAGAGTGCACGGATAAAAACTATAGGAAAAGAAGATCATGGAAGTCTCTTCCTTGATTGATGTGATCTGTGAAGCTTCTAACTTTACTATTCAGGAATATTTTGTCCTAAAGACAACTTCAAAGCTTAGTAAATAGATAAGATGGAATTTCCACGAGGTTTGAACAATACTGGCCTACCATGGAAAAAGTAGTATCTCCTGCTCCTGGACACCTCTATGGGTTCTCTGCTTTATCTGGCATATCTTATATTATCACATTTGACCCAAGCTTAATATTATGGGGAAACTGAACTCAAAAAAGATGACCATGGATGATGTGGAACTTAGACCAAGAAGAAACAATAGGTTTTCTCTCAAGCACTGCCAAGCTAACATAGGCTGGCTTCAATTGCATGCATGTTTAGTGTCACTGGAAAGGTGACCTTTAAAACATCATTCAGGGTTGTAAGTTTGCTGGAGAACCCTGTTCACATATTGCTTAGTGGTTCCATGATGTTTTGTGCAGACATGTTCAGTGTTCACCGAAGAGTGGCATCTCTAGTAATCCTGGATTCCATACTAAATCTGCATCATGATAGTGTTGTCATCTGGTTCACTACTCATTCTTATCTTTGGAAAGTAGGGTATGCCGTTACTTTTGAGGGATCCAAAAAAGAATTATGTAATAAGGATTTCCATACATTGTTGAATAACTTAGCAATCCGAATTTGTATTACTGTCCTTTTACTTAGGAAAAACATTTATGTCAACTGATATGGATCCCCAAAGATATGTGAACTTTTCTTGCTTAGCAGCAGCTGGGAAGAGGAAGCACTACAATGCAAGGGCAGACCTGCCATATTTTGCAATCCTATTCATCATATAAAATTCAATTTTCACCAAACCAAAAAACACTCATGTGCATCATGATATGAAAATAGAATTCGTCATATAAAATTCAATTTTCACCAAACCAAAAAACGCTCATGTGCATCATGATATGAAAATAGAATTCGTCATATAAAACTCAATTTTAACCAAACCAAAAAACACTCATGTGCATCATGATATGAAAATAGATGCAGATCACATGCTAACACAAAAATTTGTTCGCAAACAGATTGAATGCAACATAGACTTCCAAAACTTGCACTAGATTGTGCCATATGGTTCAAAACTCAAAATATGTCATAATGTCAGACTTTCAGAAAACTTTATTTGAATTTATGTAACCTTGGAGTCATTTGTGTAGTTTAGGAAATATTATTTTAGGGCCTTGTGTTCAAACCTTTAAAGACACCTTCAACTAGGATAGTTGTCTTCAATGCATACTCTTCGTCTATATATATTTATAATATGAGTATTTTTTGTACTGTGTCTGGGGGGAGATTAGAAGGTTTGTTTATTAAGTTTAATTTCTACCTTCTTATTTATTTTCCATGTATTGAAGATTAATTTTATCAAATGTCATTTGATTGGAATCGTCCCAAACAGAATTGAACAGCATTATCCAATCCCTGCCTCCTAGGAACACATCCACAACCAACACGTACGTGGCAAGCAAACTCTTCATTCATTAAAAATGTGGGGACAAACATAGCACTAATAAGTAGGTCGATTTTTTCATCATTAGTTATTGCTGATATTTTATCTTTTTCATGGACAACACTTACTTGAGCACAAGCTCACAAACATATCCAGACATTAGAACCTGACATGGACATGTTAAAGGTTTGCAGTAAGTGCAGCATATGCCTAAGGAACATTCCAGCTGAAATGGAGTATAAACAAATAAGGTATTTAGATAACACCTCCAAAAACAACATAGATTTTAGAACATATTTTTAACATATATATCCATGATAGTGCACGTTAGCTTACAGACAATAGAGAACTGGCCCTTAAATTTAGCAATACCTTCATAAATCACTGCCCCAAAAGCCCTTGTGGCTGACCTGAAACATAAAAGAGCTATTTCTCCTTTGTATAACAGCTATTGATCAACTCGCTATTAACTAAATCTTCAAAAGAAATTACAAACCTAAATAAACACAATCAAGTACAAAATGTCCTGCAAAATAAATATATAGAGTGAACAGTATATAAGAGAACGCCACAACAGTCAATTGGGGTTATTATCTCAGGTGGTTGGGCAGAGTGGTTGTTATCTCGCCCACCCAGTTCAATTCCCTGCGAGTAACATGATGATGTATTGACCCTCACTCTCACACTCAGGCTGAGAGAGAGTATGATTTCCCTTGAAAAAGAGAACACCACAACAAAATTGTCAATGACCTCTACCTATCAAAAATCTAGTCACAATTATTTTTACCAATTAAGTAGTTTGTAACAAACTAAAGTTGGTAAATAATGGTGAAAATTGAAATGCTTGAGAGTATTTTTCCTTCATCAACCATATTGGTATCATACTTGACCATTCTTCACAAGCCATACTTGGGCAAAACATTAATGTCTTATATCACTTTCTTACTCCCTCTTAAAAAAGAGAATGCCAATAGAGCCACCAATAGTATTCCACAAGTTTCCCCAGTTATCAAAGTGCAGAGCTCAGTTGTAACTATTACAATCCATGACTTACTGAAAGTTATAATTATGAATAGATTTTTGTTAGTGTTTAATCAGCCAAACAAAATACTTGACAACCAAAACATCTCCTATAAACACCCCCAACGTGTGAAAACAAGGTTGATAGTTGGTTATATAATTGTCATTGCAAAATGTTTGATTGTAATGCCTCTCTAAAAACATGCGAAAAAAAATGAATGAAAATGAATTTTCCAAAACATATGTTCTAATCCTTCTGGTGTGCATTGAATTAATATATTGCAGGTAATATAAGAACATGAAAAATGGGCAGCCACCAATATTTAGTTAAGTCACAGGCTTCACCAAATCTAAAGGTTCAGGATCAAAATTTGACAAATCCAAAAAAAAATTAGGTTCATCCAGGTTCGCTGAACCTAAAAGACAAACCTCTAGTCAAACCAAATTGAATCAACTTGATTCAAACCAAATCACAAATTTGATCAGAAAAAAAATCAGGATCAAGTTTAGGCTATTTAAAATTTGCTGATCAATGGAAAAAGATCCATAGATTTGAGAGTTTCAGTCGACGTTTTGGAACCACCAGTTGGTCCATCTCTAAAATTTGTTTTAAAAAAATAAAAATAAAAATGGGAACCATAACATGATTATTGAATTTTGGCACATTGACCCAACAAAAACATCTCCTATAAATATCCCAACGTGTGAAAATAAGGTTGATAGTTGGTTATATAATTATCATCGCAAAATGTGTGATGGTAATGTCTCTAAAAACATGAGAAAAAAATGAATGAAAATTATTTTTCCAAAACATATGCTTTAATCCTTCTATTGAGCATTAAGGTAATGCATTGCGGGTAAAATTAGAACATGAAAAATGGACAGCCACCAATATTTGGCTAGGTCACAGGGTTTGCCAAACCTGAAGGTTCAAGTTCAAAATTTGGTAAACCCAAAAAGAAAAGAAAATTAGGTTCATCCAGGTTTGCAGAAACTAAAAGACAAACCTCAAGTCAAACCGAATCACAAATTTAATCAGAAAAAAATCAGGATTGAATTCAGATTCAAAAATACAATGGGACCCACAACATGATTCTTGAATTTTGGCACGTTGAAACCCTTTGCCACCAATGCATTTCTCCATCATGCTTGTCGGTTGTGTGTCAGTGTAACCAATTTTTAATATATATTATTCTATATTCATCAATCAAAATTCCTATTCACGTGTGTTTATTGATGTGATTTCTATTTTTTTATGTTATATTTCATTCTAAATTACACACACACACACACACATATATATATAGAGAGAGAGAGAGATTATATATAGCCAAACCTCATTGAAAAAAATCAAACCCAAATGAAATTTAATTATTGCCAAACCCGAACCATGTGGACTTAAATATTTGGATACTCAACCAAGGAAAACAAACAAAAAAGGAAAGCCACTAATGATGACGCAGTGTAGAACTCTAGAGTCTACACTATCAAGCCTTCTACTCCCACAATTTGCTAGGTTAAAACTAAAAATAGGAAAACAAGGCCACATTGCAAATAGAAAAGGACTTCAAACATCTGCTCTAAACAATTAGAGAGCCATATCCAACATGTACAAAGTAGAATAAAAGCATTGCACCTTTTTACAAGGTTTTGATGTTACTAAAATACAATAGAATTAAACAACCAAAAAAAAATCCAGTACAGCATCTTCAAAAAAGATTAATAAATTTCACTAGGACCATAAGACGTTTGGAAAAAGTCATTTAATATTTCAATCAAATATTTCCCAACCATGTCTCTCTCACCTGCTTTCTACATTACTGCTAGACAAATGTGATCTCAGTAGATATTAAATAAGCATTTCACTTTCTTTGTAAAAGAAAAAGGAAATATTTTTGGCGCTAAAAGATGAAGAGCTATAGGTTTCTGGATTCACGATTATCTTGCAAAAAGAATTCCAGGACAGCATCTTCAAAAAAGGTTAATAAATTTCACTAGGACCATAAGGATATTTCAATCAAATATTTCCCAACCATGTAAAAACATTGACTGTCTCGCCTGCTTTCTATGTTACTGGTAGACAATGTGATCTCACTAGATATTAAATAATCATTTCACTTTCTTTGTAAAAGAAAAAGGAAAAATATTTTTTGGCACTAAAAGATGAAGAACTATAGTTTTCTGGATTCACGATTATCTTCAAAAGAGAATTCCAGGACAGCATCTTCAAACAAGATTAATAAATTTCACTAGGACCATATAAGACGTTTGAAAAAGTTCATTTGATATTCCATTGTTTTAATCAAATATTTCCCAACCATGTAAAAACATTGACTGTCTCACCTGCTTTCTACGTTACTGCTAGACAAATGTAATCTCACTAGATATTAAATAATCATTTCACTTTCTTTGTAAAAGAAAAAGGAAAAATATTTTTTGGAACTAAAAGATGAACAACTACAGGATTTTGGCCTCAAAATTATCTTTAAAAGTATTCTGTGATTTTATTTAATCTTACAAAATTATCACAAACAATTTCATGGCTTCTAATCCTTACTTCCCAATGATTACTACTGTCTAATCCAAATCTATCACCACATCAACAAAAATCAAATACTAATCTTATCAGAAACCACTATCCATCTAAAAGATATAAACAAATGAAGCAGAATACAGAGAATAATAGAGGTTCTTAAAAACACAAAAGCTCATCTTAAATAGCATAGAAACATAACCCATACCTTGGCATAATAGTCTTTCCAGACTCTTCTAGCAATTTGATGACCTCCAAGATCGAAGGCCTTAAACTTGATTTTACCAATACTCAGTTCCTCAGATGTAGGATACTGAGTAGGTTGATGTTGGACTAACCTCTGCGACCAAAAGAACATAAAACAAATTAGAATAGAGAGAGCCAACGATCAACCTACTCCTAAACTTCTGCACAACTCACGTTATCATTCAAAAGATAAGCACGCAACATATAGAAGAGTTCAAAGGAGCAAAGTTATAGAATTAAGTTGAAGATTGATTTAAATATAAAATTATACCCCGACTGAGGTTATAAAGTTACTTTTCTCAAACCTTAACAATACAATGATTGCATATTCAAGGAATAGTATCTAATAAATCCAATCTCTAGCTAGTACTCCAAATTTTGCATATATAATTATCTGAAAATCTAAATAGTCAAGTTAGTTCTTCCCCTGGTGGCCTTCGAATGCTTACTACTATAGACATCCCTAACTGGTCTGAATCTATTGGATACCCGTTTTAATAAACTCACATCTACTACAGTTTGCTCAAACAAATTTACAAGTTAAATGCGTAAAATCTAAAGATCAGATCGTGAAAATTTAACAGTGGATCATGACCCAAATCAAGGAGCTAAGACCTCATAATTAGTCTCCCGCTTAAACAAACAGGAAGGAACAGTGCAAATGCATTTTTATATATCCGACGGTCTATCAAAAGGGATTGTATATACATAATTATATCAAACAAAGCAGATACCATGCAGATTATTGAGTTTTTCCCTGCAAAAATTATTTGGATCTTGCGCTAGCAAAGCTCATGGCTCAAACGTCACTCTGTAAGAACACACATTTCCAACGTATCATATCGGCGTCTTACAAATTTTCAATTGATGTGGTTCGTCCACTCATGATTTTGCTTCCAGCAGTCCCAATGGGATTCCAGTGCACTCTTCAAATCACTTCACCCCTTATGGGGAATTATGGATAAAAGAAACAGTGGCTGGACTCTGCATACCTGAAAGAAAAACCACTTTGCTACCGGCCTTTCTATCTAGAGAGACGAGTGATATAGGGATTTCTAGCTAAAGGGATGAATGTTAGAGCGCTACAACAATGTGATTACGAAATTTATAGATTGGCATCTCATAAGTTAAAATTATTTGCAAGTGTCCACACGGAACTAAGTAAACCCAGACGAGTTTATCAAATCTAACGTTTATACAATAAAAATACACCAGCTAAAGGTCAGGTCTAACAGCCAGATTTAGGCAGTTCAAAAGCAGATTCCTGCATCTGGTTACGTTGAACCAAAGGGCAGTAAAAGGTGGATTCATAGCCTCCGTTTTTTCTACTCCAGATTGCAATAGTACTGTCAATGTAGTAGCATTCATGGTGGTTTCACCCAAATCAATAATAATATATTGTGTTGATAAATTTGTTCGAACATTTGAGCAAAGGGCTGGAAGGATTTACCTCATCTTTCAACATATGCAACAAGGTGGTCTTGCCTGCATTATCTAGGCCTAGAAATAGAATCTTGGCCTCTTTCTGCCACAGGCCTAGAGTGGCAAGAACGCTGTAAAACCAATCGAACAGAAACATCTTCGAGCCTTCCAATAGTTTCTTACGCAGAACCTGCGAATGACTCCGTAGAGACAAGGATACCCAAATGGGAAATCAGATCCAAAACAATTATCTGCAAATAACCCAATTGATTTTTCACCGTGTCGAATAAGCCGAAGTCCAAAGAAATCGAGAAAACGATAACTTTCTGATATACCAGACCTGGAATTAAGTATTTCAAAGCCGAAAACGACCCTAGAAAGCTAAGGGTCCAGAATTGCAGAGACCCTGAGAATAAATAGCCACGCTCCAAAAACGAAAAAACCCACAACGGATCTGTCCCCGGAGCTTCTAGTCACGGAGGATTTCTGCTCTGAAATCCCGAGAAAAAGGCATTGTAAGAAAAGCCTCACAAATTAATAAATAAATTACTAAACAACAGCACACACGTATATAATATGATAGGAGGGCTGTGAGTTTCACCGGGCTTTACAGGCTGGGCAGGTGTCAGGACAGCCTGCTCACGGTCGATCAGCAACTGCCGGTCGCCGGTCCCGTTTTACCAATGGGAAAGCGGCGGAGCGACCAGTTTTACCGGTGAAGGGAGTAAGGTCCGCGACTAGCCGGTCGTGGAAATGTAAGCCGTTGATTTAATTTTATACGGATGAGATGAATCGGTGGAGTATTTTCTTCAGTTGAACGTTGACGCGTACTTAGATTCGTCAAAGATCTCCGACACGGTCACATCAAGGGGCTCAACTTCAAAGTAGGGGCGTAGATTCTTCATTTTGGTGAGAAACAAAGGGTCTTAAAGTAAGACCACCCGGGGAGTGATAATGTGGTACCAAATTTCAACGAGGGCATGCGTGATTAGAGGGTGAAATTTTGGGATACATTATTGTAAGGTCGAGGATAAATGATTTGTACCACATTATTGATATGATTTGTCACTTTTACCATTTAGAATGGTAAGTAACTATCAATCTCATGTTCACCACGTTTTATAATGCTAATATATTACATAGTGGTATAGTCTAGTGAATGTTATGCAAATTATTAATGTGTATAATTTGGAAGTGTGGTATTGTCTATTGTATTTTTGGTATTATTCATTGTATAGGTCAAAGTTGTGTTTAAAGAAAGTTTGATGGGTTAGGTTAAATTATTCACCACTAATGTTGTTGGGTGTTTAGTTAATTTCATGTGTAAAGTGTGAGTTGTAATAACATATTTTCATGAGATTTTCATTTAAAAGAAGCATCTAATAATAATAGTAGTTAGTGACATTGTATATATAATAATCACAAGTTGAAGATGGCTTTTTAAGTTAACACTTAAATGGTTGAAAATGTTTATATTAAAGTGAGGGCATATTATTACATGAACTCAATTAGTTTATTGCCAATGTTGTTAAGCATTTGGCTCATTTCAAGGTGGTTTCAAGGCAGCAAGTTCTTGATTTGAAACCCTCTATTTGAGACAAATTAGTATATGTCGATAGGTTTACTAAAGATGTCAAGCACAAGGGTTAGACCCAAAGTTTGAGCTCCTTAGCCAACAAATACCTCGTAACCATTAGCATTTTTTATCTCTAATGATTGGAGAATGTCTCACTCGAGATGCATACAAGAATTACAAAACTAAGACCTTGTTCAAAGATGAGGCAATTCAACTTAACAACAGGATCTTCACATCTCAAACATTCACATAAAGAATCATTAATGGTTTAATAGAGATTGGACTAAGCACTTAAAGAACACATTCATTATAACACATAAGACTCACAAGCTATAATTGGACATATCTTTCATTTGCTCATCACGAAAACAAGATATTTACATGACAAACCCCATATACATTCTCCATTACAAAACTTGTGAGCTCTACAAAGACAACTCAAAGATTCTAGACTCTTCTCTATCTTAAAGAATCTTCTACCGCCTCTAGAATGGTCTCTCTTTACATTATTTTATAGGTTTATCCCCATGGGGACCACATTAACCTGACCATAGGTTGTTTAAAAAATTGTATAGATTCATTACAAGTCCTCCTCAAGTGCCTACATAGTTTGCTTAGTTCTAATATGCAATGTGTCCAACGCAACACCCATGCACAACATCTCTCCCTTGCTTGTTGCAATGTCCTTTGGTGCAAGTCTTCAAAACTTGTTAACATTTGAAATCTTAGGCTCCCCTTAGTGTCAACAAGACCCCAACATTATTATATGGCTCATCCTTAAGCCAAAGGCAGGGGTTGCATCTTCTTACTTGATGTTGTCATTGGTACTCTAGTCATGCATCCCATGTAACATGTTTCCATTGGCCTTCCTTATGGAACAATGGAGTGAACTCCTTCCTTGCAGTAAGTTCTAGCTAAACCTGGTGATGGCCTTAAGTATTCCAACAACAATGTTGTATCCCTCAAGATCTCAACTTCAATAAGTGAACCAAGGTCTGTAAAAACTTAAGAGGTATCGCACACCATATATGCAAGGCACATTCCTACTTACTCTTCAATGCATCTTATTTGATGGGAAAAAATGTATCTTTGGTCGAGTGAAAAGGGGAATCATATGGTGGAGCAATCACTTAGCTAAATTAACTTGCATAAACAAAACTAATTGCGGAAAATAGACTTGTAGACAAAAAAATGTTATGTTATTTTGTGAGAAAAGAAAACTAACTTTTAATTGCAAAGAAATAAATATTGCAGCAATGAATATCCAATTTTACTCTTGCATAAATGTGAACCTAATCCTACTTTTGAAAACATAAAGCAACGACGGTAAAAAAAAAAAATCAACAATGTAGTAAGCAAAAAAGTGATCATGTAGAGATAATTGTCTTCTCTTTAACTCCCGTGTTCATTAAATCATTCAATAAATGTTGTTTGAGGTATTTGCATATGAAAGGTGAATAACCATGAAAAAGATGCTAAGCACAAGCTATCAGAATTGTTCCAACAAAAAGTTTTGTAATGTTATAGGAAAGTCTTGTAGCCTTAAAGGAACTTCCAGATTTGAACTTAATGTAGCAATTTAATGGTCAAAAGCCTAAAACATGTAAAGAAACATATTTATAACATATATATTTCATGATAACAACTCAAAAATTGAAAAGAAAGTTCCTAAGCTTCTTCATGAACATATAAAATTCATCACACTCATTAAACTACTAGCAATGTAAAATGAAAGACATGAACAGTATGGAAAATAAGCATGAAAATGAGAAAGAGAGAGTACATAGGGGTCGCTAGAACTCCTATGGGTGGGCCCTCTCCAAGTTTCTCAAAGACCTAATAAAAATCCAACAATAGTTACTTGACAAGAAAGATTGTCCTTCCATTAACTTAAATCAACAATACATAAGTCTAAGTAAAGAAAGTTGCAAAGGTACAATGTAATCAAAACAATGTTCTTTCTCTCCTCCTTAGGGCCTAGCCTGGAATCTCCTTCTCATATAAAAAGTTCAAGAAACAACCTACTCAATAGGAAGGTTGATTTCCCTCCATAAATCCCTAAATCATAGGCAATCTGCGTCCTCTGATCTGTTGCACAACTACATATGTCTTTCATTATTGATATGGCATGTCCTTAAGCAGTTTTGGAGTTCCATATTGGCAACTAAGGGAACAAGGTCCCTATTTTTATGGTGGGTTACTAGAAGGGGAGTTGTTGTTCCAAAAACTTATCAAATCAATGTGTTTGTGATGCCAAAGGTCATGAAAACCATAAGTATGATTAAATTACCTAAGCGTTCACTCGACACAAGGTATAACACACAAATCATCAAAATGTATAACGAACAAGGTCAAGAATGCACGTTTTTAGGGTGGTTAGAGGTTGTAAATGGGCCTTTGAGCATCCATTGTTAGGGCCCATCATTTGGTTGACTTGTAAATCACTCCAATTGATGGAATATGTGGAAGTATTATTAACTTAATGAACATCTAAAAATGCTTACTAACTCAATTATAATTGTGCTTCCCAACATCGATTTATCAAAATAGTGAAATTTTAGAAGGATGCAACATTTTATCATGTTTAGGAGTAGTATCTTGTTATTCTCTTATATTGTCCTAGTCAGTAACTCTCATCAACACTAATCACAATATGGTACAATTGTGGGTCATGTCCCCACATGTGATTGATGCTCTCCTAGAGTGTGACAACTCATATATTTATCCCTTGAACTACTTGTTATAGTTATTGTGCATACTTCATTGGTTGTATAAGACTATTGTGAACTACATTAGCCCTTTATTTGATATACTATGTCTACTTTACTCCTAGCTGCCTAAGTGTTAACAATGTCGCAATATTATAGTGCATCAGATTCTTGGCACTTGTAATACACCTTCAGTGAGTTGTACATTAATCCCTTTAAAGACTAACCACCAAGTGTCACTAACATCACTACATTGGCCTTCACTGTAGACTACCCTGAATGGCCCTAACAATCGCATGTGAAACTTCCCTGGATGTTGCAAAAACTTACTATCACATAGTACTACCAGTGTGCTTGGTTATAGAACCTTGCACTAAATATTCCAATCATGCCATGCTTTCTATGTTGTTTCTCAACTGCCTAATTATAACTAGCTATCAAGCCATCTTCCTCCAACTCCATGAATTCAGCTATTCTTCATTGCAAGAATTGATCATCAAACATCTTTCAACACCAAATCAATTCGTAGACTAGGTATGACAAATTCCAATGGCATTACAACTTCTTTCCCATATACCAATATGAGGGATGAATGCTTTGTTAGGTGGATACACATTGTCCTATATGCCTATAATAAGGCATGTATGCATTGGTCCTAATCATCGTGTTATACGTTGCACATTTTGGTAAGACCTTATTCTAGAATTTTGTTGAAGGCCTCCATCCGAGGGTGGTATGGTGTGCTCTTTTGATGTTGGATCATACACTCTTGCACTAAAGTGTGGATCATATCATTGAGGAAATTGGTCCCTTGGTCACTCATAGACACCCTTGGCATTCGAATTAGGTCACAATGTTCTCAAATATGAATTATGTTGTGGTGTCTATAGTGCAGTCCTTGATTGATGTTTCCTCAACTCATCTAGTTAAGTACTTAGTTGTTGTTATGGTACACTACACACCTGTTCGCCTCTAAGAGGATTGATTAGACCAACAAAATTAATTTCCCACTTCTCAAATGACTATAGTATAGGTAGAGGGACAAATAGTAGTTCATCTAAGCCATATTGCTTCCCTATTCAAAGGCATAACATCTAGCTCATGGTCGTCTAACACACATTTGCACAGTAATTCATCAGTGTCGAACCTATATAATTATCCCATGATTAGTTAATAATCAATGTTATGTTATATGTATCTCTCCAATGCTCTTCATGTGGACAAGAAAGTTGCAATTTCCAAGAACTAATTTGGAATTTACCTCTACAAAGTAATTATGCATATGGTAGTTTATCATCCAACTTTCTCCTATCTCCCAGGATTCTATTTGTGACAAATGATCCCATGTTCTATTTTCCTAGTTTTACCACTAGTTCAATCTCAAATTCTTCAAACAACAATAACCAACAAGAAATTATCCCTCCTCCCCCACCCCCCAATGTTAGCTTGTTGACTAGATGTTTGAGGGTAGAGTGATATGCAAAGAATTTAAACATAGTTCCCTATGGGTAAATCTAAATTTATGGAGTGCATATACCATTGCTAAGCCTTCTCGTTATGTGGTTGTATAATTCTTCTTTGCATTTCATTTTTGGCTAGCAAAAGAAAATGGGTGATATATGTTCCATTCCCTAAGTGTTAGGCAGACTAATCCCTCTTGCAGACAAGATGGATCTCCCTAGATCTCAAACAAAATATAGTAACAAATAAGAAAATAACTACTACCTTTCCTTAGCTTATGATTTATTGAAACAAGTAATATGTGAAGGATCACTTACCGATTTAACGAAGTGCTTGTTGAATTCCTTTCAGTGCATTCCACAGTTGGCTTCTCCTTAATGCTTTATAGACCGTTCCAACGCTTTCCACAGCTTCTCCATGATGTTTCGAAGGAGATTTTCATTGACAGCAACACACAAAAGGATCAAAGCATCTAGTGTATAGAATGAAAGATAAATGAAATAATTAACTCGACATATATCATAAATTGAATCAATAACCAATCATAACCTATGTGAGTGATCAAGGAATCTCACAAATGATATCAAAATAGGCATTATTAGGAAAGAACAGTTGTTTTTTATTGAATAAAAGAGAGAACAAACTTACAACCTCAATGCCTTGATGTTACAAGCCTCTTCCCACAATATCTAACCTTCTCCTTGGATGAAAAGCC
The DNA here is from genome assembly GCA_031772625.1 of Pinus tabuliformis. Taxonomy (NCBI): domain Eukaryota; kingdom Viridiplantae; phylum Streptophyta; class Pinopsida; order Pinales; family Pinaceae; genus Pinus; species Pinus tabuliformis. The sequence continues at coordinate 302,811,612 of CM062814.1, forward strand.
TTCTAGCCTTATTTATGCAGAATAAGCATACCTTCAAAATTCTTCTCCAATCTTCTAGCATGTGTTTGATTTATAGGCCAAGAGGAGGAGGTTTGGGATCCTCTTCCTAAGGGATGAGGTCCACAAATGGTGGGATAGGGGATCCACAAAGAGAGGGAAGTAGCTCCATGATGGGAGGGATCGACCTTGAGTAAGCATCCATTTGAAGTTGTTAGTTGGGAAAGATTCGACTATGAAAGATTCTAGACTTTTATTTTTTACTTGCATTGAGTCATGTGTGCAGACCATAGTTTAAGATAGAGCACACTTTTGCACAACTTCTAATGGTCTCTTCTGCGTATGCGTAAAAAGTTGACTAGGGAACTGCGTAGACAGTAAAAAATAGGTTTTTGGGCCTTGAATTCCAAGAATTTCATTCTCTTTGGGATTTTTTGGGTTCTAGCCTTGCAGGGGGTGCTTTGGAACACTTTGATGGATAGCGAAAGATCCATATTTGCCGAATGCAACAAAATGACATGTAACATATTTCCCCCTAAAGTGAAAAGTCAGAAAAGATGTTTGATGACTGAAGCGCTTTATCATGCCAAGGTTCGAGTTAGAGACTATGGTTGGAGACCTTAAACAATCAATCAAATGTTATAATGCAATATAAAATCGTCGTTGAGGTAGGCATTCCCATAAAGCATAAATGTCTCAAAGAACCAGTACAGAAATACATCTGAAGATCCATGTTAATAGACGACATAGTATGGATGCAGCCATCAATGGATCTATGTTTAAAATCATGAATATTAAATAACTCCACACAACCTAGATGGATGAAAATAGATCCAGGGTATTGATCTCCATCTCTCGATCCGTAGTACGAATCTAACCATGAGAGTGATTGTCTCGTAATCGAACATGGTAGAAACCACTTAATTACCGGTCAATGATGTGAACCGTTAACAAGCGCAAGAGAAACCACCAATAATGACAATGGTTCTCAAGGTACTTCTAGTACAATCTATGGAATGTGAATATATGTTTTGAATTCGAACACTCATAGAATCATTCGATCGAAGGTCAATGATGAGGACCTATCATCAAAGGCGAGAAACCTATCATTAAGGCATACAGGCTCCAAGGTACTGAGAAAGGTTTCTAGATCAACTTCCTAGATAGTGAGCCGAAGTCGATAGGAAGCAACCTGTCGCAGGAGGGCCTACGACACGAAACTCATGTCAAGTTTTGAAGAACATCAGTTTGGATTAATCTGGGAGTACTGACTCGGGGATAATCGACGCGATTGAAGGCTATGAATTGCAAGGTAATTTTGACTGAGGTTTGACTTCTCTTGAACATATCAACGACACAACATTCTGACTTGGCAACATTTAACTCAAAATAATACCCAAAACCAACTGAAGACTTTCAATGAGGTATGATCAATTAAGAGACAAATGGATTTCCTAGCCCAGACACAAAAGTGACGGAGTGTCATGTTCGAGAGTGACATACTACCTTTTTTAATACAAAAACAAATGTTCTTTACCAATTCCCCCCCACCATTACTGGTAAGTACCTCTTTATTTTTACACAAACTCGAGGGGGATAACGTATGCTTGTCCTATAAGCTCATGATTCGGAAGAGTCCTTTAGAGTATTTTTAACGAACCCTAGGAAGGAGTGGTTCGGTCTCGTCATGATTGACAAGTCCTACACTGTTTAAGTTTTACGAGTCTAGTGAAGGGGTAACTCGATGTTGTTTTCATGTTTAAAGAGTTTGAAAAGACACGAAAAGAAAACTCATTTAGTTCTTTCAATGTAAAATTTTAACAAGATCGGAGAAAGTAAAACTTGGTGTTTTTCATTTTTAGGGAGTTAGGAGAAAAACATAATTAAACTCCACAATGTCCTTTTTCATAAATTTAGCCTCTCAAGCCCTGAAAAGCGTAAAATAATGCAGGAGAGAACTCTATTGACCATGATTAGTCAATGTATACCTTTTTCGTAAATAGTCTAGTTCAGTTTGTAAAAGGGGTAAACTTATACTGAATAGACGACTGTTCTTTTTTTTTACGGGTTCGAATAGTGTAGTACTCGACGATATTTTCATGTTTAGGGAGTTTGAAAAGTGCTTAAAGAGAACTCCTTGGTTTCGCTTTTTCATAAGTTTTTAATGAGTTTGAAAAAGTGATAAAAATATGTACTCATCACCAAAATTAATTATTTTCGTAAATAACCTGTGTTTTGCACATTTAAACTCAAAAATAATGGTGCTAAAAAATATAGTAAAAACATTAAAAATTTGGATTTCAAAGGCTAATAGGCAAAAAATAATATTTTATTGGGCTTAAAAATCTTATAAAAAATCCAAAAAGTAATTTTTTTTACCATTTGTGTTTTTTACCATTTGAGAGTGGTTGAGTGCATTTTTCACCAAAAACTTCAAAGGTGGATTGTAGGAAAATCGGTGGACCAAATCATGAGTTGTCTTCTCCAGGTAAATAATCTCTCTGATATCTTTGTTTTCATTGCTTTCTTTTTTCTTTTCACAGTGTATTTAGGTTTTTTTTTGGGGGGGGAGGAGGGGGGTGTGGGGTTTATCAATTCGAAAATTGCCCTCGGTGTGTGTAGTTTCTTTTCATCGAGCCTATGCAAACTGACCCAATTTTTTACACATAAAAATGGGATTTACACAGTTTCTAAGGCTAGAACCACGCAAATCCGCACTGGTCTTAAAAGGCGGTCACACACAGCGCGGAGGGTTTTGGAAAAATGATGAAAAATGCCCAATTTTTTTGCAAAAAATCATCACAATGTTTTCTAATGATTTTCCATGTTTATTTGTAGGGTTTTGATCTTAAAAAATGGAATGGAGAGAGCATGAACATGAAGAAAAGGATGTGGATGCTTTGAACCATCAGAAACATTACATGCTCTGAGAAACTATGGCCTATGCAATTTGTTCACAATCCCAGGCATGAAGGCCCAACTAGATTTGTTGGAATGGATGGTGAGAAAATGGAATGTACATGAAGAGTGCTTCCTGGTTGGAGACCATAGACTCGTTATAGATGTTGATGACATCTATTTCTTGACTAGGCACCCACGTCATGGAGTTAACATTTATCTTTACAGGCATAGACAAGGTGGTGAAACCACTACCACTTACCTAGTGCAACATTGTTTTCCAGGAGCCAAATTCAAAGACAAACAAATTGATATCAAAACCATTGAGAGGTTTCCTTTGAAGACTATCGGCTTCACTATTGCACGATTATGTGGGAGTGTAGCACTTCACTTACTCACCAAGGCTTAGATGAAAACTTATGTAAGGTACTTGCAGCCTACGATATTTAACTGGTGTGAAGGGGTAGTTACCAACCTGAAATGGCAACTGACTAGAGTGAAAACTGGAAAACCCAGTAAAAATGGGTATGGTACCTTTGTTATCTTGTTTGCTCTAGAGAGGATCCCCCTTCTCACCCCATAGGTAGTCATAGATGTAGGAAGACCGCAAGATCCTCATATGTTGAAGTGGGTCACGTTGATGCCACGACATAGAGGTGGTGATGGCCCAACTGTTCGATATACTCTTGATTTCTTTGGATGGTTGGAACGTCAGATCATTATGATCAAGGACTTTCCATATGCAGGCATGGATTACATAGGTGATCCAGATATCCCACTACTAGTTGGAATGCAGTGGGGTGACCTAGGTAAAAATTTCACATTTTGGTTGTTTTGTGTTTTTCAATTTTTTTATTTTTTGGCATCCAAAACTAACTACCTGAAATAATCATGCATATGTGGGCCCAATGGGACCATCAAGACTACGTCGATTCGACAAACGCTGTGAGCAGCTAGTAGCTCCCGCAGTACAGAACCTCGATGCAGCAGAGGCTTTATCTGAGCTAGAGCACAACCTATAGAGGTTAATCCTAGACATCCCAGATGTCAGGATTAATGAATTGCCTCTCCGCTACTAGAGGCACACTGTGGGGGTTCCTGGACCAATTAGTCCCCTGCTACCGCAAGTAGATCATGTTATCATTTGCTACCATGATCATCATGCATAGCTGCTAGTCTTAGGGCTAGATTTTTCTTTTTGATGATGTATCGACATGTTTGGATAATAAAGGCCACAAGGCCTCATGTATTGGATGAAATTTTGTAAAGCCACACTTTTTATAGACATTTTGACTAATGAAAACTACTACTTTTATCTCAGTTTATCTTGTACAATATATGGATGAATATTTTTTTTTCTTTTTACAGATGTTATAGTTCAGCCAATGGATCAGTAATCAAATGTAACACAAGATAAGCAGGAGAAGTAGCAGAAAATTGTAAAAAGATGCTAAAAAATTGTCACACACAAAACATAATTACAATGTACCCATGGAGAGGCACATGCCCCCCAAGCTTTGTTTGATATGCTTAAGTAAACGGTAAATTACTATTAGGCAGATGAAATAAAGGTTTATTGATAAAATCCCATAAAAGACTCAGTTTAAAAAGGGGTCTTGTTTCATTTTTTAGCGAGGTTGACATAACAAAAGAACCAACCTCAGAGGAACTTTATTTCATTTTTTAATGAGGTTGACGAGGTAAAATAACTATCCTCACAGCTAATTATTTCATTTTTAACGAGGTTGACACAATAAAAGAACTATCCTCACAGTCACTTGTTTCATTTTTTAAAGAGGTTGACACAGTAACAGAAACATCCTCTTAGTCAATTGTTTCATTTTTAACGAGGTTGGCACAGTAAAAGAATCATCCTTAGGGGAATTTGTTTCATTTTTTAATGAGGTCGACATAGTAAAAGAACCATCCTCAAAGTATTTGTTTCATTTTTTAACGAAGTTGACACAGTAAAAGAACCATCCTCATATCAACTTGTTTCATTTTTTAAAATGAGCTTGACATAATACAAGGAACTCTGCTCAGGGGTAGTTTCATGTTTATGCGATCTCGAAACAAAAATAGCTATGCTCATAAGAACCTATTTCATTTTTTAACAAGGTTGACACAGTAAAATAACCATCCTCTCAATGACATGGATCCTGGCTTCCATTTGGAAGAAAAACATGCCAAGGGATACTTCCTGACCATGGCTTGCAAGAGATATTCATTAGAAGGAAGAATAGATCTTTGGAAGTAATACATGTGAAGAGAATAAAAAGGGGAAAGAAAATCCATTTCAAATTCCCCCATAGGGTTCCTTGTGTCAATTATCAGATCTAAGTCATAAGAAGTTGAGCAAACAGTGAGAGGCTCGCTTGCATCGGTAACTGAAAACATGGGGTTGGTTGCCACATAATTAACTTGTCGTGGGGTGGTTACCACTTGCATATAAGGAACATTAAGGGATGTTAGATGGCAGGTGGCTGAATCAAGATCAATAAATGAAAGTTGGTCAATCATCACAATGTTTCAATTGTAAGGGAAAGACATCACTCGAAAGAGTGTGGACATGACAACTCTCATGGCATAGACATAGTCTCGCCCAAGGATCAAATTAAAATCCAAGGGGCCTTGGACTACCATAAGATCAATACAGAGAATATTTCCTTCCAAAGTAATAGGTAACTTAGGAGGGATCCCTAAAGGTTCGTTGATGGTTCTGTTAAAAGCCAAAATATTATGTGTAGCAGGCACAAGCTGAGGGGAACCCAAAGCTTGCCAAGCGGATGAGGATAAAATACTGACAGAATCACCTTCATCTACATTTGTCTATCGCACATTCTTACCATACACTTTCACAATGATTTGGAAAGGGGTGGAAGAAGGAAGGCAAGGTTCTGTCAGTCTACTCCAATCAAAGGAAATTGCCTCATTACTTGGAGGGGGGTAAATGGAAACAGGTGAAATGCCACCATGTATAGAAGAATTTGAAGTAACAAGAAGAACATGAGCAATATTAATTTCACTCTCTAAAAGGAGAGTGAGATCAACTGAAGATGGAATCGAGTCGGTCGCTTGATCAACCAATGACTCACCAACCTGAGTGATATGTATTTCACTCTCCAAGGGAAGAGTGATATTGACAGTACTTGGAATTATATCAATCACTTCGTCAACTGACGATGGGTTGGGAGAAAGTTTACGGTAACCAGTTGGAAGTCGTTACTATGAAACAATAATTTTTTCCAGCAATGTTGAGGCTTCATCCATATGAGGGCAAAGGTGACTATGATGAATCCCTTTGCATAACCTATTAGGAAACCTAACTTTACCCTTTTTCCCAGGAACCTCACAATCACTAGTTAATGAATCAACAATAAGTTGATAAGAATTTTTATGACCACACTTCCAAGACCTTAGGAATACTAGGATAATCAATAAGGAATTGGTCACCCTTACAAAGCTTGCAAGGGTATCTGGGCTTGCGATGCATGTTGGAAGTTTCCTCAACATTACCAATACCTACAACCATGGTTGGTTGGTTGAATTCTTTCTTATCTTGCTTCTTCTTCTTCTTCCCTTTCTTCTTCTTCTTAGTCACCTGGTTACTAGCATCAAGGATTTTACCAAGCGAAGAAGAAGAAAGGGAGGAGGACATGTTGGGTGAAGAAGGTAAAGGGTCAACATGAGGTTGGTGATGTTGAGATGGTGAACTCGATTGAGGTGAAAAACTCGATTGAGGTGGAATAGTTTGGGTATTTGGGATCAAAGAAGTTGAAAACAACCACACTGGTAAACCTATCGTGAATCCAGGAAGTGACAATGTAGCCATATAAGGAGGATCGACATTTGCAAAGTCAGGAAAAGGACTAGGATTCTTGTTAAAAGGGGTTTCTTTATCAATAACTTCTGACATTGTTGCCATTAGATTCAACTTAGATAAATTTATTACCAATATTAACAATTCAAAATCACAATCCACACCTAAGGTCTGTAAAAAGTAAAAAACAAGAAAATAACATGCACTAGTAAATCTAAGGAGTCAAACCATGCAAACAAAATTTTCACAACGAAATCACTAGTTGGTGATGAAATCCAACGTCACAGAGATCAATGTGAAAAGTGGCTAAAGATAGAGCGGGTGGAACCAGTTACGCTAACAACCTGCTTAATGTACATGATTTGGTGCAAGTAATCTTCACTTATGCCATCTCAAGTGAAGAATACCCTCCAAAAAGGTCCAAGTGAGTCTAGCCAACGTCTGTTGCAGGTACAACAAAGACTTCCCCTCTGTCATCACCTTGGGTAATAGCCCTATGATTATGGTCTTTAAGGTTACCACTTAAAACAATTTAACTTGGGGGGACAATCGCAGATTGAACGTACACGCAAGGGCAAAGTAAAAAATCTCAACCCCCTTGAAAGTTCCTCAACATGGTTAATTTGAGATTTAATACCAAGTGACTCCCAATTACCTTTCGCCATAGTTTTTGATACGTGCAAATCACTCTACCATAACCAATGACGTGGGGTCGATCACTCCATTGGGTCTAATATGATCTTGTGCTTAACTCCTTTCTAAGGGGAGCTTCCCAAAGCCATACTATAATAAATGGATTTACTCCCTATTGCAAGATTCTAATGTTTGTTTGCAACTTTGGAAGGTTAACTCACTTTCATATTCCAAAGCCCTACAACCTGATCTAATGTAGGTGGAAAAGAGTCCTAAAATAATAAAAAATTCTAAATTGATTTTATTAGCGTTGTTTTTTAAAGTTGTTACTTACTCACAGGGTAAATGGATGTTAAATAGATGGTGTTATGACCTGCTTCAAAATTTTAATGCAATCGAATATCATATTATAATATTTTCATTTCGACGAATTGTAACTAAAATAAGGGAAGATGTTTCATTAACTTTTCAAAAATACAAGAATCAATGAAACATTTTCAAGATACAAAAACAGAGAGAATACAAAATACACGATTCTTGGCTCTTCTTTGAGAAATGCAACCTAAATTCTTCAAGATCTAAGTTACAAGAAGCAAAAATGTGATCTTAACAACTTCTTATGTACCCAAAAACAAACAATGAATTCTTCCTTCAACAAACACAAGCTATAATTTCAATTTGAGATAATGGGTTACAAATCACTGTAAGTAAAAGATTGTGTTGTCTTATAGAGAAAAATAATCAGTATTCACTTTGACAAAACAACAAGCCCCTAATCACAAGTGTTGCCTTGAAAAACCCTAAATTTTCCTAATACCAATGACACTTTGCAATTGAAAAAACAAAGTACATAATATGATTTTTTGACATAAAAAAGGGCAGACTCAAACTATCTCAGCAATGACTGATCCTTCTCCTGATTAACCAACAATTTACTAGATCAAACCTTGAACCCTAAATTGCAAAAGCAAAAAATTAATCAAAAAGGAAACGCAAAACACCAAATCAAAATAAAGAGCGCATTTCCAGAAGTTAAACAGGTCTAATTAAACACAACAATGAAAAGTTCATGGACTCAGCTGTGAGAAAGCTTTAATTTAAAAAAAAAAAATCACATGTGCATAGGCAATCAGTATAGTTCAGTGCATATATGCATTGTTGCTAAAATCTAAATGCGCAGAAGTACGCTTTGTGAGAAAAGATAAAGTGCACACAACGAGAAAATTTAAGAAAAAATAAAAACAAGCCAAACAAATCATAAAATCCATACTTTCAATATTTTCCAAACACTTAGAGAGGGCTACGTCCAAAGAATCAAAAGTCAAAACAAAGAGAATGACGGAGAATGAGATGTTCCCCAGTGGAGTTGCCAATTTGTTAGGTGGACTAATCCCTCTCCCACACAAGATAGATCTCCCTAGATTTCAAACCAAATCTAGTAACAAATAAGAAAAGAACTGCTACCTTTCCTTAGCTTATGTTTGATTGAAACAAGTAATATGCGAAGGATCACTTACCGGTTCAACGAAGTGCCTGTTGAAGTCCTTTCAGTGCCTTCCATAGTTGTCTTCTCCTTGATACTTTAGAGATCGTTCCAAAACTTTCCACTGCTTCTCCATGATGTTTCGAAGGATATCTACATAGGCAAAAACACACAAAGGATCAAAGCATCTAATGTGTAAAATGAAAGATAAATGAAATACTTAACTCAACATATATCATACATTGAATCAATAACTAATCATAACCTATGTGAGTGATCAAGGAATCTCGCAAATGATATCATAATAGACATGATTAGGGAAGAACAATTGTTTTTTATTGAATAAAAGAGAGAACAAACTTACAATCTCAATGCCTTGATGTTACAAGCCTCTTTCCACAATCTCCAACCTTCTCCTTGGATGAAAAGTGATGAGCCTAGGTATTGCAACAATAATGTTGCATCTCCCAGGGCTACCATCTTTACTTATCAACCCAGGGTTCGTACAAACTTGGAGGTGATAGTGCTATATGCACAAGTAGAAGTGAAGATCCTGCCTATTGTCACTGTTTGTTTGGTAAGAGATCCTAGGGGTTCCAAGCCAAACTTCTATAGGGTCAGAAGAAGCTTAATTCTTTGATGGAAGGAGAGCAAACCTATTCTAAGAGAGAGCTACTCTACTGCAGTAATGAAGAAAACAACATGAAATGCTAAACTTACACCATAACCTAAATAACCAATTAAACAACTATGCTAAGTAGAATTGATACGTTAACACTAACCTAATGCTAATTATCTAAGTTGCAGAGGTAAAGAGCATCAAAACTAGACTAAGGTGTAACAAATAAACTTAGGCTAAATCAGTTTTCAAGCGGAAAAAATAGTCGGAGATCGAAATTGGTGAAAGGGGGACGTGAGGGAGCAACAATGCACAAGGACCATTGGATCAGTTGGGTGAAAGGAAAATGAACGGCGGAGATCGAACCATAGGAGGTTATGTAGATAGATGGGTGAACAGGTTTAGATAGATGGGTGAACAGGTTTAACTAACAGGATGAACAGTGGAGATCTTATCGTGAAGACAAGTGAATGGATGGACGAACAAGTGAACAAAGCAGATGAATGGTGGAGATCGTTTCGTGATGGATTAGGTGAGTGGATGGATGAATGAGGTTAACAGAGATGAATGGACGAGATCTAATCGCACAGGTGAAGTCAAGAGATGGACGGACGAGGCTAACAGGAGCGATGAATAGCTAAGATCTCATCGCACGGGTGGAGTCAAGAGATGGAAGGCGGAGATCGTATTGCGGGGAAAAGAAACGTGTGGAAATGAGGGAGCGGGTTTCTAAGGCGATAAGTAGTTTCTCGTGCACCCTTAAGGCTGTAAGCAGTATTTGGAAATTTCACGTGATCAGCCTTACTGCGCGACACATAGCATGAGAAAACCACTTTTCTCGCGCGCTCTCGGCGGATAACGTTCGTGCACTAATCCGTGCAAGATTGTGCGATAGTCGTTGGATCAGGCAGGGCTGATCAACAGTGGATATCGGCCAAGCTAGTTGGCGATCGATTGAAGCGATAGCCGTCGGATCAGGAAAAGCAGATTGACGGTGGGGGTTTAAAGTGCCTAAAGTGATTGGGTGACGCGATAGCCATCGGATCAAGTGAGGCAGATCGACGGTGGGGACTTAAAGTTCATAAAGTAAGTGGTGGACTCCACTCGAGGCAGCAGTTGGAGAAAATAGTGAATTAGATGGTGATTGTGAATTTTTGTTGGTGATCGGACGACGAGGGAGCGATGCATGAGGAATGTGTTGGAGGCGGTTTCAAATGAAAATGACATAGAAAAACCAGTGTGGGTGAACAAATAACTACATTAAACAACGAACTCCATAGCCCATGAGAGAACCCGAGACCTATGCTTTGGGGGTGCTGAAGGGTCTCTTCCTCAAGTCATGGTCCCAGAGGGAGGAGATGAGGCCGAGACACCTGCGCACAACCTGCTAGTGATTTTTTTTGCCTAGCTAACCTATAAATTGAAAGAAGGCACAAATGGAAGTAAACTACAGCACAACCGATCTACTCTACGCTACTTTAATGAAAATGCAGCTACCTAAGCAAATAACCATAAAAACCATGAACCCTACTTAAGCAACCGAACAGAACCAGAAAGCTATTTAAACAAATAAATAGAACCAGGAAGCTATTTAAGCAAATGAACAATGAAAACCAGGAAACTATGTCAGCATACATGTATAGTAAAGAGGATCTTTGGCTGCTTGGGTCAGCCCTTAACCCAAGAGCTTTAGGCCTCAGAGTTAACTCAGAGTTGGCTTAAACAGAACTCATTCTTATTATAAAAACCATGGATTACAAAGCAAACTGTCACAAGTCTTTGCAGCTCAGAAATAAAACAGAGTTTTACAATAGAAGTCTGAATCCTACTGAGGTCCTAAGCCTCTCTATTTATACATTTGAAGTCTCTAACGACTTCCTTCCCATTAGGGAGGCTTGGCCTCTAACTCAAGAAAAACTGGTTTGTGTCACTTTCACTTGCTCGACTGTCTTTTAGTCTTCAAAGTGATGGTTGTGTGCACTCCAAGCTGATGGTGGAATATTCGAATGGAGGGGTAGTAAATGAGGAGGATTTACCTCCTATAGTTACTCTCCCTTGTCCCATTCGAGTCTTTACCAAGGTCTTTGCCATAGTTCTTTGCTTTTATCCTTTCTACCTGCATTTCCCTTGCTTTTATCCTTTATTCCTGCATTACATGCACATTAGACCACAAAGCCAAATATCCAACTCTAACTCATTTCATAAACAAAATATAATCAAAAGTATGCAATAAGTTGTGAGAATAGTTGGTTTGACTAAGCTAGGAGGTGAATTAAGGCCAATTAAGGCCCATATAATTACTCAATGATGAGGCTCATCAAAAATCCTTCTAGCCTTATTTCTGAAGCTTAAGCCTACCTTCAAAAGTCCTCTCCAATCCTTTGGGTTGTGTTTGATTTATAGGCTAAGAGGAGGAGGTTTGGGATACTCTTCTTAAGGGATGAGATCGACAAATGGTGGGATAGGAGATCCACAAAGAGAGGGAAGTAGCTCCATGATGGGAAGGATCAAGCTTGAGTAAGCATCCATTCAAAGTTGTTACTTGGGGAAGATTCGACTACGAAAGCTTCTAGATTTTACTTTTTATTTTTTACTTGTGTTGATTCATGTGCACGGCTCATAATGTAAGACAGAGGACACTTTTGTGCAGATTCTAATGGTCTCTTCTGCGTATGCGCAAAAATTGACTAGGGAACTGCATAGGTAGTCAAAAACAGGTTTTTAGACCTTGAGATCCAAGAATATCATTCTCTTTGGGATTGTTTGGGTTCTAGCCTTGCAGGGGGATGCTTTGGAACACTTTGATGGATAACGAAAGATCCAGACTGATGGTAATTTGTTGAATGCGACAAAATGACGTGTAACACTAAATCATGCGATAAATATACACAGGGGTATGGAAAATGCATTTGCATGCACATGGAATAATTTCTTCCAATTTAGAAAAACAAGGATAGGGATACTAACCAATCTTTCCTTGTCTGTGTCCTATGCTTCTATACACTCTTGTATCCAATTGTATTTTATATATTTTCTTAGTAATTTTTCCATCTACACAATAATTTTCGTATAGTCTTGGATGGACTTCCTATAGTAACATGTATGGTTCAATATAGCACATAGTTGTCTTAATGAAGTGGGACCCCTCATATCCATGATTGCTGCAATTTTTGCAAGATCTACCAACAAGCTCTCTTTACAAAAAATATGACCCGATAGGGTCCCAAAAGGAGTGTAGAATATGAACTTTTTGATGTTCAATGAAATATACAATTGTCTACACCTATCCAAAATCAACTAGAGTAGTTGTATATGGTAATTCAATGGGCTAAACACATTCTAATCATCCAAGTATACCTCTAGGAATTTATGGATAAACTCTTTAAATGTTGCAATAATAATGCAAGACAATACCACATGTGCATTCTTCAAGTCAAATGGCATGACTATAATGTAAAGAAACCCCATTCTGTCACAAATGTTGTCTTGGTCATGTCCACCTTTGCAATATTCACCTAATGATATAAAAAAAACCCATCAGTGAATGAATAAACAATTATTGTCGGGGTAGGGTTCAGACCCAGAGTTTGACCTCCATGGCCTACAAATACCCCGTAAGCATCGATATTTTCTATCTCCAATGGCTAAAGAGGTTCTCACTCGAGATGTGTGCAGGAATCAGAAAACCTTTAACCCAGGTCCTTATTTGAAGATGAAGCAATTCAACATAACATCAAGGTCTTAACATCTCAAATATTCACATAAATTTTTATTAAAGATCCAGTAAATATTAGACTTAACACTTAAAGAACACATTCATTACAAGATAAAAGATTCATAGTATCTAGAATTGGATAGATCTTTCATTCATCACCCTAGAAACAATATATTTACATGATAAACCCTTGATACGTTCTCGATGACTTCATCAATGAATGGTGTCATAAATGGGTCATGCACACAAGTTGCATTCAATTTGTGTCGATCTACACATATGTAGATATCTCCATTTTTATTATCACGTACAACCATAGGACAAATCCATTCTTATTCTTCCATTGGGAAAATAATCCCAGCATCCAATATGTAGTCTAATTCTTTGCACTCCTTTTCTTTATACTTGGGGTTAACTCTATATGGGTGCTTACTAATAGGTTTTGAGTCAAGGTTTAATTGAATTTTCATCTCTCCTAATGAATTTGAAATCCCCTTCTTTACTTCAAAAATTGTGGGAAAACATATATTTGTATTATTCTAATAGGTCCACCATTTGAATAACTATCTCTTGGTCTAAATAATTCCTAATACTTTCCATTTTAAGGGCCTCTTTAGTGCAAATATATATATATATATATATATATAGATATATATATATATATATATATATATATATATTGGTCTTTAGTGGTTGGGCATGCATAGGTGGCACTACTAGAAACCTATTATAGGATCATGTTTTCCCCAATTGTCTCTTGAATCTTCTCCATAGGATCGTCATCTGGCCCTTGTTCCCCCTCAATCTTCCAATAACAATGTAAACTTTGAAACGGGAACTGATACTGTTACCCGTTTTGTAGAGATAGCAAAAAAGTGACCCGATTTTGAAAAGGGGTGATGCAGAATACACATGTTTTGTAGAGATAGCAAAAAAATTACCCGATTTTGAAAAGGGGTGGTGCAGAACACACATGTTTTTTTTAGAGCATAGTTTTTGGCACTTTAATTTTTTTTTAATTTTTTTTATGTACATTGTGTTTTAGAATGGTAGTGATTTTCATGCTGATTTTAAAAAGTGGTTATTCTGCATCAGACCCTTTTTTTAAAAGACCTATTTTTTGACTTTAACTTTTCTAATGTATGTAATGTAAATAATTATTTTGTAAATTTAATAATTTTGGAAGTGGTCTTCTTCTTCATATTTTCTTGTTTTTATTTTTATTTTTATTTTTTTTGGTAGTGAGGTTTTTATAGTTTTGCATATTTAAAAAAGAAGGTCAATATTTTGCATTTTCCATATTTTACATATTTATACATCGTTAATTAAATTTTCAATCCAAATGAAATAATTGTCTCTAAAAAACAAATATAAAATTATATATATAAAGAGACAAAAATAAAAAATAAAAGTGTTAAAAAAAATTTATCTTATAAACCATAAAACACTTTGGAAAATAAAAAATAAAATTATATATATATATAATTAAGTCGATAAAAAATGAGAAATAAAAAAAAAAAAAAAAAAAAAAAAAAAAAAAAAAAAAAATATTAGCAAAAACTAGGAATAAATTTTTAAAAACAAACTAGTTTAAAAAAAAATAGAAAATGAACCAAAAAATAAATTAAAAAAACTAATAAAATAAATATTAAAAAAAAGGGTTAAAAAAATTTATCTAAGAAAAAAAAACATTAGCAAAAAAAAAAAAAAAAAAAAAAACTAGTTTAGAAAAAAAAATAGAAAATTAACGAAAAAAAATTGAAAAAATAGTAAAATTAATATTAAAAAAACAAAAATAAATTCAAATTATAAAAAAAAAAAACAAAAAAAAAAACGTAATTTTTATTAAAAAAAAATGTAATTATTTTTTATTAAACATACATATTTTATTTATATATATATATATATATATATTAATTTTTTTTTTTTTTTAAACAACCTTTTTTATTATTTAAAAAAAAATTATAATTTTTTTAAAACAATTTTTATTTTTATTTTTATTTTTTCCCTAAAAATACAAATTATTAAATCTACGTTTTATATTTAAAAAATAAATAAATAAATAAAACCTAAATTTAAAAAAAAAAATTACATTTCTTTTTTTTATTTAAAAAAAAATTAATAAAATTAATTTTTTTTTAAACAATTTTTTTTTATTAAAAAAAATTATAACTTTTTTTTTTAAACATTTTTTTGTTTTTTATTTAAAAATATAAATAATAAAAAAAATGATTTTAAAATATATATATATATATATATATATATATATATAATTTAATTATTAAAAAAAAATTTAAATTTTAAAAAATTTAAAAATTAACATTTTTTTTTTAATTATTAAAAAAAAAAATTATGAGCCCCGGCGACGGGCCGCCCACCAGCCGCCCGTGGTGGCGCGGCGGTGGGCGGAGGGGGCTGCGTTACCAGAGAACAAACTAACCCATAAAATAAAAAACACAAAAACCAAAAACCCCACAATTTCTCTGCTTGCCTGCTTGTCTGTGTGAAGAGAAAAGCCAAAGCTGGCTGGATGTATGAAAGTGGTCTGATGCGTAGCGGATTTCGGATCTTATCAGCGCTGAGCCCTTTAACCAGAAGGCCTGTGTCGGATCTCAAATTGAAATGGTCTTCTTTCAGTAGTAATATCAGCACTCATATCTTTAACAATAATAACAACAGAAGCGAGCTCGAGATGATGAGAATGGCGTTCGATTCCACTGGCGGAACTGTGGCGAATCCTACTCCCTCCAGTAGGCAGCACTTCGGCCCTATAAGCGGTGGAGGCCTCAGGTATCTTCACTTCGCTTTCTTGTTTAAATTCCCCATGTTTTCATATGATTTGCACTGTGAGATTCGAACCTGCGACCATTGACAAAATCCCCTTGGCTGAATCCATCTGGTTCGGGTTCGGATCTCTGCATCTGTGCGTTGTTAATGTATTTTTAAGGGCTTAATCGGCCTCTGGGCTTTGTGAGGCTCGTGTTTTGGGTGTAACTGAGAATGAAGCCGATGTGATACGATACCCTGACAGCATTCAGGTTTTGTTTTTCTCACCCTTTTGTTTAGGCAGATGGAATGTGCAACTCTGTTATTTGTACAAATATTGCTAAATGTTGCTCTTCATCGGGTGGGGTACACTGGGATTTGAACCTGGGCCATCGGTCTTGCAAAGTTCTTTGCGTTGGTTCAAATTGAATCACCACATGTTCCGCCGCTTTGAGCAGGCCCAGCCAATCCTTATCAGTTTTAGTCTTACGACCGCATACTTGCTAGGAAGGGTGGGCCTCTTTTGAGATCAGCTCGGATCCGTGGTGAGCAGTTCAGTTGCCTTTCAATTGTGCGGATTCCTAATCATTTGCTTTCTTTTATTCACAGGATGGTTTTATCATCACTGCGCATTAAACGTGCCATTACCCATCCGACAGCATTATAATAGAATCTAATCGGCTCTAGAAAGATTACTGCGGCTGATATGCAGTGGATGGGAGGTATCTGTTCTTCTGCCAAATTCACCCCGGATTTGCATCTGGCCACAACCGCACGAAATGCCAGCTAGCATGAGCTCTGTAACCCACTAGGGTGAGGCGTGCCTCTGAGGGATTTGATCTTTGGTGTAGGGGGTATGAATCATCCAGGCTTTACTAGCTAATCAAAACCCTGTTGATTAACCATCTGCTTTATTATGTCACAATTTTGCGGAAACCTTTAACTTAATTGAATAGAACCACTCCCACCCTGATCAGGGAAACCAGGAAGTCTCCCCTACTTACGAGGACAATTTGGTTTAGTGCTAAATTCAATATAAGTTTTTGGTTACTGGTTAGAGAGTAGGTTATGAGTTTTGGGTCAGAACAATTTCTCTCTCTAAAAGTTTATGTTCACTTGAGGTATGTACTCTCTTCTACATGTCCATTCCCACGAGGATGGAAATTTTAGCCACCTGGGGTGTAGATCCTCTATCTGTCTCTATATACATATGCGTGCTTAATTAAGTTTTTGATTATTGGGTAGAGAAATGATGATCTTGATTTATGGGTTTTGGCCCTTTGGGTCAGAGCAATTACCCTCACGAAAAAAGTTATGCTCACCTGAGGTCCCATACGCTCTTATACATGTTCATTGCCATGAGAATGGAACTGTCAACCACCTGGAATGTAGATCCCGTATCTGTCTCTATATAGATAAATTTGCTTCTTTGTTCGGAAGCCTATGTCTGAAAACAATAGGCTACCTAACCATCCAAATACCCTCTTACTGGATTACCTTCATCTATGAATACCTTTTGACTGGAGAGGGTATAGAACTCCCTTACTATATCAGATTTACAACCAGAAGACATTTGGTTATGAAGCCACAATTTAAGGGACATCCATTCTGCCAAATTCACTCATGACTTGTGCCTGGCCTCATCCGAACAAACATCCTTAGTGTGGGGAACCACCATTAACAACTTTGTCTACATTAGCGTGGAAAACCACTATTTACAGCTTCTTGGCATTAGCTTGGGGAACACCATTAACAGCTCCTCTGCATTAGCACGAAGACCCACCAGAGTTGAAAAATCTTCGATTTCTGCTGATTTTTCGTCTTTTTTTAGTGCAGCCCCCTTCGCCCACCGCCGCGCCACCACGGGCGGCCGGTGGGCGGCTCATCGATTCCGGGAATCGACGGGCCGCCCACCGGCCGCCCGTGGTGGCGCGGCCGGGGCTCATAATTTTTTTTTCTTAATAATTAAAAAAAATGTTAATTTTTAAATTTTAAATTTTTTTTAATAATTTTTTAATATTTAAATAAAATATATATATATATATATATATATATATATATATATTTTTTTTTTTTTTAAATCATTTTTTTTATTATTTATATTTTTAAATAAAAAACAAAAAAATGTTTTTAAAAAAAATTATAATTTTTTTTTTAATAAAAAAAAGTTATAATTTTTTTTTTTTAATAAAAAAAATTGTTTAAAAAAGAAAATTAATTTTATTAATTTTTTTTTTAAATAAAAAAAGAAATGTAATTTTTTTTTTTTTAAATTTAGGTTTTATTTATTTATTTATTTTTTAAAATATAAAACGTAGATTTAATAATTTGTATTTTTAGAGAAAAAATAAAATAAAAATAAAAATTGTTTTAAAAAAATTATAATTTTTTTTTTTTAAATAATAAAAAAGGTTGTTTAAAAAAATTTAAATTTTAATATATATATATATAATATGTATGTTTAATAAAAAATAATTACATTTTTTTTTAATTTTTTTTTAATTACGTATTTTTTTTGTTTTTTTTGTTTTAATAATTTGAATTTATTTTTGTTTTTTTTTTAATATTAATTTTAGTAGTTTTTCAATTTTTTCTTTATTTTTTATATATATTTTTATATTTGTTTTTTAAGTAATCAACATTTTAATCTTAATTTCAGTATTTTTTTTTTTTTTGTAGATCTAGTTGGTTTTTTATTTTTATTTTTAGTTTTTTAGTTTTTCCTTAATTTTTTTTTTTTTTTTAATTTTTCTATTTTAAATGTTTTTTTTTTCTTTTCCATTTTTTTTGGGCTTTTTTTTTTTTTTTGGGGCTTTTTTTTTTTTTTTACAAGATAAATCTTTTTCTTTTTTCTCTCCATTTTTTTTAAATATTTTTTTTACTATTTAATTGTTTATAGTTTTTTTTTTTTTGTTTTTTACATTTTTATGATTGATTTTTTTTTAGTATATATTTTAATCTATGTTTTGTTATTTTTTTAACTTTTTTTTTTTGTTTTTTCATTGTTTTAATTTAATTAATTAATTAATTTTTTTTTTTTTTTTTTTTAATTTAATGTTTTTCGGGTTCATGATAAAATATTTTACACCATTATTTCTAAATGTTGAAATTTTACTGTTGAAAAAAAAAAAGTGTTCTCCCAGCATCAACACTTTTCGTTTTGAGGGTGTTTTTTGGATATTTTTTGCTCAAAAAATTTGTTTTCACCGCCATTTTTAAAACATGTTGAAAATTTACCCAAGAAAAAAAAAAAGTGTTATTCCAGCATCAACACTTTTCATTTTTAGCACTGTTTTTGATGTTTTTTCGAGGTTTTTTGGCCAGAGTTCCCGTTTTGAGTTTATAGATCCCGTTTCATAGTTTACATTGTTCAATAATGGACTGATTGTTGTAACCAAACAATCAAATTATGATGTGCATATACCAATTTCTATGTAGGATCTATAGGTTGTTGCCAAAAAATAAATTGCTTCATGCATTGCATAATACCCATCATCTTTGTGTCTTCATATGTGAAACTGAAGGTGGCATAAAATTCATGGCTAGGTTCCTCCCACTCTTTTGTTTTCCTATGTGTAGCCCCTTGAATTTACCAATATGTGGAATCCTATCCAATGTATAGAAAAAACTAGCACACACCCATTGAACTTGTGATACCTACCAATTCTTCTACCATTGTGCATAAAACCATAGGTGTTCTTTATGGATCTTCCATCCCTTTATATCTATTCCTCAACTCAAACCCTTTAGGTGATTGGAACCTGACTTGGGTTCATTCAACTACCTACGTTTATCCACAAAACTTATCCTAATGTGTCAACCACTAGAATACAAGGGTTCCCTTAATTGCTACATTCATAGCTTGGATTCATTGATACAATGTTGTGTTTAATGAATGCCTCTATCAATTTTGTATTGTCAAACTGGGGAATATTGTACAACTCTGATCCTATCCAAAGTGATCCTTATGCATTGTTTAGTGGATACCTTGTACAATTGATTTTACCACTGGGTTAAAGCCTCTTTTGAATGTGTGTCATAGGAATAGATGCTTCATCAATTCAACTACCCATCCATTATTGGGTTGACCTAATCTTCCCCATAACCTATAATTTTATAGATGTTCTCAATTATAGAGTTGCATGCATCATCTTGAATGGCCTTTATTTACCTTTCCCCTTTGGCTGGGTCCAACAATGCAATGAGACACAACACATCTATCTTAAATGACATATGTTGTTGCTTAATATTTCAACATTGTGTTGTTATCGAAGCCCAATCAATGCCCAGTAGTGCTAGACATGGATCAGAGTCATCTAGGATTTCAATGACCTCAAAGTTGACTTTTGTCTTTAGCCGTCAACATTTACTTCTATCTTCTCCAACCAACCAATATAGTAATTTTTGTATTGATTGGTTAGCTTGAGTTTGATTAGTGATCAAACCAGTTTCCATTTACCCATTAACACCCATGTGTTCTTAGGTAAATGGTTCACATAATACCCCGAGTCTAACATGACATTGTCCATCTCAAAAGTTCCTAATCTAGTTGTTATATTGAATTCTTTCTCAATTATCCTCCTATTAATTCAACATGCCCTTCATTCTGATAGTAGGGCTAATGTAGATGTCTTTGCCAACTTGGTTAGTAATTACCTCAACCTTTGGGTCACAACAGGTTTCAGTAACACCTTAAGACAACATTGTAGAAACTCATTAACGTGATCTTCTTTGTCTTCCAACTCTCCTATATTATGTGTTTTGTCACACAATGGTTCCTCGCATCATGCATCCTCATACTACAGAGGCCACAAAGGTACCTCCTCCATCTCTTTTGTGCCTCACGTAGCACTTGCTTCTATTGAATAGTGTCAAACCACGATGGCGGTTGCATTGCTCTTTGAATCCGCCCATCCAATAACATTTATGGGAAAATACTTTGAATTAGGGCTTTTCATGTCCTTATGCATCCTTAAGTCATAATTTGTACCTACACAAGGTCCCTTCAATGTTTTATCCTCGTGACATTGTGTGACCACCATATTCAACCAGCCTTTCTTTTCATTTGTATTAATCTATCATTTGTACAGATCCTTCAATTTACTAACTTGATTGAATCCATTCGTTCATGACAAGAGATATATTTCCTCGTTCAAGGAGATTTCTATAACGCATTTAACAAAATAACATGTAGTCAATTTGGAAAAAGACTTTTTGCTAACCCTTTTTAATAGATCCGATTCAAAAGTTTTCTTCCTAATTTTCCAACAATACTAGAATTCAAAATCCTCCATCACATGCTCGACATTATGAGAATATGCATAGAGTGTGCGAGATTGATTACAAAACCTTACCAAATTTCTCACCTCACCATAATTATAACATGTGGGTTTCCTTCCATGATATCCTCATTCTTGACCCCTGAATCCTCCTCTAGGGCCTCCTTAGAATCCTCCACACTCTCCACCTTTGGTTTCTTCCTAGACCATATACACATATTCAATTCTCTCCTTCACTAAATCTAGGGATCTATAGTTATTAGCATCACGACCCATTGATTTGCAAAATACATAGAGAGGAGTGTGGTGCATTTTTTTTGTTCTTTTGTAATGCTAGACAATGTAGTGAAATGTGACTTCATTTCCTACAAATATCACACCATTCCCCTTGGGGCTACACCAAAAGTGGAGTTGATTCCATAGGAAAGTGGCTTGACACATCAGTCGTAGTATGGTTCCCTCGTATTGGACTCTCATTGCTCTCGTGTCCTTGTGTGTAGCAAAGAGAACATTATATGTTCTTGTGGCCTATCTTTACCTTCAAGATGTCCTCCAACTACAAGTTTAATTTAGCTAGTTGTGATTGGACCCATTCCACTCCACTTAAACTTTCAACACCACTAGGAGCAGACTGCGAGTGTATTGCAATCTATAACACTTATGCATTAGTCATTACCTTTTTCCAAGTAGAATTTGAATGTGAGTGAGTATCCCTGCAATGAACTACTCTTGATGTTAGACATATTAGATGTTGAATGTTAGTCAGTCTAACAATATCTTAAATGTTTGGTCATTGCCCCATATAAATCCCCTACTGATAGCTTAATTTCTTTCATCTCCACAACAAATTGGGATTCAAACCTTAGTTTTTGAAATTCCCTTAGTAGATCTCTCTTTATCTCCATGAACAACCTGGTTTGTATTGCTAGAGTTATCACCTTATATTTGATATTCCACTGCAAAGCTCTGTCTCTGAACGTAGTCTCCAACTATGCAATTTTGTCTCTTTCATCTATAGTCTACTTAACCACATAGACCAATTCACAAGTGAGCTAATGTCACTTAGTGCCATCCTTCCCACTTCCATGAAATACTAGAAATATAAATGTTAAGTCTTGTGTTTCCATCGAAGGATTCAACATTGATCTCCTTATCTAAAGCACGATTAATATCACATGGCCTACTTATGGAATCTTTGTATCCACAAACTTATTTGAACTCAATGCTTCTATTAGTATCTCAACTTCAATTACCTTTAATTTTTTTCATTTTTCCTCAAAACTCCTAACTTCTAGTTTATTACAATTTTCACCTATCACGCTACTATTGTTTGGTTATTTTAAGATGTCACCTACTAAGATGCATAGGGGGGGGGGGGGGGTTTCCAAGAGGGGGTTACTCCTTCCTATCTGACTCGTGTTAATAAATATACAAGAGCCTTCTAAACTCAATTGCATGAGGCTTCCTACTATTATCAAGATCCCTCCTTATTTGTACTCTTCTCCTTCACCACTTCCTATTTAGTCGTCACTGCTATCCTCCTTTTCCTCCTCATTAGATTCAATTAACTCTCTTACTTATTATCAAGATTCCATATCTTCACCTCCAAATACCTTGCTACTATCTCCATTGATCTCTCCCATAATCTTCTTTATGTCACATCTCTTTGATGGACTTTCCTCCACTTTTGCATTTCCTCCTTGTGTTAGCTCCTTAGTGCTCCACTCATGCACTACATTCCCAATGTTCACTTCATACGTTGTTCTCACACTTCTAGCTCTAAATGTTCATTGATTGTCATCCCTTGGCTTCAACCTCTCTTTCCCTCCTTTCTTTATCCTTTCCAATGCAACCTGTTCACTAGTATCGTCCCTTCTTATGTTTCTCTCCTTGCATTTTTAGCTTTGCTCTTCCATATTTCATTTTTTCAACTTCTTTCTATTTTTATGTTATCTCTTCCCCTTTCTCTTCATATCCACCACTACCATCTTAAGCCACAACAAGAGTTGAGATGGGAATCTTCTCAAGGATTAGAGTCAAATTTTCTTTCAGCATCGTAGAAAGATTCACTGCGTTCAACTATAAATTCAATCAGATAACCCTCTTATACTCACTAAAACCATAAGTCAATGGCTTAAGTCCACTTGTTATTGGGATATTTAGTGTATTGATTTTTTCTAGACCAATGGTTCTTGAGCCCTTCTGGATGAATTAATGGTCGCTTGTCGCATTAATCACTTATGGAGTAGATAGGAAAACTTTGAAAATAAAATTTCATAAATATCCTTGTAAAGATATTTTTGTTTCCATCTCTCAAGGTTGATTGTTTAATTTTTGGTTTCTTGTTGTGTAAAATTGTCTTCCTTCTCCAAAAACTAATCATGTGTCTCCTCCGAGGATGATTTCTACCTCATCCTTCATAAGGATCATAAATATTTAGGTCTTAACAACATAACCAACTATTTGTGCAGGGTCCAAACCTAGGGTTCAAGCTCCTTGGCCAAAAAATAACTCGTAAGAATCAACATTTTCAATCTCTAATTACCAAAGAAACTCTCACTCAAAACACTTACAAACATTGCAAGAATTTTAGCTTGAGACATTATTCAAATATAAGTCAATTCAACCTAACAAAAAGATATTCACATCTCAAACATTGACATAAAGATTCATTAGAGATCTAGTAAAGATTAGACTAAACACTTAAAGAACACATTCATTATAACATAATACTCATAGAAGCTAGAATTGAACTGATATTTCATTCATTCATCACAGAAAGAAGATCTTCACATGTTAAACCCCAAATAGATTCTCCATTACAAAACTTAAGAACTTTGCAAAGATATTAACATTGTTAACAATTTAAGATTCTCTCTCCTAAAGAATCTTATATCCCCTCTAGAATGATCTCCCTTTACATCCTTTTATAGGTTTCACCCCATGAGGACTATTATGAATATAATTCATACAAAAATAATAATGTAAATATAAAATATAATAATAATAAATAATACTTAATTAACTAATAGTTAGTTAGTTAGTAATGAAGAGGCATGTCTTAGAGACATGACCATTTATGAAAGGGCACCTGTATAGGGTATATAACCAGGGCCTCACCCTCATTGTAATCATCTCACATCAATTACAAAATTGTAAAAATTCATTACAAATCCCTTTAGTGCCAACAATTTCTCCATAAGGCTTTTCTCATGAAAAAAAAGAATAATATAGCTTACGACATTACATATATAAAAATTATGAGTCAAAGATGGTTGTCAAATTTGATGCTTAAATTGTTGATAATGTTAATATAAAAGTGAGGAGAGGTGTTATCACATCAACCCAATAACTTGTTGCCAATGTTTTTTGGCATTTGGTTAGGTCCATGTCAACAACTCCATGATTCAAATCCTTATAGGTGAGTCACACTGGTTTACACCAACAAGTTTACTAAGGATGCCATTTATGACTATAGGGAAGCATCTCTTGGGTTTACCCATGAGGTTCTCCTTTGAAAAATAAAAAAGACAATGTACAACATTACTATAATAAGCACAAGCTAGAGATAGTTTTCTATGTCTATGCTTAAATTGTTAACAATGTTAATATCTTAGGGAGAGAGGGATGTTATCACATCAACTCGAGAACTTCCATTCTTGAGTCAATGTTATAATCATATAAACTATTCTAAAATGCCATGCATAGGGGTATCCATAAATTAATGTTATTTTTCTCTCTCGCATACACGAGTCATAAAAAAAGGGAGGGGATAACTAAGAAATCAAGTATATCAAAGTTGAGACAAATCAATAATCTTGTTAGTGGGATGGTCACTACCTTTGCAAGACATATGCCAAGGATCACATAGATAAAATGAATAAACTAAAGAGGGTCTATAAAGCATAATATTGAAATGGTGGACTATGTTAGTATTGGAGTGAAGAGATAGTTGACAAAACTAGTAATAGAGCAATGAAGCATGTTATCTCATTAATTCAATATTTGCAACCCAAAACCAACTTTCAAAATAATAAAGCTTTTGATATTGGTAATGTCATATAAACTACATTGGTTTCACAGTGATTATGCATGTTCACTACAATATAAAACTAAAAATTGTTTTTTTAAATGTGAAACCTAACAGTATTACTATATATCTAAAGCTAGTTTTTGTCAATAGAGTTATGCTTTTAGTTATTCTTCAAAAAGCTTAAATAATTCATTCAAATTAAGAGCAAATTAATAATTTTAATACATAAATTAATAATAATAATAATCTAATTTTAAGGTTGTAGTCAAGTTGAACACCAAATTGATTTATAAGACTTATCCCCTCCACTTAACAATTCGACTACTAAAATTTATAAAAACATACCTCTCTATCCCATTTCAAAATTAAATCTATAACCTTTTACAAAGCAAAACATATTCTTAACCATATAATATTTCTTATAAAATTTTAATACAATAAATATTTTATTTCAAATTTTATAAATATAGATTGTTCACCTACTATATACCTATACATCATATGTATATGATTCACCTATACATACCTATACATCATATGTATAATTATCATTAACAAATTCAATAGAAATATGTTCTCTCATTTAAAAAAAAAAAAACCAACCCAACTAATTATAAACTTTGAACTTCATAACAAGAGTGTTGTTTATTACCAAGTTCACTAATTTTATTGCATATTTAGATTAATGTATTTATATAATAAAACATGGTAATTAATATAGATAATTTACAAAAAAAATATTATACATAAACTAAATAGATATATTTAAAAAATTTGTATTTAAAATATATATATATATATTTTTATTTTTTATTTTTTTATTTTTTAAGAAATCTTTTATAACTTAGTTATCAAACTAACCATATAAAAAATATATTAAAATAAAAATTATTATTAGTAATTTGAACTTTTCAAATTTTCAAACCTTGAAAAAAAAACCTCTTACTTTTATTATTATTAATAGAAAATAAATATAAATGTGACCATAAGATCAATTAATGTTGCTTCTCTACCAATGATGAAATATACCGTGCCAACTTGATTTGTCATTACGCGCCGACATGTTATCTTATGGTTTATCTACCCACATTTAAATGTTCCCTACCAACTTGATTTGTACCCCACGCTAACACATTAATATCCTTTAAAGAGTACTAATCCCAAGTATACTTTTAGCTTAATCTAGGATGAGAGATTTACTAATGTGCTAAGAAAGGTTGTATAAAATATTTTATTAATTTTAATATCATAAAAAAAAGGTTATATTAGTGTGTTGTCATGTTATATTTGTGGAGAATTTTGCTTTTTAGAAAATTATCGATTTTTAAAGGTATTGAGACAAGTTTATGCATAGTCTCATTAGATTAGAGTTTGTTTAGATAATCAAAGTAGTTTTTTCAGTTATTTGTTTTATGGAAACTTTAGGTTGGTTTGTTTGTTTTTTTTTTTGTTTGTTTTTTTTTTTTTTTTTTTTTTTTTGTTATTTATAGATTTTTGAAAGGCGTGGGGCTTTTTCAATGGAGTAACCCAAGGCTTACCATGTGAGAGTGGTGGGGAAGCCATTCTCTTTCTCACTAACTCTCATCACCTGTAATATGAACTGTAAAGTTAGAATTGGCTCTAATAATTGAGTCTAATTGTTTGCACTTCAAATTTTGGTGAAGATTGCACTAGAACATAAGGTGAAAAGCACTTAAATTTTAGGTGATTCTAAGATTGTAATTGATTGGTTAAATGGCTAGAGTAATATCACTAATTTGGTTTAAAGGAATATATCATAAACAAAATTCGAGTATTGATAAGTGATTTCAAAGAAAAAAAATTTACTCATGTTTACAAGGAATTCAACAATAGAGAAGATACTCTTTTAAAGGAAGTTTTCACTGTTCAAGAGGGTACACTGATTTAGCAAGAGATCAAAGATAATTCCTCTTAGAGAAAAGTACAAAAAGTTATTTTTTGATGGACAACATGATTATTTCCATTTGTAATAGTCTTGTATATGACCTATAGAATGAACTCTTAAGGTTTTTGCTTATCTAGTCATTTTGATGATTATTTTTATCACTTAGAAATGTTATTCAAAGATAAACTATAAGGCAAGGTTGCGAGTAGTAACAATTTCTTATAGTATGAGGTGTTTGGTTTCAAGTCTAAAGGCTAGCTTATCTGTATATGATTTCTTATTGACATATCAATACAAAGATTTTTTATTTTTTGCTTTTATTTATTTTTTATGAGGAAGAAAAAGAACCATGCTCATGTGTAATTTTAAATGTAATGATTATGAGTGTCATCATTGGAACAACCCTTGGTGGACAAGACAAATACATATCAATCATATATGTGCAATTTAAAGTGACAAAACCTACAAAAATGTATAGGGAAATAACAGTCATGGATAATCAAACTCTCTAGAAGCTCCACTTTTGTCTTGTTCATAACTTTGATGAAAGAACATGTGCCAAACAGTGTGGGCATGAGGTAATGTTGTCACAACTTTCTTGTTT
The DNA here is from genome assembly GCA_031772625.1 of Pinus tabuliformis. NCBI lineage: Eukaryota > Viridiplantae > Streptophyta > Pinopsida > Pinales > Pinaceae > Pinus > Pinus tabuliformis. Next base: position 302,839,365 of record CM062814.1, read on the forward strand.
TGTACTAGTGTTGGTGCACTTTCTCTTCCATCCCCTAAACCCAACATATGGACTACAAATGTCCATAGTATATCCTACTTAACATTCAATATTCCCCCGACCCGGGTGTGTAGCATGGCAAAATGTACGAAGACGGTAGGGAGGGTGGGCGCGTGGCTTCATGCTACCGCCATCTGGCCTCGCATGCAGTGAGGTTTAATGTCTCCAGCAAACAAATTCAATGCTGCATTTATGCAGCTCCTTCCCCCTCTCCAATATGCGAGTTTACTTGTTATGGCGCCCTTCTTATTTTTCATGTTTGCTCCTCCCATGCGCTTTGGTCATTTCAGTGTTGCGGCAGCTCCTCGCTCTAAAGATAGCCTTGGGTATCGTCTGGCTCTGGATTGCTGTGCTGTTTCTACACAGTGTTCTCATGCTCCTCATAGTCCCTTCGGCCATTTCCGTTGTCGCCCCTTCTCAGTCTTTTCCTCAGTTGTCTGCTCTGCTCCTTCTGCACATTTCAGCATGCCCAGAGTGTGCTCAAGAATGAGTTGCAGAAGAGGAAGTTCTAGAGGCCGTGTCACCCACCAGCCCTCCTCCACTTCCTCGGACCCTTCGTTTGAAGCCTCGAACTTTTGCCTTGACAGTTATCCTGTGACCAGAAGCGGCCGAGGCCGGGGTTGTGGGCAACTTGGCATAGAAGCGAGCTCTCAACACTCCCAATCTCACACGGCTCGCTTTCGTTTCCCCTGCACTCTCAGCAATTCCTCCTTCATCGCTTTAGTTACAATTGAGTTGTGAGAGGACACTTTTGGTTCGACTGTTGTTACTCCAGGGGTATCTCTGGAATCGAGAATGGAGGACAAGCATGATAATTCTCAGATTGTCAACACGTAGAGAAAGGACCCTGGGGGCTCTGCAACTCAGGACATGAACACCCAGGCCGGCCCGAGCGTTCCTACAGGTGGCGGTTCTTCAAGCAAAGAGGGCCATCCCTCTGAGGATGAAGACCCCTACCAATATGGATGTCGGATTGTTGAAGAGACGCCTCCAACCTCTCATGACGCTTAATTAGGTCTGCGCTTATTGGTTTTTGTTTTTCGACTGTAAGAAGATGCTCATTTCCTCTGTGGTCACAGTCATTACATGTTTTATAGTTCTCAGGATCAAACCGTTTCCTCCATTGTCAAATTGCCGGTTT
>CM062814.1:302848044-302915544 GCA_031772625.1 Pinus tabuliformis
CCGCATGCGAGCTGTTCCAGGCTTCCCATGTTGCTAAGATGCTCTCCCCTTTCCATTTGCCGGTGAAACGAATCTCAGCAGCTACAAATCTCCATATATGTTTTGTTATATCGCAATTAAGGAACAGGTGCTTTGTCGTTTCTGAGTTTTGTTTACACAAAATGCACCAATAAGGTCCATGAATGGATCTATGAGTGAGAGAGTCCCCTGTGGGAACTTTGTTACAGAGAATGCACCAGAAGAAGTGTCTGGTTCGGGGAGGGGATTTCAATTTCCATATGATCTGCCACCAAATTTGCATGTGTTCAGGTTTTTTGATTTGTAGCAAGCTCTGATAACCATCCTTAGGTGAGTAGATTCCAGATTCTGCCATGTACCACATGAGTTCATCCAGAGCCTCCTTAATACGGATATGTGACTCAATCAATGCGAAAGTATAATTGTTCCAAGAATGATGCCATTGAGGTGGAAGGTTGAGTTGAGATGCTGATTCCATGCTTGTGCAAAAATAGTGGAATTGTCTTGATTTGCGATTTGTGCAATCACCTTGATGTATCTTTGATTTGAATGTAGGATGAGCTCTCTTGGGAGTTGACATCTGCCTCCACCCCCTGTCTAGGGATCTAGGCCAATGCACACTTTTGTGCCTGCATATATCCTCCATGCCAGGTGATTGCGGATGAGAGGCAGAGAGTGGAGAAGTGTTTTCCAAACTGAAGAAATGCTGATCCTTGTCCATTGCGGCCTCCTTATCCAGTCCATTAATTGGTGAGGCCATATATATTTATGATAAGAGATAGATGTCCATAGATTCTATTTGGTAAGGAGGGTCCAACCCATTTTTGCAGCCAAGGATTGTGCAAGTAGGGTTAGATCTTTGAGTCCCATCCTCCCCATTTCTCGGGTAATGCTATCTTGTTCCAGCTTACCCATGCAAAAAAACTTTTGTCCTGACAACCATTCCACATATATTTGCAACAAATCTGTTGGAGACGAGCCATTGTACTTATGGGGATCCATGCCAATGCCATCCAGAATACCGAGGTAGCTTCCAAGACTGATTTGATAAGCACAAGTCTTCCAGCTCTGGACAAGAAGCGATGGCACCAGTTTGTGATCCTTTTCTCTAATTTGATTACCAACCAGATCCAATCTGCAATCTTTTGGCTCAAGGGCTTGATCCAGAAGCCTAAATATTTGAAGCCCCGATCAAGAGGATGGGTGCTGTAAGGGAAATGTTGAATTGCAAAGTTGGATTCCTGTACTGATGTGTGAGCTAGAGTGATTGTAGATTTCGCATGATTTGCTAGCATACCAGTGGCCCTAGAGAAGATGGCTAGAATCTTATCGAAGGTTATTGAGTCACGAATGCTGCCATCCAGAAATATCAGAAAATCATCCACGAAAAGGAGATGGGTGAGGTAGCACTGATCATTGATTTTCAACCCGAATAATTTTCCACTTCACTTTTCATGATTGATTAACCGACTGAGACCTTCCATGATAATAATGAAGAGGAGGGGGGATAGTGGGCATCCTTGTCTGAGTCCCCTTTCAGCATGGAAAAAAGGAGAGGCAGAGCCATTAATAAGGATGCTGAAGGATGGCGTGGAGATGTAGGCCATGATCGAGGTAGTAAATAGGTGCGGGAATCCCAGGTGGATAAGAAGCATTTTGATATAAAGCCAGCTAACCCAGTCAAAAGATTTTGCCAGATCAATCTTGAGGATGATCCCCTTTAGATTCCTGGATCTAATTGAGTGAATAGCTTCTTGTGCAGTGCCAATGGCTTCATGGACCTGACGGTCTTCCAGAAAGGCAAACTGTTCAGGTAAGATGTGATGAGAGAGAATAGGTCTCATACGATTTGAAATGATCTTGGATATCATTTTATAGAGGCAGTTACAGAGTGAGATGGGACGGAAGTCATTGAAGGATGATGGGGAATATGGTTTGGGGATGAGAGCGATGAAAGTGGAATTTATGGCATTGTACAATTTGCCTGTAGTCAGGCATTCCTCCACAACCTGGAGAAGGTCATGTGCTAAAAGATTGTAGAAAGCCAGATAGAACTCAATAGTCCACCCATCTGGTCCCGGGCTTTTGTCTTTTTTGAACCACTTTAAAGTTCCCTCTAGTTCAACAATCGTTATAGGTGAATTGAGATCTTGCGCTTCCTCCTCCCCTACAAATATAGGGAAATAGCCTACCACTTGAATGATATCAACTAAATTGGCCTCTTATGGAGATTTGTATAGATGCTGGAAGTGAGAGGTGCCTAAAAGAGATAGCTTTTTAAAAGTGTCAGCCACACCTCCATCTAGAAGAGGCCTTTTCCAGATTGTATTCGCTATCTTCCTTCCTTTAGCAAAATTCTGAAAAAAATTTGTGTTATCATCGCCAGCGTGTAGCGAGATTGCTCTACTCTTTAGTCTCCATGTTTCTTCTCTTTCCTTCAGGATCTTATCTCTCTGTTTTTCGAGCTCAATAAGATGTGATTTCTCATTTGCAGATGCAAAACCCTTGTTGCTGTCATCCAAAAGCTCATTCAATTCAGCTTCAATAGCTGATATGGTCTGATCATCCTTCAATTTTTTCTCCTTTGCCCAGGTGATGGATAAGTGTTTTAGCTGAGATAGGTTGTGGCAGAATCCTTCAGCCGCAGATCTGTGACTAGATATGGGATGGGTTGTCCAATAGTCCGAGACCAACTTGATATATCCCAGGTCTTGGAGCCAAACATGATTAAATTTGAAAGGAGACTTTGGTTTGGCTTTAGGTCCTAGGATTTCCAAATAAATAGGAGAGTGGTCTGATATCCCTCCGGACCCTACCCATTGTCTGTATCTATTGAGCTGCTGAAGCAAAGGCACTTTAATCAGGAAACGATCAAGCCTTCTAGCCAGAGCTGCATCCCCAACTCTTCGGTTTCTCCAAGTGGGCAAGGGCTTGATCATTGGGACATCAGTGAGGTTATGCAAATCTAGAATGTCCCTGAAGAAATCTGACATAGGGTCTACTTGAGCTTGTGATCCCCAGGATTCCCCAAAACCTAGGGAGAAGTTAAGATCACCCCCAATAATCAACTTATCAACAACTATGATTCCACTATTAAGGAAATGCTTCCAAAATTCATCTCTCCGCTGACAGGGTCCATACACATTGATAACTATGATTGTCATACCTAGGTCGGTCGAGAATAAGTCCAATCCAATGAATCCCACTCCTCCCCAAGAGGCTGATACATTTATGGAGCGAGGATCATATCCGATGGCTAGTCCCCCTGATCTACCCACAACATCCAAAGAGAGGAATTGCTAACCAGGTTTTATGGCTGCTAGGGTTCGATTGATGGACTCAGCATTTCCCAGGGTTTCTTGCAGCATGATAATATCCACAGGTTCAATATCAAATAACCTCCGCAGGGCTAGTTTTTTGGAGGCACTAGCCATGCCTCTGCAATTGAAGGAGAGGCATTTCATGGTGGAACCCTCCCAGGGGTGTTCATCGCTCTAAGAACCCCTTCAAGAGTGGATTGTTTGCCAGAGACTACTTCTGCCCTAGCCTTCAGAATGGCTTTTGAGAGATTAGATTTACAGCCCCGAGTCGCTTGAATGACCGACCCAGGGAAGGTGAGACCTAGACCAGTATGGTTGATGGAGTCCGGGATGAAGTGGGAGCAAAGGTTGTATGAATGGGGCATAGTAGGCCAATCAATGACCGATGGCAGGGGGGAGGGAGGGGAGGGTGGAAAGGATGGGGAGATGGTGGAGATGAAGGGAGGGGGCGAGGAGATAGCACAGGAAATAGTAGGAGACATATACAATGCAGATGAAGTATCTAATGATGCACTGCAAGCAAATGAGATAGAAGTAACATTTGAGATAGGGGGAGAAAAGAGAGATGTACCTGCTTTTCTTGCGACCTTTGCAGCAGTTGCAGCTCTAGCACGGGTCAGTGGAGGCGATGGCATTCTGTGTTGTTCATCTGCTGCTTTGGAGGATTCGCCTCGATCATGTGCTCTGTGAGCCGGGGTGCTGGCCTAATTAACTATTGCTTTGCCCTTTTGAGGAGTAGGAAAGCTATGAGGGTCAACTGATTTTATGAGTAGAGGACAATCCTTGTAGATATGCCCTACCTCGTGGCACCTCCTGCATTGAAAAGGAACCCCCTCATAGTCCAAGATCTAGACGCTGGTGTAATGCCGCCATTTTAGTGTAATTTTCTCTTCCAGGCCCTCCCTTGTATCTAGATAAACCAGAATTCTAGCCATCAATGTATTCTTGGTCTGCACATAGGTCTTTTCGTAATCTAGATATGTACCAAGGGCATTCCCAATCCTTACAAAAACTGCTCCAGACCAATACTGTAGAGGTAGCCCTAGTAATCTAACCCTTATGGGGCTAGCGCCTATTTGCTCCCGTTCTGGGTCCAATAATGGATTCCAACGTTTGAGAAGGACCGGCGCCATCTCAATGTGCCAGTATTTTGCAAGAACTAGCTCTGTGTAGTTCACCTTGGAGAAATGCAGCGCAAACCATCCCCTTGCTAGATTCTGAACCTCTGGTAGCTCTTTGAGAGTGCTGCCCCAAATTTCCTTGACCCAGCTTGTTAATCTTGCTGCTGAGTATGCCAATACCGTATTGGCCTTGTCCACTACCTCTCACATCGGGATGTCCTCTCCAAATATGATTGTGAGGTCCTTTGAGGTAGATTTCACACACTTTACTTTCCTCTTCCCAGTTCGCGGAGCAAATGGGTGTCCTTGCAGCGGATCTGTGCCTTCTTGAGTCTGTTGTGTCACTGCTTTGACCCTAATCATGGGTGTTTTGAAGTTGCCTGAGGGGAGGGTGCTAGGGTTTGGTGGAATTTGGGGATCAGGACAAGATGGGGGCAGGGAAATTGTTGACACCTAATCCGAAACGGATGAGGTGAAGCTGGACAGTCATCTAGAAGATGAACTGATCCGTTTTGTGTATGTATAAATAATAGTTGGTTAATGAATAAAATTACCAGTTGTTTCTTGCGCTCACTAATTTCTGGAGTTAACCTGGCCTGACATGGTATCAGAGCCAAGTTCCAGAAATAGCTGTAACTCCTCTGCCAGGTTTCTGCTGCCTCATGAAACCTCTGTCTTGACATGATGTTCTCTGGCACACCAGTAACGCCAGTCTGTCGATGATATTCTCTGGCGCACCAGCGCTGCCTTTGTAACGCCTGTCTGTCCATAAACGTTGGCCTGTCTGTCCATAAACGTTGGCCTGACACCTGACATGCTCCTCTTCTGCTCGTAACTCCTCTCTTGTAACCTCCAATGAATTTGATACCAGTGAATGACGACATTCGATGTCCACATGCATTTCCGAGGATGACTTAGCGAAGGAACTGGAACCCTCGACTGCTTCTTCTTTCAGAAATGGGGGTATGCATGAAAACTGTGAGTTACAATCTTGTGCAAATCCAGTACTAGATTTTCAATTGCATTACAATCAGTAGCAGCAGAAAGTGGCTGAAATTGACGGGATTTCCGAGAGGGGCGACGCTGCTTCCCCCTCTTCTCACCGTCCGCTAAGCCTACGCATTCATCCACATCCACATCATCTTCTTCATCATCGTTATCCCTCTCCTTTGCCTTCATCCTCTTCATTCCGCTTCTTTGCCGACGAGGGCCTTCCATCTCGCTGTAGGTATTTGTATTAAAACATCAAAATAAGTCGGGATTATGTAATGGAACATATCTTCTGCAAACTGAGCAACTCCATTACTGTGTATGGTTTTGAATTAAACTATCAAATAGAAATTGGTGTATTTTTTATCTAAAAGGGCCACTGCCGCGGGTTGAAGAGACCGGAGCTCTCAAACTTCCGTCCAGACAAAGGAGCAGCCACAGCGGATTTTGAACAGAAATTTTTTGAAGCAGCTAAAGGGAATCAAAAATACGTTTTGAGATATTTGCACAAGAGGAGCGATGTTCGATCTGAGGTTTGCAGTTTGAGTGAGCATCGACTTCTGTGTGTCATGTTTCTCTCTAAATACACATTGTATCTGTATCATACATTGACTGCTCTCTATATAAAGGCTGGCATAGATTCATTTAAGCAAGGAAAGACATCGAGTACACTGTCTCTGCGCTTGCTGTAACAGTGAAGACTGTGAAGATTAAAACGCGCAGTATCATTCAAAAGTTTTATATATTGCGCTGCCTTTTTTAACAGTTTTTGCATTGATATATATTGAAGTGATATATGTTGAAGAGAACCCTTAGCGCCTTTTTTTTCTTTCTCAAAACATAGTAGTGTGGCAGTGATATAAGAAATGGTGATGCTGATGTAAATGTTAGAAGAAAATAAAATGCATAAGGCTATGATATAAGAATTTTTTTTTTCCAGCAGAAGTCTTGTTGTGGCATAAGATTTTTTTTCCAGCAGAAGTCTTGTTGTGGCATAAGATTTTTTTTTCCAGCAGAAGTCTTGCTGTGGCATAAGAATTTTTTTTTTCCAGCAGAAGTCTTTTATCAACATAAGTTTTTTTTTAGCAGAGATATTTTTACAGAATGCATTCAATCATTTCTATGGTCGGAATAGTTCTCACTGGCAAGGAGAACTATTCTGAATGGTCTCGGATGGTGAAACACACCCTCATCTACAATGAGCTGTGGAAAGGAGTGTGTGTCGGAGAAGAAGACAGAGACCCTGTGCAGCCCACATCAGACAAAGAACTTGCCATTTGGGAAAACAAGAACAACAAAGCCTATGCATTGATCGCAGCATCTGTAAATGAGGAAGTAAGTCGTCATATTTCATCCTATTCCACTGCCTTTGAAGCTTTACAAAAGTTGAAAGAACTCTATGATACACATTCTGCACTTGAAGTTGTTCAGCTAATGATTAAACTCTTCACTCTTGAACTGAAAAATAATGATCCTCTTGCTCTTGCATCTGAAATAAAGTCTATAATGCATGATATTAAATCCACTAAGGTTGAGCTGGATATCTCTCTTATTGCCTTTCTCAAAGCACTCTATCCTACCTACTCCAATTATCTTGAGTCTTTACAAGCAAATGGAAACCTTAAAGATATAACCTTTGACTCTCTTGTGAAAAAGTTTGCTGAAAGAGAGAAAGCCTTTGGAAAGAAAACAGTCCCTGAATCTTTTGAAGAGACTGTTTGCCTTGCTCATAAAGAAAAGCATCCTGCTCAAGATTCTACAAGAGGAAGAGGTGGACGAAGAGGAAGAGGAAGATACTTCAGAGGCAGGGGGGGCAGACATTCTCAAGCAGAAAAGGCAGATCTGCATTGCATTCGCTGCAAACGAAATGGATCACATGATGCTTCTACATGCAAGCTACCATGGGACAAGGTTGAGCAGAGAAGAAACCAGCAGAAAGGTAAAACTGATGACACAGACAAAGGTAAAGCACCTGAATCCGCTCACTATATTGAGGCACAATGTAACATTGGAGTAAATGAAGACTTGTTTAATGCTTCACTTGCTTCTTCGAAAAATGACTGGTTGCTTGATTCAGGAGCAACCTGTCATATGACTCATAGGAAAGAATTTTTTGAAGATTTCACTGACAATGTTGATGGAGCAGTATACTTTGCAGATCAGTCAAAAATCAAGCCATCAGGGCTTGGCACAATCAGGCTTAAACTGCCTGGTCTTCCAGATTTTCTTCTGGATCATGTTCTATATCTCCCACAGCTCAAGAGAAACTTGCTGTCCCTGGTCCACATCCGCCAGCAAGGTCACTCCATTCATATGTTTGATGGAAAGCTTGAGGTAAGAAAGGCATCTGACCATTCACTTGTCATGAGGGGTATAGAAGAAGAAAGACTTCTTAAACTGCAAGGAACCTCTGCTCATGCACAACATTTTTCATATATTTCTCATCATGAAGAAGGTACACTTCCATCAAGTTTATTATGGCATGCTAGATTTGGACATTTAAACTATGATAGTCTCCGCTTGTTGAAGAAAAATGGTGTTGCTGGTTTGCCTACAATTCCTAGAAAACATAAACAATGTGATGCTTGCATTCTAGGAAAGCATAGCAAACAGTCTTTTCATGATTCACATTCAAGAGCACATAGGAAGCTTGAAATTATTCACTCAGATTTATGTGGTCCAATGCCTGTTCCTTCTGCAAATGGAAATAAATATATCATGACATTTATTGATGATTACACCAGAATGTGTTGGGTTTACTTATTGAAGAACAAATCTGATGCTTTTCAAACATTCAAGAATTTTCATAAATGGATTGAAAATGATGCACAATCTCATATTGGGTCTATTCGCAATGATAATGGAAAAGAATATACATCAAATGAATTTGAACACTATCTTCGCCAACATGGGATTAAACATCAAACAACTGTGCCTTATAATCCTCAACATAATGGTGTAGCTGAAAGAATGAACATAACAATTTTGAATATGGTACGATCCATGCTTTTCTTCAAAAATGTAAAGACAATGTTTTGGGCTGATGCTGTTCTATGTGCTGCATATATAAAGAATAGATGTCCATCTAGTGCTATAAGAAACAAGACTCCTTATGAATTGTGGTATGGACATGTTCCTTCGGTAAAACATCTCAGGATATTTGGTTCCACCTGTTATGCTTTAATACCAAAGGTACATAGAAACAAACTTGGTGCTAGAAGTCGTAAGTGTATCTTCCTGGGGTATTCAAACACATCTAAAGCATACCGCCTTTATGATGAAGTAAATAAAAAGTTTGTTTTATCTAGAGATGTCATTTTTCTTGAATCATCCAAATCTGACAGTGTTGTTGAGCGGCAACTTGATCGCTTGGATAGATTTACAAAACCAAAATCATTCCAAGAGTTTGATAATCAGATTCCACATCTTGAAGGGGGGATTCCTATACTAGATCAACATGTGGAATCTCCTTCTGAAGAACAATCTCCCCTGCATGACACTCCAACAACGGATGATGCTTTAAGTGATGTAATTGATAGAATTGGGAGACTTAATCTTGATTCAGTCCCAACTCAATCAACAGAACAGCCTGGACCATCTCAGAAAGGTCCCCCAAAGTGGCTGACAAAGACACTTGAAAGTGTTCATCCTGATGAAATCGGAAAAACAGGAACCAGAAATTCAAACCGACAAGATGGAGGTGATGTAGATAACTCTAATTCACCTGTTGATATGGATGTTACTTATGATTGTGAATTGAACTTGTCTACAGATTTTGAACCAACTTCATTCAAAGAAGCTGCTTCTCATGATAAATGGAAAGAAGCGATGCAGAAGGAGTATGATGCCCTCATAAAGAATGGCACTTGGAAGCCGGTTGATCCTCCATTTGGAACCAAACCAATTGGCTGCAAGTGGGTCTACAAGAACAAGTACAAAGCTGATGGCTCACTTGACAAGCACAAAGCTAGGCTTGTGGCAAAAGGTTTTGCACAGAAGAAAGGGGTTGATTATGAGGAAACTTTTGCTCCCACAGCAAAATGGGCCACCATCCGGACACTCTTTGCACTAGCTGCTCAGAACGGTTGGAAAGTCCATCAAATGGATGTAAAAACTGCATTCTTGAATGGAGATCTAAAAGAGAATGTTTTTATATCCCAGCCTGAAGGATTTGCTGTGAAAGGACATGAACACAGAGTATGCAAACTTGTGAAGTCCTTGTATGGCCTCAAACAAGCACCACGAGCCTGGTATGAAAAACTAACTGAGCATCTTCTGAAACTCAACTTCAATCATTTTGATCTTGATGATGCAACTTTATTTGTCAAGAAAGTTGGCAAAACAGTTGTATATCTTGTGGTATATGTAGATGATCTTTTAATGACAGGGAACAATGAAAGCTATATTGCATCCATAAAGAAAGAATTAGGAAATTTTTTTGAAATGACTGATTTGGGCTATGTTCATTACTATCTTGGCATTGAAGTAACCCAACACCCAAAGTCCATATTTCTTTCTCAAAAGTAATACATTGGAGATTTGTTAAACAGATTTGGCATGACAGAGTGCAATCCCCTTTCTACTCCAATGGAACAAAACTTGAAGCTCACATCTATTGAAGGAAAGGAATTTGAGGATGCAACAAAGTATAGACAGCTTGTAGGAAGTCTCATCTACCTCACTACTACCAGACCAGACATTTCATTTGCTGTTGGAATCCTCTCCAGGTTTATGCAAAAGCCTTGTGAGGGACATTGGTCTGCTGCAAAAAGAGTTCTAAGGTACTTGAAGGGAACTCAAGACCATGGAATCAAGTATACACAGGTGGACGACTTCAACTTGATTGGATACTCTGATTCAGACTTCAATGGAGACAAAGAAACTGGGGTATCTACTTCAGGATATGCTATGAGTCTTGGATCGGGAGCTGTCTCCTGGAGATCACGCAAACAATCAGTACCAGCAGATTCCACAACAGAAGCAGAATATGTGGCAGCAGCTGAAGCAACGAAAGAAATTGTGTGGCTCAGGAAAATTCTTGAAGATTTGCAGGTAAAACAAATACAATCAACTCCACTCATGATTGATAACACCTCTGCAATAAAGTTGGCCAAGAACCCAAAGTTCCATGATCGTACTAAGCACATCAATACTAAATATCATCTGATCCGACATCATGTTGAGGCCAAAACAATCCATCTCCGTCATTGTTCCACAAACGAGCAAATTGTAGACATCTTCACCAAAGCGCTTGGAAGAGAAAAGCTTGAAAGATTCAGATCGATGCTTGAACTCACCAACATCCCTTCAGATTAAGGGGGGGAATGTTGACACCTAATCCGAAATGGATGAGGTGAAGCTGGACAGTCATCTAGAAGATGAACTGATCCGTTTTGTGTATGTATAAATAATAGTTGGTTAATGAATAAAATTACCAGTTGTTTCTTGCGCTCACTAATTTATGGAGTTAACCTGGCCTGACAGAAATGCTCGAAGGGATCAGATCGAATGTTAGCGATAGAGGGGATACAACGTTAAGTAGGTTTAGAGTCCTGGGGGATAGCGGAGGGTAGTCAAGGCCCATAGCATCAAGGGAGAGTGAGCCAAATTGTAAGGTGGATGAAGAATAGCCAGGCAGAGTGACAACCGACGTAGAGGAGGGGTAAACCAAAACCGAGAGCTGTAGCAATTCAGATATGGAAAGGTTAGGGTTTGGGCTACGAAAGATAAACTACCCATGATACGAGTCCTGGGAGTAGTCTACCTCCTCGAAATCCATACTGTCCATGATGCCAGGAACCGCCACCGAGACCGCAGGGGAGACAGTTGACTGCGAGTGCAGGCGTCGGGTGTCGACTAATGTTAGGAGGGTTGAAACAGTTTGCAGCAAATGCCGTGGTTAGCTGCCGTAAAAGATTTTTACCCTAATCCTTTGCTAGTTCGGCGATGCGTGCACCTCCTTTCGTCCTGTGGCCACGTTAGAGCCCATCTTCTTATATGTTTTATATGCATGGATAATATAATGTGTTGTTGGTGCATATATGTGTGATTCAGTAAAAGTAATAATCTGTATGTATGTATGTTGATTATATTTATGTTTGGTTTATCTGACATGGTAGGTTTGAAGGAAGTAGAGGATCAAAGATGACAAGCAAAATGGTGGACTACAGTTCACGTGATTCTCCCTACAGATCATGTGAGAAACATGGTGATGAGTACTCCCCTGACATAGCATATATATTGAGAAGTTTGAAAGCAGAGATCAGTAGTTGTAAGGTAGATAATGACATAATAATTCAATCACAGGAGAAAAAAGGAGAGGTTTATGTAATGATTCTTCAGAGTTTATCATATTTGTAGAGACATGGACTACTTAGGATCATTCATGGATAGGAGGTAAAGGCCAATGGGGCATATGGCAACAGGTCTTAGTGGGGATACAGGTTTGCAGGGATGACACAATTAGAGATGGTAGGTTATTGGATACACCTGATGGGAGAGGTAATGACCGTGGATTTCGTTCTAGTTTTGGTTTAGAGAGACAACATCGTCATCACTATCACCATCCGTATAGGAGGAGTGAGAAGCAGTACTTTATAGAGGAGTTCATGAAAGTAAAGCCTCCTACATTTGATGGAGAAATGAAGAAGTCACAAGATGCAGAAGCTTGGTTTCTTGGGATGAATAAGTTCTTTCGGTTGCATGATTACTCAAAGAATATGAAAGCCAAGATAGGTACTTTCACTCTTACAGGAAAAAAAACATTTGGTGGGAAGACGTGAAGAATGTTAGAGGAATTTGGGAAGAGGAGCTGACTTGGAGTGAGTTCGAGAGACTTTTCAGGAAGAAGTATGTATCTAAGAGATACTATGATGACAGGGCAAAGGAATTTTATGAGTTGAAGATGGAATATATGACCGATGAGGAGTATACTAGTAGATTTTTAGAGTTTTTGAGACACATGCCTTATCTTAAGGAGAAAAAAGAAAATATTCAGAGATTCATCAGTGGGTTACCAGTGTCATTCAAACACAAGATTGAGTTTGACAAGCCTATAGGAAGCCATCAAAAAGTTTAAGCACTGTTATGAGCAATCGAAGCGTAAGACTGAGTCTAAACATGATTGGAAGAGTAATGATAAGAATAAAGCAAATTAGGTTAAGAAGAGAGGAATGATACATGATACAGATGACACGGAGAATGAAACACTACATAAGAAGTTCAATTCAACTGACAAACGCCAGGGATTTCAGTCTCAGGAGAAGAACAAGGGTGATGGCAGGAATCCTTTACAGTGTTGCACTTGTGGCAAAGATCATCGCATGAGATATTGTCCACAACATCAGGATGACACACGCATATCTATAGTTCTCAGGAGGCACACACAATTGGGGATGTTGGACAAGGTATTCCTCAGATTTATGCAGGTTTAAATAATAGGCAGGCTGATCATCGACATCTATTATCGAGATGGAAGGTAAGCTTTGTGATCAAGTTGTTTCTATTTTGATTGACACAAGATCTAACTATAATTATATTAGTCATGACATGGTGGATAAGTGTGGTTTGAATAAAGAAATGCATGCAAATTTTTGGTTAGTGTAGTTGGATATAGGTACTAAGAAAATAGTTCATCATTGAGTAAGAGCCTGTGCATTTGAGTTGAATGGTATGTCTACATCAACACATCTATATGTGCTTTCATTGGGATCATACAATATGCTATTGTGTATGGATTAGTTATACATTCACAGGATTGAGGTTGATTGCTATGCCAAGGCTATTAAGTGCTTGGATGATGATGGAGATAAGAGAATCTTGCAGGGTAAGAAGAATCCTACATTAGTGAGGATGGTTACAACTATGCAGGAAAAGTGTAGTAGCAGGAAAGGATGTGTATTTTTTGTGGTTCATATTTCCAATGAAAATGATAAGGATTTTGAGGATGCTGAGGTCTTGAAAAGGTATCCGGTTTTGTAGCAGTTTCAAGATGTATTCCCAGAAAATATTTAAGAGTTACCGCCTCATAGGGAAGTGGAATTTTCTATTTAGTTGATGGTAGGAACAACACCACCATCAAAGGCACCGTGCACGATGAGCACTCCATAATTGGTAGAATTGAAGTTCCATTTGAAGGAAATGCTTGACAAGGGATACATTAAGCTAAGTGTGTTTCCTTGGGGTGCACCAGTATTGTTTGTGAAGAAGAAGGATGGTACTCTCAGGTTGTGTATTGATTACATGCAGTTGAACAAGGTGATGATTAAGAATAGGTACCCTTTGTTGCAGATTGATGACTTGTTTGATCAGTTGAAGGAAGCAACAATGTTCTTGAAGATTGATTTGAGATTAGGATACCATCAAGTACGCATCAAAGAAGAGGATATCTAGAAGACTTCTTTCCTGACTAGGTATGGGCATTATGATTTTGTTGTGGTTCCTTTTGGTTTGACTAATGCTCCAACTACTTTCATGTGTTTGATGAATAGTGTGTTGCATCCTTATCTGGACAAGTTTGTGGCTATATTCATTGATGATATATTGATATATTTTAAGAATGAGGAAGAGCATGCAAAACAATTAATAACAATGTTGAAATTTCTAAGAGAGCATCAATTGTACACCAAACTTAGTAAAATTCAGTTTATTTTAGTCAAAAGTTCATTATTTGGGGCATGTGGTTTCCAAGGAAGGTATAGCAGTGGACCCGGAAAAGATCAAAGCTATCATGGAATGGGTAGCTTCTAATAATGTTGATGAGGTTAGATCATTTATGGAACTAGCCAATCATTACAGGAGATTCATTAGGAACTTCTCGCAGATTGCCTATCCTATTACATCATTGCAACGAAAAAGGAAATAAATTTTAATGGACAGAGGAATGTGTAGTGAGTTTTGAGCAGTTGGTTACAAATGCTCCTGTTCTAAAGATTACAGATCCAAACTAAGAGTTTGTGGTATGTACAAATGCTTGCAAGAGAGGACTTGGTGGGGTTCTAATGTAGGAAGGACATGTAGTATGCTATGAATCAAGGAAATTGAATGAGAATGAGCAG
The DNA here is from genome assembly GCA_031772625.1 of Pinus tabuliformis. Taxonomy (NCBI): domain Eukaryota; kingdom Viridiplantae; phylum Streptophyta; class Pinopsida; order Pinales; family Pinaceae; genus Pinus; species Pinus tabuliformis. Next base: position 302,862,550 of record CM062814.1, read on the forward strand.
AACTACGTGACACACGATCTTGAGTTGGCAGCGATCATCCTAGCATTGAAGATGTGGAGATATTATCTTGTTAGCAGGAGGTTCATCTTGATGAGTGATCACAATGGATTGAGATACTTATTAGACCAACCTAATTTGAATGCCATGTAAGCTAGGTGGTTTGGCGATGATCAATGGGTTTGACTTCAAGATCAGGTACATTAAGGGTAAAGAGAACAAGGTTTCACATGCTCTTAGCAGGAAAGTGCAGGTAAATCACATAACATCTATGAGTTCATATGGTACAGATTTACAGGATGATATCTTATAGGCAGGACAATAGGATGACAGGTACCAACAACTTAAGCACAGGTTATAATAGCAAGGTACAGGTGATCAAGATGTGGATTATCATCTCATGGCAGATGGTTTGGTCAGATTTAGGGATAAGATCTATGTTCTAGACAACAATGAACTCAAGAAGCTTATCTTGAGGGAATTTCATGTTAAGTTGTATTAAGGTCACCCAAGATATCATAAAACATTGATAACGGTTAATAAGTTTTACCATTGGCTGAATTTATTGTGATATGTTTGGATTATCAATAGGTTAAAGTAGAGTGTAAGCATCCAATGTTGAAAAATCTAGAGGGCAATGATTAGAGTGAATTCTCTTTCTTTAATAATTGCTTGTGTCTTTTTACTTATCTTACTTATTAGATTTACTTGTTACTATCATGTTTGGGTATCATCAAACAACTACCAAAAACAAGAAGGATAATAACACAGAATATAGGCTGCAAGCCAGGGCCACAACCTCTCTACTTGAGAGGAATACTGTAAATATCTTCTCTTCATTATAGATTCTTTAATTGACAAATTCCAAGACCTTTAGACCAAGACCAATACCATCCAAGACCAAGTCCAACCTTTCCATATGATGTACTTTCCTTGTCCAAGTCAAACCCATTCAAATCTCTTATACTAGCACAACTTCGACCTCTACCTGCAGAATTTCAGCCTCCACTATAGACCTAAAATTTTCGGCCCTCTTGCAGTTGTTGTTGCCGCACGTGTGAGCTTATTTCGGCCTCCCAGGATTTCCTTAGACCTTCGCTTGGCTTTCTCTGAATTATGGAGCTTGAGGATGGATTCTTGTGACCTTCGCTTGACCTTCTTTCCTTCTCTTCTTCAAGATCAAACTTGTAATGGAAAACCCTAGATCTACTATAGAAACCCTAGCCTTCCTTCACTTGTGTGAGAGAGAATTATCCCAAAACCAAGTATTATTTGTCCTCTTCCTTCTTTGCTACCTTCTTCCTCTTCTTCCTTCACTTGAATGAGTGAGAGATGAATGTGCTCCAAGTAGGTTGAGTTTACTCCTTTATATAAGCTTCTCAAAGGTGGATGTGGATCCTCAAATTAGGCCGACTTTCCATTTGCCAGGCCGACTTGATCTTGGAGGGTATTTTGACACTTTTAAGGACAAAAATAATTTACTTTAAAAGTTATAATGTGCTATAAGGGTCTTCAACTTATGACAATGATCCTTTTGACTTCTTGACCTAGGACAAACCCTAGAAGCACTCAATGGGTACTTAACCTATAAAATAAAAGACCTTGAGCATGAAACCCATTCTCAAATAATAATAATAATAATCTTCTTTCATTTTACAATTTACAAGAATCAAAATTACATTTCATATTTATGAAGACCGAACCTAGTTACACATTTTTCAACACTCCCTCTTAACTAGGGAGGTATTCATAAATGGTACATGGACATTCTCAATATGAAGAGGTCTCATAAGAAGATTCAGATTGGTAAGCCATCTGTTTTTCATCATAAAAACCAACATTGTCATATAGCAAGGCCTTGACTAACAACTCTATCTCTCCATAAGACCAGGGCAGAATGATGGCGAGACCAATGATTTATAGACACCATGATCATTATCTCTCAAGGTACATACCCCACCCGGGTGTTCACAGAGTATGACCTTCCTTGGATTATTCTTATCTTGGATATCTGGTCCTCAAAGAATATCGGTCCACAACTACTCTTATCTTGGATGCCTACCTCATCCTCAAAGATTATCAGATGCTAGATTCTTAACCAATCCTCCATTTTGTCTTCCCAAGTGAAGACAAGGTTGATGTGCCTATCTCTCCCTCTCAACTATTGAGGATACATCAACCAAGATTGTTTCTCAAATACACAAGCTTCTTATTAGGAAGAGGTTTTGTCAATATGTCAGCTATCTTCTCATCGATGGAGATATCTTGTAGTTGCAACACGCCATCTTGTACTAGCTTCAGAATGTAGTGATACTTATTGTTGATATGCTTCATCTTTCCATGAAACATTGGGTCTTCAGACAATTGAATACAATTGGTGTTATCACAATGTATCACTGTAGGGTCCATAAGTCCTTCAAATAGGTCAGATAGTATCTTCTTCAACCAGAACGCTTCTCTGCTTACTTCACAAGATGCAATATACTCTGCCTCAACGCTAGTCAAAACAACTATATCTTTCTTTCTGCTCATCCATGAGATCATGGAGGATCCCAAACTGAAACATCCTCATGTAGTGCTCCTTCCATCTTACTCACTGCCTCCCTAGTCAAAATCTGTACATCCAATCAAGTGGACATTATTCCTCCTATCATATTTCAGGTAGTAGTGGATGGTTACTTGCAGATATCTCATAATTTGTTTTTATTCTATCCAATGATCATGATTCGACCCCACTTGGAATTGACTGAGAACATTTACTGAAAAGAATATGTTTGGTCAAGTATTCACCAAGTACATTGGGCATCCAATAAATTTGTTTATACTTGGAAGGATCCACACGGCTTGATTCAGAACTCAATCTTTTCAAATTTGTGATCGTTAGGGTTGTCATTGGTTTGCAATCCATCATGTAAAACTACTTCAACATCTTGATCACGTACTTTCCTTGACCTAGATAAATCCTATCAGGTCCTTTCCAGAATTCTAGTCCCAAATAGTAGTACATCAACCCTAGATCCTTCATGTTAAATTCTGTTGCTAGTTGCTTCTTACATTCTTCAATTCGACCTTCCACACCTATCAAGTGAAGGTCATCCACATATAGAAGAATGATTACTGATTCTCCCTTCACCAACTTAATATAAATGTTTGGATGAAAATAACTCTATGTGAAGCCTAATCTATGAATGTATGCATCCATCCTAACATACCATGCCCTTGGTGCTTACTTGAGGCCATATAATGCCTTATTCAATCTGCACACATTTGCCTTTCTATATTAAATTTCAAATCCCAAGGGTTGTTCTATATAGACTTCCCCATCAATTGTGTCATTCGGGAATGCAGTCTTGACATCCATTTGGTGGATGATCCATCCCATCAATGCTGCCAAAGAAATCAACAAATGTATAGTTGTATACCTTGTTGTCAAAGCAAATGTCTCTTCATAGTCAATGCCTTCTTGTTGAGAGAATCCCCTAACCACAAATATTGCCTTATATTTATCAATACTTCCATCTGCTACATGTTTGATCTTGTAGATCCATTTGGAAGTTACCACAGATTTGTCTTTAGGCCTAGATACGATCTCCCAAACTCCATTCTTCATTATAGATTAATATTCCTCATTCATGGCATATTTCCATTCTTAGTGATTGATAGCTTCTTCGAAAGTGGATGGACCTGCTTCTATTAATTTTGTCATGTAGGTTGCATACCAAGAGTATCGTTTGGTCTTCTTGCTCTCCCTAAACGTGCCTTGAGCTGCTCCATGACGTTCTGCATCAAGTAGTGTAGAATTCAACCAGTTAGGTTTCTTTCTAGTTTCAGGGATAACCACAGGTTGTATAGGTTCATTGGGACCTTCATTTTCATGATTTGATTCTTCTTCTTCCCTAATAACTTCTTCTTCAAATACTAGAAGTTCTTCATCATCAGATTTCATAGGGAGATCCTTTGATTTCTTGAATGCAATACTTTCATCAAATATCACATCTCGAATGACTTCTATTCGGTGTCCTTCCTTTATGCAGATATTATAGGCCTTAGAGGAGTTACTATAGGCAACGAATGTTCCCTCCATGTCTGATGGATCCACCTTCTTTCTTTTGTCCTTAGGTATATGAATATAGACAGGACAACCGAAAAATCAGAGATGATCTACCGTAGGTTTCTTCCCACTAAATACTTCTTCAAGAGTTATGTTATCTAGTGACTTGTGGGGAATTTGATTTTGTATGTATATAATTGTCTTTGTAGCTTCACCCCATAAAAATTCCGATAAGTCTTGATCATGTAATATTGTAACTTTTACACTTTCTTCAATGGATCAATTCTTTCGTTTTGCAAATCCATTTTGTTCGGGATTATATGGGACTATCAGCTCCCTCTTAATCCTAGACTCCTTACAGAAATCTATGATTTCCTTGGATGTATATTCTCCTCCATTATCAGATCTTAATATCTTGATTCTTCTTTCTGTAAGGTTCTCTACTTCAACTTTGAATTCTTGAAATTTTGTAAATACTTCATCCTTGTATTTCATTATTTAAACCCAAGTCTTCCTTGAATGATCATCTATAAATGTGACATGATATATATGACCTCCAAGTGATTGAGGAGTCATAGGAACACATACATTGGAATGAATAAGATCCAATATTTCTTTTGACCATGAAGCACTGCTTCCAAATGGTCTCTTGGTGTTCTTACCCAATGCACATCCTTTGCATACTACTTTGTGACTTCTTTTAGTTCAGGGATTACATCTACTATTGAACTTAGAGTTGGAAGGATTTTGAAATAGAGATGATCACATCTTCTATGCCAAAGCTCACATGGGCTCATTTAAATGTGAACTAGGGCTTGAGAAAGAGGAGATATCAACCTCTAAAGTCTTCCTCCACGAATGCCAATTACTCTAGCATTTTCCATGCTTGAGTTTTTACTCCATACTACAACTTTTCCATAAATGAAAGCCACTCTATCACCTTTATCTTTTAGACTTGACATGGAGAGTAAATTCTTATGCAAACTTGAAACAAATAGGATGTTGTTGAGATGAACATTGCCTCCATTCTCCAGTTTTATCGAGGTTGATCCAATTCCTCTTACGGGGTAGCTCTTATTATCTCCAAGTTCTATGGAGTAAGAAGATTTTCATTTTGACAATGTCTTTAGTTGCTTGTGATGACCAGTCATGTGTCTTGATGCACCACTATCGATCACCCAAATGTTCTCATCTTGAAATGTGTCAGTGAGTGCTGAGAAGAGTCCTTCATCCTTTGTCTTGGTCACTTCCTTATTTGGAGTAAATAGAAGATTCCATGCTTCCTTGATACCTTTCTTGAGATGGATTGCTACGTTTGAACAATCCTTGAGAAACTTCTTCAATGTAGTAGAGATATTCATAATTCCCTTAGCCAACCTTAGCTCTAATACCATGTTGAAAAATCCAGAGGGCAATGATTAGAGTGATTTTTCTTTCTTTTATAACTGCTTGTGATGTCTTTTTAATTATCTTACTTATTATATTTACTTATTATTGTTATGTTTGTGTATCATAAAAAAACTACCAAAAACAAGAAGAACAAGGACACGAAATATAGGCTGCAAGCCAGGGCCAAAACCTCTCCACTTGAGAGGAAAACCTGCAAATCTCTTCTCCTCCTTATAGATTCTTGAATTGATGAATTCCAAGACCTTTAGACCAATATTAATACCCTCCAAGGCCAAGTCCAACATTTTCATATGATGTGCTTTCCTTTTCCAAGTCAAACCCAGCCAAATCTCTTCTAGTAGCACAACTTCGACCTCCAACTGATGAATTTCGGCATCCACTATAAACCTGAAATTTTCGACCCTTCCGCAGTTGTTGCTGCCATACGTGTGAGCTTATTTTACCCTCCCAAGACTTTATTAGACCTTTCCTTGGCTTTCTCTAACTTATGGAACTTGAGGATGGCTTCTTGTGACCTTCACTTGACCTTCTTTCCTTCTCTTCTTCAAGATCAAACTTGTAGAGGAACCCTAGATCTACTGTAGAAACCCTAGCCTTCCTTCACACTTATGAGAGAGAATTAGGCCAGAACAAAGTCTTCTTCATCCTCTTCCTTCTTAGCTAGCTTCTTCCTCTTCTTCCTTCACTTGAATGAGTGAGAGATGAATGTGCTCCAAGGATGTCGTGCTTCCTCCTTTATATAGGCTTCTCAAAGTTGGACGTTGTTACACTAAATTTTGTCACCATGAAACTCGATTTGGATCTCTCGCCATTTAATGAGTGTCTCACGTGAATCCCCTATGAAGCTTGAATTAAAAAAATACTAGGGAAAAAAGGAAATTTTGGTTGCTTTGCTTAAAAACCATTTTTGAGTATGTGCACAGTTTTCCTAGCCATTACCTATGCATATGCATTTTTTAACATTGTGGCCTGCGCAATTCTGCGCACTATCTTCCACTATAAACTGCACAATCTTGTTCTCACAAGTAAAAATAAAAAAGAAAATTCTATAAGATTTGATGGGGGGATTTGATCCAAATTAGAAACCTCGAATTACTACATACCTGCGCCTCATCCCTTGGTTCATGGAACTAATCTCCTCCTCTTAAGCATCATATCCCTTGAGAAGAGGAACTAGAAACCTCCTCCTCTAGCCTATAAATTGAGCATAAGACTAGAGGAAGAGGGGATACTTGGATTTGCAAACTTATGCTACTGATTTTGGGTATGAAGAGCTTGTCATCAAGGGAAGGAACAAAGACCATTTGCAGAGGTTTGTGACATTAAGGCAACTAGGTTGTAAGCTTGTTCTCCTTCGAAATTAATAAAAAGTACTTGTTCTTTCCTAATTACGTCTATTTTGATGTTATTTGCGAGATTCCTCGATCACTCACATGGTTTATAACTGATTATTGATTCAACTATATGTTGTATGTTAAATTAGGGATTTCATTTACCTTTGATTTTATATGTGACATGATTTGATCCCTTTGAATGTTCTAGTCTATGCAGATCTCTTTTGGAGCATCATGGAGAAGTTGTGGAAAGCATTAGGAAAGCCTCTAAGGCATTGAGGAAACGCTGGCCGTGGAAAGCACTGAAAGGACTTCTACAAGAACATCGCTAATAGGTAAGTGATTCTTCGCGTACTACATGTTTCATGTTTCAATTATAGGCTAGGAAAGGTAACAATTCTTTTGATGTTTGTTACTAGGTTTTGTTGGAAATTAGGGAGATCCTTCTTGTCTGCAAGAAGTGATCTCTCTGCATAACAATTTGGCGAGCATACTGGGGAACGAGAGTTCTCCATTTTGTCTTGCTGTGACCCTTGATACCTTTAGACCCTTTTATGAATTGAAATTTCTGGTTTGAGATCTTTGTTTGTTTGTTTTTGTTTTTGTTTTTTTTTTTTTTAGTTTTTATGTCTGCACAGTTTTCCTTTAGAAACAAAGTGCAAATTTGCGTAGTCTTCTGCGGTACACAGTGCACAATTGCACTGAATTGAACTAGTGACGTGCACAACCTTGTAAATTTTTTGAAAAATCTCGGGTTTCTCTGATTTAAGTCCAAATTTTTTGTTTTTATGATTTCTTAAGCTTGTTTACAGTATCATAGAGTCTATGTCAATTTGATTGGGTGTTTTGAATTTTCTTTTCGAGAAATTCTTAATTTTATTTCCTCTGGTCAGAGGTTTGTTTCAGTTTCCTAACAATTTTTGCATGTTTTTTCTTTCATTTTTGCTGAATAATTTCCCGTGTTAATCGCTTTTCAGTGTCATCACTTTTGATCTTTGGAATTTTCACCAAGTTTCCTTTTTTTTTTTTTTTTTTTTCTGAATCAGACTAATCTATTAGATTACAAAAAAGTCAAAATTTACATCATCAGTGTTACAACAGAGCCGTAGCCCTGTGTTTCCTGTCGAGAGAATGACAGAATGCTCAGGAATAATCATTTCCAAAATTACATAAGACCGACACTGAACCATATCGATAGTACATAAGACCGACACTGAACATACATGGATAGCCGAAACTGAAACACATAAGGACTGGAACATATATGGATATCCGTCACTGGAACATATAAGGACTGAAATACATAAGGACTAAGTCCTGACACATACAAGATAGCGGTGAGAGCAAACAGTGAAAAATTTCCTTTCTCAGAGACTTGTGGCGAACTGCAGATCGAGTTAGTCATCATCTGTGGTGTGCGGATCTTCCTCCGCTTTGCATCTGAATTGCTTGGGGATGTCCGGTTCGGGGAGAGTGTTCCGCTGCGCAGGTTCACTTGGGCCTGCCCGAGGATCTGGGGAGGAACTTTCTTTGACGGGGCGTAGCATATCTACAGCAGGAACTTGCATGTCGACTGTGGGAGCCAACCCAGGAATCCGAGGAGGGCTTGCCTGTAAAGCTTCTTCTTGACCACCAGGATTGCTACAATTCTCCACCGAAACCGAAACTATAAATCTTGAATTTGACAGAGTACATGGAATGCGATATCTCACCATGGGATGCGCAGAGTGCCCACATTCCATAATTTCTCGGTGTTCCGCTGCTCTACCTCGGCCAACTGCACGTCCTCTGGAGCGATTGCGGTCAGATGAAACCTCAATTGAGGAAGAGGGGGAAAGAGCTTGCCTCTGTGACGAAGCACGACCTCTGGAGCTTCCGCGCCTGCTTATCATCCTTTGGCGCTCACGCTGCATCCCCGAATTGTTCAAAGAGCAGGAGTACCCCTTCGTAACCTCCCTCAGAACCAGAGAGTGAGCCAACGCAACCTCCGAGCACCCAAACCAAATGCAGAACTGCGGGAGAATGACAGAGGTGCCATGCCTTTGTAACTCCATTTTCCCGCTACCAAGGAGAGCAGTAAATGCTGAAAGGACTCGTCTTAAGTTTCGCAGATGAACATTCGCCACCGCTCTTAAATGATCCCCGGTCCTGGAATACGTGGCTCGTCCGGGCTGACACCTGCCCATGTGACGAGCCACTGACCTGTTACGCACTAAAGCCACCCGCATCCGAGATCACCAAGTTTCCTTTACTTACACTCGATTGGTTCTTTAGTTACATTGGTGAAGGAAAATAGTCTTGTTGTTCTTTCGCTGATTTGGAATCATCTTGTGTTTGTTTTGAAGAATTCTCTTGCATAGATTACATTTGCATATTTAGAATTCTAATTTTCATAAGATGAACGGAGTTTGTGCATAGATTACATTAGTTAGAATTCTCATTTTCATAAGATGAACGAAAATTGTGCATAGATTACATTTGCATAGTTAGAATTCTCATTTTCATAAGATGAAAGGAAATTTTGCATAAATTACATTTGCACAACTTTCAAGCAAATTGTGCATATATTACATTACATGGTTTGGCACTTAGGGCTTTAAATTACATTGGAAAATTAGAAGTGGTGCATTCTGGAGTTAATATTTTAAAGAAGAACCTCTCTCCTTACTTTAGCTAGAGTTTATCGAAAGGAAAAGATCACAATATCATGTTTGATTGCATTAAACTTTTGATTCGGGTCATAACACCATTAGTTTCACATCCATTTACCCATTGAGTAAGCAACAACCTAAAAAAATCAACGCTAGTAAAATCAATTAGAATTTTTATTATTTTAGGGTTCTTTCCACCTACATTGGATCAGGTTGTAGGGCTTTGGAATAGAAAAGTGAGTTAACTTTCCAAATCTGCAAACAAACACTAGAATCTTGTGATAGGGATTAAATCCATTTATTACAGTTTGGATTTGGGAAGCTCCTCTAGCAAGGGAGTTAAGAACGAGATCATATCGAACCCAGTGGAATGATCTACCCCACTTCATTGGTTATAGTAGAGTGGTTTACACGTATTACAAATGGTGTTGAAAGGTGCTTGGGAGTCACTTGAAGTTAAACCTCATATTAACCATGTTGAGGAACTTTCAAGGGGATTGAGCTTTGTTACTCTGCCCTTATGTGTACTTCTGATCTGCGACTGTCCCCCAGGTTAAATTGTCGTAAGTGGTAACCTTAGAGATCATAATATTAGGTCTATTAAGGTGATGGTGGAGGGGAAGTCTCTGTTGTACCTGGAAAAACATTGGCTAGACTCACTTGGACCTTTCTGGACTGTATTCTTCACTTGAGATGGCAAAAGTGAAGTTACTTGCACCAGATCATGTTCATTAAGGAGGTTGTCAGCATAATTGGTTCCACCCACTCTATCTTTATTCACTTTTCACATTGATCTCAGCGACGTTGGATTTCATCACTAACTAGTGATTTCGCTGTGATTTTTTTTTGTTGCATGGTTTGACTCCTTAGATTTACTAGTGTGCATTATTTGCTTGTTTTTACTTTTTACAGACCTTAGGTATGGATTATGAATATTATTTAAATTCTTAATAAAAATTATTTGAGTTGAATCTAATGGAAACAATTCTAGAAGTTACCGATGGAGGAATCCCTTTTAATGGGAATCCTATTACTTTTCATGGCTTTGGAAATGTTGGTCCTCCTTATATGGCTATGTTGTCACTTCCCAGATTCACAATAGGTTTACCAGTGTGGTTGTTTTCAACTTCTTTAGTCCCAAATACCCAAACTATTCCACCTCAACCAGGTTCATTGTCTCAACATCACCAACCTCATGTTGACCCTTTACCTTCTTCACCCAACATGTCCTCCTCCATTTCTTCTTCTTTGCTTGGTAAAATTCTTAATGTTAGTAACTAGGTGACTAAGAAGAAGAACAAAGGGAAGAAGAAGAAGAAGTAAGATAAGAAATAAGTCAACCAGCCAACCATGGTTGTAAGTATCAATAATGTTGAGGAAACTTCCAACATGCATCGAAAGCCCAAATACCCTTGCAAGTTTTGTAATGGTGAACACTTCACTATCAATTTTCCTGGTATTCCTAATATCTTGGAAGTATCTAAAAATTCTCATCAACTTACTATTGATCCATCAACCAGTGATTGTCAGGTTCCTGGGAAAAAGGGTAAAGTTAGGTTTCCTTGTAGGTTATGCAAATGGATTCATCATAGTCACCTTTTCCCTCATATGGATGAAGCCTCAAAATTGTTGGAAAAACTTACTGTTTCACAACAACAACTTCCAACTAGTTATCGTAAAATTTCTACCAACCTCCTTTCAGTTGATGAAGTGATTGATTTAATTCCAAGTACAGTCAATCCCACTACTCCATTGGAAAGTGAAATACATATCACTTAGGTTGATGAACCATTGGTTGATCAAGTGGTCGACTCAATTCCACATTCAGTCGATCCCATTCTCCCTTTGGAGAGTGAAATTAATACCGCTTAGGTTCTTCTTGTTACTTCAGATTCTTCTACACTAGAGGGAATTTCACCCATTTCCATGGAACCCCCTCCAAGTACTGAGATTATTTATTTTGATTGGAGTAGACTGACAAAACCTCATCTTCCTCCTTCCACTCCTTTCCAAATCATTGTGAAGGCTCACGGTAATAATGTGAGTCGCATAAATGTAGATGAAGGTGCTTCTGTTAGTATTTTATCCTCAACCGCTTGGAAAGCTTTGTGTTCCCCTCAGCTTGTGCCTATTACACAAAATATGTTAGCCTTTAATAGAACCATTAGCGAACCTTTAGGGATCCTTCCTAAGTTACCTATTACTCTAGAAGGTAAAATTGTCTATATCGATCTTATGGTAGTCCAAGGCCCCTTGGATTTCAATTTGCTCCTTGGGCGAGACTATTTCTATGCCATGAAATTTGTTGTGTCCACTCTCTTTTGATGATGTCTTTCCATTACAATGGAAACATTGTGACTATTGACCAGCTTTCGTTCTTCTATCTTGATTCGAATACTAGTAATATGACATCGCTGAATGTTCCTTATATGCAAGTGGTATCCACACTACCGCGGGCTAATTATGTGGCAACCATTCCCATGTTTTCAATTACTTATGCAATGGAGCCTCTCATTGTTTGCTTAAATTCTTTTTACTTAAATATGGTAATTGACATGGTGGAACTTTCAATGGGGACATTTGAACCCGATTTTATTATCCCCATTGATTCCCTTAATATGTGTTCCTTCCAGAGAACTATTCTTCCTTCTGATGAAGACCTCTTAGAAGTCATGGCCAGGAAGTGTCCCTTGGCATGTGTTTCTTCCAAATGGAAGCCATGATAAATTCCTACAAGGATGGTTCTTTTACTATGTATGTTGGAATAAGGAATTACTGGGGGGGGTGAATTAGTAATAGTGAGATTCTTAAATCCTTTTCCTGAATATGCTTTTAGTCCCTTTTATTCTTTGTTACTTATGAGAGCATTCACTAACAAATAAAGTGAGAAAAAAGTTTAAGCATTCATATGTTCATACAACCAATCACATAAGCAACATACACATTTTGACATATGTGTTTTCACGTGGAAACCCAAAGGGAAAAAACCACCAAATTGTTGTTTGTTTATGATGTAAATTAAGCACCTACTTAATTACATCAGTTTTTTGTGAGAACCCACTCATAGGAGGAGCTGAACCCTTAGGTTAGCAAACACCAACTTTCCAAGAGGCACCAACCTCTTCTGAATGCAGGCTACAACCTGCTCTTGCCATTGTTCTACTATTTCATACAATTTTCAAACTAAAAACATAGGCATATACAATTATGGAAAAATACCAATCAGGTTGGTTGCAGAAACAACTTCTCCTCTTGATCCACTGTTATTCCCTAGACTCCCTTGGTTTCATACAAAAAAACTCTATCCTTTGCTCAGAACATCATGTTCTTAGCCCTTTACCTTCTCTCACATAGGCTCTCTGCAATGCCTCTTTCAGCGCTGCTCATGTTTCACAACACTCTCTCTACTCTCACTTATCTTTCTACTCAACACTTCGACAAAACACACTTCACCCTCTTTGCTCGATGGTGATCGATGGTTTTGATCCTCTAATGCACACTTCATATTCCTGTCTCTGCTGCCTATTTCCATACTGCCCGAGTGTACCTCAATATGGATCCTCCTGCTATAGTTGTGTCTGCTGGTTGAATGTTGTCATGGCATTAAACACAAGAACGAACATGCGATTTCTTCATTGACTCCCTCTATCATCCTCCATACTGAGAATTTAATCCCATTCTGTCTGCACACTCTACCAAGACTTGCCATGGTTATTCATTATTCCACAGAGCTTGAAAAGTAGTCAAGAATGGCCACTCTATTCCTTATTTAAATCTACAAGTCGTGCATGGGAAGTAGGATAAGGCTATCTTCATCTCATCAGTTCTACTCAGTCGACTGTTGTCCTTGTTGCCTTGTCTAAGCGCTCTCTGCAGATCCTGCTGACTCCATAAACCAAATCCGTTGTTCTACATTTAATCTCTAGCTGTCAAACCATTCATTATTTTAATTCTCTATATTGTTATATCAGAGCCACAACATATCGTAACTCACACAAAAGAAACGTTATGATATCACACACCTCCGATAGCCCCTTGGAACTTAACTCCTTGAGTGTTTTCTTTCTCATAAGATCGAGCTTGTGACCATTGGCTTAACTTACCATTATAGTGTTATATCAGAGCCCCTTCATATCATAAATTTTGAAAAATCCCGATTTCATTTTAACTCCCTCTGTTTAGCCCTTAGCTCCTTTTGCCTCCACACGACCATGTGCCAGAGAATATCATAACCCCTTCTTATCATAACCTTTTCAAATTCCACCTGCATAGGAGTTACGAGGTCCTAAACCTCCGATATGATGATCTTTGGGCTACCTTCATGCTTTTGTAATCTCTCCATGTGGCGCCTCCTCAGTGGTGACACGTGTCACTCTGCTTTGCCCCATTGGGCCACAAAAAATGCCAAAACAAGCTGCCACCTGTCCATCGTACTGCCACATCATGTTGATGTTAGTTTCCATTTCAGCGCTCAAGGACAATCACAAGCTGCCACGTGTCCATCGTACTGCCACATCATGTTGATGTTAGTTGCCATTTCAGCTCTCAAGGACAATCACAAGCTGCCACGTGTCCTGTCTAAGGTGAGAGAAGGGGTCCTATCAAGCCTTAGTTTTGCAACAAAAACCTTTGTATTTCTACACCTTCGCAAGCCTCGACACTTTTAATGAGTTGCAATCATAAGGACTTACGAGGTTCTGATATTATGATATGGTCCAACCTCTGATGTTTCGATGGCCTCCAGCTTTCGATATCCCGATATGACCTGCTTTGAGGTTCCAATATTTTGATCTCCGATATTCCTCCTTCCACTCTATCGACCTCTGATATTTTGGCATGCTTAGGACTTCAAGACCCCGACTTCGAAAAACCATATTTCGATCGAGGAGGCCATTTTCAAACTTCCACACATCGTTTGAAAGCTATTTCAAAGCACTTTCCAATGGAGAGGGTCTGATGTAGGCTTTGAGCCCATCTTCCACCTATAAAATGGCTAAAAAATCTCTGCCACTCTTTTCTCCTTGACTCTTCTTCTTGTGCCTGGAATCCTGAACTCCCAACCACCATAGTCATCATTTTATCACTTCTCTAGTAAGCCTACTACTATGAAGATTCTCTATAGAGCACTGCAGCAACCATGGGATTCCTCCTGGACACCCAATCACCATAGTTATCATTTTATGGTTTTTCCAATAGCCTTCTACTGTGACGATTCTCTACCAAAAGACTGCAACTACCATAGGATTCCTCCCAAGCCTGAACTACCAATCACCATAGTAGTCATCATTTTATGTATTTTAAATAAGCCTACTACTATGATGATTCTCTACTAGAAGCCTGGAACTTCCAGAGGATTCCTCCTGGATTCCTAATCGCCGTGCTAATTTGGTTGACATCAATGCCAACACATTCACATCCACTAGACATCCAGGCAATGCCAGTTGTCCAACAATCACCCCCTTTGGCATTGATGGCAACACCATAATCTCCCCCTGAAGCTAGGCATAGTCTTCTCCAATTCCCTAATAATCTTCTCTCCCTTTGGAATCAATGGCAAAGAATACTTCTTGAATACTCCCCCTAAACCACTAGATCATACTCTTCCAGTGATGCCACATGATGAGTAGCTGCCAACACCTACCAAAATGAAGTCATTTAGAAGGAGGAGTCACAATCTTTATCTGATGCCTCAGATATTCAAAGGGTTCTATTGCTAGTGGCTTAGTAAAGATATCTACAAGTTGATCTTTAGTGGCCACATATTCAAGTATGACAACATTGGCTACAACTTGTTACCTTAGGAAATGGAACTTTATAGAAATATGCTTGGTCTTCGAATGCATAAAAGGATTTTTAGAGATACTGATGGCACTTGTATTATCACACATAATTGGAATAGGATCAGTCATCTACCTAAATATCTTTTAAGGTCTGCTTCATCCATAGAATTTGCACGTAGTAGGTAGTAGCAACAATATACTCTGCTTCAACAATCGATAAAGAAATGGAGGCTTGTTTCTTGCTGACCCATGACACCAAGCATTTCCCAAAGAAGAAGGTTGCACCTGAGGTGCTCTTCCTGTCATCAAGACTGCCAGCCCAATCAACATCAGTGTAGGCCTTCAACTTAAATTCTTTGCTCTTAGCATACCATAGTCCATATTATGTTGTTCCTTGAAGATATTTGAAAATCCTTTTGACAACAACAACATGAATTTCACGAGGGAAGGCCTGAAATCTGGCCACAAGACCCACAACTTGCATGATGTTTGGCCTCAAATTTGTAAGATACAACAAGATTCCTATCATGGATTTGTATTCAGTCTGATTTACTAGTGGTGTCTCATCTTCTTTGCATAATTTTTGTTGGGTTGTGTTATATTCTTTCCATGACTAGCCCACGTAGTTAACTGGGGGGTAGAGGGGGGGGGGGGGGGGGGGGGGGGGGGTGGGGGCGGAGCACCCCCTTCGTTGCGCTGATTGTGTAGCGAGGGGGGGTCACAGGGGGTTTGAGGTGTACCCATAACCCTACTTTATGGACCCTATGTTAGGTTGGGCGGACCCACCTATGGTTTTGTGCATGATTTTCGCACATGTTTTTTGGATGCGATGGTTTTCAGTCCATGGTATTGGATGCTTCGGCATGTATAAATATGTATTATAACATTGAAAGGAACATCATGAAAAATCAAGCTAGTAGTCCCGGTTTTGGGATCCAGGGGAAAATCTCTGTGTATATGTGTTTTATGTGTTATGCTCTCACATTGTTTATTTTATGTGTTTTAGAATTCGTATGCAGGTAATTTCTGTATGGGGTTAAAACCTACATTTGGTATCAGAGCAGATTTGGCTTCAAGGGGACGCCTTTGTTGCTGAGGGGTTTCGCTCGGGCCTGTGGTAGACCCTGTTCAGTGGGAGATCTACGAGATTGGTTCTGATGGTGAAAGAATATGGCAAGTAGTGGAAAGAAAGAGATTGAGAAATTTAATGGTCAGAGTTTTTAGTTGTGGAAACTCAATATGGAGGATCTGTTGGTGGATAAAGATCAGTGGATCATGGTAGATCCGGGTACTAAACCAACGGGAGTGTCCGATGAAGAATGAAAGAAGTTGGATCGGAAGGCAAAGAGCACAATACAATTGTGTATCTCAAATTCAGTATTGCTGAATGTATTAGGGGAAGCTACGGCGAAGGCTTTGTGGGACAAGTTAGGGACTTTGTACCAATCTAAGTCTTTGGTGAATAAACTGTTCCTGCGGAAAAAGCTGTATAACCTGAGGATGAAAGATGGAGACTCGGTGACAGAGCATCTGAATGCATTTAATATTGTGGTAAGTCAGTTAGCATCTGTTGATATTAAAATTTCAAATGAAGATAAGTGCATCAATTTGTTGTGTTCTCTACCAGATTCGTGGGATAGTCTGGTTATTGCAATAAGTAGCAATGCAACTGCCTTGCAGTTTGATGAAATAGTCTTAGCCTTGCTAACGGAGGAGATGAGACGGAAAAATATGGAGAGCCAGAATGGTGATGCCTTGTCTGTACGAGGACGGTCCCAGAACAGAAACAAAAATAAGTCATCGAGTGGGAGATCTAAATCTAGAGGGAGATCTAAATCTCCAGGAAAACCTGTAAAGGTGGTGTGCTTGAAATGTAGAAAGGAAGGCCACTTTAAAAGGGACTGTAAATCTAAAGCTCCTGACAAAGGAAACGGATCTAATGGGGCTCCTTCTATAGAGGCGAAAACCACCTCAGATGAAGGTGGGGATGTGTACTTGGCTTCTTCAAGTACACATGTAGATCATGAGGCATGGTTGATTAACTCAGGTGCATCCTTTCACTTCACTCCCCATAGAGAGTGGTTCTGCGAGTATGAGAAATATGATGGTGGTGATGTCTTCTTGGGGGATGATAGGAAGGCCAGAATCATTGGTCGCGGAAAAGTAAAGTTGAAGTTGCAAGGTGGAAGGGTTAAAACGCTTCCAGGTGTTCTACATATTCCTACATTAACCAGAAATCTGATTTCTGTAAGCAAGCTAGATGATGCAGGTGTAAAAACAGTGTTCGAGAAGGATACCTGCAAAATGGTTCAGGGAGCACTGGTATTGATGCGGGGAGTTCGGATTGGAACTTTGTACAAGCTGCAAGGTAGCACTGTTATTGATGGGTGCAATAGTTCTATGGTTCCTGAAAGTGGAGCAGAAAATCTAGTGGTCTTTGGAGAGAAGACCATGCTGTGGCATCAAAGGCTTGGACATATTGGAGAGAAGGGCCTTCGAATACTTCATGGTAAAGGTATGGTAGAAGGTATGAGTAATGGCTCTCTGGATTTTGATTTCTGTGAAAATTGTGTATATGGGAAGCAGAATCGGGTGAATTTCTCCTCTGGTGGTAAGAGGGCGAAACAGACATTAGAGCTTGTGCACAGTGATGTGTTTGGACCTGTGAAGGTTCCATCACTGGGTAAGTCTGTGTACTATGTATCATTTATCGATGACTTCTCAAGGAATACATGGACATATTTCCTTAAGAAGAAATCTGAAGTCTTTGACAGGTTTAAAGAATTTAAGGCTCTGGTGGAAAACCAGACAGAGAAGAAGATAAAGGTGCTGAGGACAGATAATGGTGGAGAGTTTTGCAGCAAGGAATTTGAAGAATTCTGTAAGAAGTGTGGTATATCACGACAGAAGACTACTCCATATACACCTCAACAAAATGGAGTTGCATAAAGAATGAATAAGACGTTGATGGAAAGGGCAAGAAGCATGCTCAGTGGTGCTGGGGTAGGATAGGGATTCTGGGCAAAGGCGGTGGATACTGCATGTTATCTGGTCAACAGGTCACCTTCATCAGCGTTGGAGTATAAGACTCCACAAGAGGTATGGACTGGTAAGAAACCCTCTCTTTCACATCTAAGGGTATTTGGATGTGATGCATATGTACATGTTCCAAAGGAGAAACAAACCAAGTTGGATAGTAAATCTGAAAAGTGCATCTTTATTGGGTATAAGGATGGTTTAAAGGGTTATAAGCTTTGGAACCTAGTAACAAGGAAGGTTGTGTACAACCGAGATGTGGTATTCAAAGAGGTGAAAGATGTTATTAAACATGAAGTCCAACCAAAGGAACCTCAGAAGATAGAGTTTGAGCTAAAGGAGGAAGAATCAGACTCTACAGCAAAGGAGGAATCAGAAGATGAAGAGCCACAAACTCCGGCTGTGAGAAGATCAGTTCGAGAAAGAAGGCAGCTAGAAAGGTATAGTCCATTTGCTTTCTGTTCAAATTTTGCTTTGTCTGTTACTGATGATGATTCCAGAACTGTGAAGGAAGCAGTGGATTTAGAGGATGGAAAACTTTGGAAAGAGGCCATGGTTGATGAAATGGCATCTTTGCACAAAAATGAGGCTTGGGATCTGGTGGAGTTGCTGGCTGGAAGGAAACCCATTGGCAGTAAATGGGTGTTCAAGAAGAAGACAAATGCAGAAGGAAAGGTGGAGAAATACAAAGCTCGGTTGGTAGAAAAAGGTTATTCCCAGGTGTCGGGAATTGATTTTGGTGATATTTTTTCTCCCGTTGCCAAGGTAACTTCTATTAGATTACTTTTATCTGTTGCTGCCGCTTTTGATTTTGAGGTAGAACAGATGGATGAGAAGACAACATTTATTCATCGGGATCTGGAAGAGGAAATATACATGAAACAACCTAAAGGCTTTGCGGTGAAGGGTAAGAAAGAACTGGTATGCAAGTTAAAGAAGTCTATGTATGGGTTAAAACAGTCACCAAGGATGTGGTATCAGAAATTTGATACATTTATACGGGGACTTGGCTTCACTAGAAGCAAAGCAGATCGTTGTGTGTATTTTAAATTAATTGGTGACTGTGTTATTTATCTGGTCTTGTATGTGGATGATATGTTGCTAGTTGGAAATGACAAAGAAATTATCCAGGATTTGAAGACCCAATTTTCCTCCAAATTCGACATGAAAGATCTTGGTGCTGCAAACTATATTTTGGGCATGGAAATTAAAAGAGATCATACAAAGAGGAAGCTATGGTTAAACCAGAGGAAGTATGTCGAGACAATACTGCAAAGGTTTAATATGCATGATAGTAAACCGGTGAAGGTTCCTATTTCTTGTAGGTGTGAGGTTATCTGCTGAACAGTGTCCCAAGACACAAAAAGAGGAAGAGGACATGTCCCGTGTTCCATATGCAAGTGCAGTCGGTAGCTTGATGTATGCAATGGCCTGTACTAGACCAGACATTACACATGCAGTGGGAGTATTGAGCAGGTTTATGTCAAAACTAGGGAAGGAGCATTGGACAACAATGAAGCGGGTTTTCAGGTATTTGCGTGGCACTAATGATTATGGTTTGTGCTACCAAGGAAGACCAGGATTGGACAGAGTGTTGGATATTCATGGCTTTGTTGATGCAGACTGGGCTGGAGATATGGATCAGAGAAGATCTACAAGTGGGTATGTGTTTAACCTATTTGGAGGTGCAGTCAGTTGGATGAGTAAGAAACAATCTGTAGTGGCACTATCAACTATAGAGGAAGAATACATGACAACCACTCATGCAAGCAAGGAAGCAGTTTGGTTGCAGAGATTGTGTTCAAGTATGGGGTTAGTACAGGAAGCTATAAGGATAGACTGTGACAGCCAAAGTGAAATTTTCTTGGCAAAGAACCCTGCATATCATTCAAAGACAAAGCACATTGATGTTCAGTATCACTTTGTGAGGGATATGATAGAAGACAGAAAGGTGTTGCTGGTAAAGGTGGACACTTTGAAGAATACTGTAGATGCATTGACAAATCTGTGAGCTTTGAGAAGTTCTCTTGGTGTAGAGAAACAATGGGCATTTCAGGGCTGGAAAAATGACTAAGCTCTCTTGTGGCCCCTTGTGGAAAGAAAACAAGAAGTGGGAGAATGTTGGGTTGTGTTATATTCTTTCCACGACTAGCCCACGTAGTTAATCGGGGGGGCAGAGCACCCCGTTCGTTGCACCGATTGTGTAGCGGGGGGGGGGGGGGGGGGGGGGGGTCATAGGGGGTTTGAGGTGTACCTGTAACCCCACTTTACGGGGTCTAGGGCAGCGCCCCGGAAAATTTTGGTTTTGGACCCTATGTTAGGTTGGGCGGACTCACCTATGGTTTTGTGCATGATTTTCGCACATGTTTTTTGGACACGATGGTTTTTGGTCCATGGTATTGAACACGATGGTTTTCGGTCCATGGTATTGGATGCTTCAGCATGTATAAATATATATTATAACATTGAAAGGAACATAATGAAAAATCAAGCTAGTAGTCTCGATTTTTGGATCCAGGGGAAAATATCTGTGTATATGTGTTTTATGTGTTATGCTCTCGCATTGTTTATTTTCTGTGCTTTAGAATTCATATGCAGGTAAGTTCTGTACGGGGATAAAACCTACAATTTTCAGCCTGTAACCATAGGTGTGCTCACTCACTTACAATCTTCCATTTTGAACTTCTTTAGAGTTTCTTGAAGGTATTTGGATTGGGAGATAAACACTCCGCTTGGAGACTGAGATATTTGCAATCCCAGGAAGAAAGACAACTCACCGATCATGGGAATTTTTAATTCTGACTACATACATTTTGCGAATTGATGCCCCGATTGTTCCATGTCCCTGCCAAACATTATGTTATCCACGTATACTACTATAATTAATAAATAGTTGCCTTTAGATTCTATGTATAAATTGTTGTCAACAATACCTTTCTTCAAGCGTTGTTGTTGAATGTATCTATCTAGCCTTTCGTACCAAGGTCTGGGGGCCCATTTGAGTCCATATAGGGCCTTTTTTAGTTTTCATACAAACCCTTCATCTGTGCTGAACATAAATCCTTTTGACTGCTCAATGTAAACTTCTTCTTCCATATCTCCATTGAGAAATGCAAACTTCACATCCATTTGATATACCTTGATGCTTTTATGACTGACAAGGGAAATAAATGTTCTGGTATATTCCAGTCTTGCTACTAGTGCAAAGGTTTTCTTGAAATCTAGCCCTTCTATTTGGGCATACCCTTTGCAGATCAATCGAGCCTTGTTTCTAATTACATGAACTTGCTCATTCAGCTTTCTTTTGAAAACCCATTTGGTTCCAATGACATTCTTCTCTTTAGGTCTTTGAACTAGCTCCCAAGTGTCATTCTTTTCAATCTAGTCAACTTCTTCATTCATAGATTTTACCCAAAACTTGTCCTCACTTGCTTGATTGATATTCTTGGGCTCGGTCTGTGACAACAGACCCAGATCTCCACAACTTGAACTGCCAACAAGTTTTCTCTTGGTCTTAACACCATGTCTTTGATCTCCAAGTATCTGAATCTCAGGATGTTCTCTCTGTACATACCTGGAAGGTGTCTTTGGCCTTGGAGTTGTGCTTGCTTCCTCGCCTTCATTATCTGAATCTGTTTCTTCTAGATCTGCGGACCTCATATCTAGATTTTCTTCACCATCTAAGTTCATATTCCTTTTAGAGGACTCAAGTTGTGAAGCTATTTCATCTACTATCACATCAATGCAATCCTCAATCTTCTTTGTCCACTTGTTGTAACACTTATATCCTTTACTTCAAGCAGAGTACCTGAGTAATATTCCCTCGTCAGCATGAGAGTCAAACTTTCCAGGATTCTTATCATTTATTATGATAAAGCACTTTCTCTCAAACACCTTGAGGTGTTTAATTGATGTAGGTATTCCCTTCCACAACTCATAGGGAGTTTTATTACTATTAGGCCTGAATTGAGCTCTGTTTGACAGATACATAGCTTCTTGTGCCGCTTCTCCCTAGAAGATGTGAGAGACATCTGCTTCATCCAACATTGCTATGGCCATTTCCTGGACTGTTTTGTTATTTCTCTCCACTAATCCATTTTGCTGTGGAGTTTTAGCCACTGAATATTTCCTTCTAATGCCATGTTCTTCACAAAATTATTCGAACTCTCTTGAAGTGTACTCTCCTCCTCTATCTGATCTTAAGCATTTTATCTTTAAATCTTTCTCATTTTCTACTTAATCTTTGAATTTTTTTAAATGCTTAAATTCTTCCAACTTTTCTTTCAAGAACATAATCCAAGTGGCCCTGATAAAATCATCAATGAGCAACATGAAATACCTTTCTCCTTTTGGGGTTTTTTCTCTAGTTGGGCCACAAATATTTGTGTGAATGAGCTCCAGTGGTCTAGATGAGGAGAACTCTTTTGACTTGAAATGAGTCCTAGTCTGCTTGCCAAATTGGCATGACTTGCAGATTGAGTTATCAGGCCTTGACAGTCTTGGTAATCCTCTCACAGCTCCCAGCTTGCTAACTTTGATCAAAATGTCAAAATTCATATGGCCAAGCCTCTTGTGCCACAACCGTGCTTCATTCATTTTTCTTAAATAGTAGTTAACTATGGAATCATCAAACACATATACATTATTGTGGGTTTTGATTGCTTTTCCCACCAACTTTCCATTCTTCATGTTGCAGATCTCATAGTCCTTGGATCGAAAGGTCACATCATAGCCATTATCACACATTTGGCTAACACTAAGCAGATTGTGCTTGAGACCTTCCATATATAACACATTTTGTGCTTTTGTTTTTTAATCAAGACTGACTATGCCTTTACCCTTGATTCTTGCTAGAGTGTTGTTTCTGAAGGTGACATTGTTTCCTTTGCCCTTGTTGGGAACAGATTCCCCTAAGGACAGTTTTGGGGCCAAAAGCCCATGTTTTGGGACAATTTTGTAATAAAGTTGTAAAGTCTCCGCATTTTGTGGTTGCGGAGCGCGAAGGTGTCAAGAGTCATAAAGGGTTGTCCACCCTTATTATGTAAAGTGTAAAGTCGGCTATAAAGATCCACCCATGGCCCGCAGACCATGGGATTATATAAAAAGGAGCTAAGTAAGTAAGCTCTAGGTAGTTCAAAGAAGAAAGCGAAGAATGAAGTGAGGAATTAAGCATTGGAGTCTAAGTGTTCTTGGGTCTTAGCATGGATAGAGGCTCTGTAGTTGAGTGCGCAGAGGCCTAGGGTGGAAGTCTGCAACTTAGTGTGTAGACCCCTGCAGCTGTGTGCGTAGGGAAGATAGAGTCTATATTAATATGAAGATATCAATAAAGAGAAGTATTATGCAAATTCTGTGTATTCATTTCTTGTTAATGCATTTGGTTATATTGTGTTTTGGGTTTAATTTAAAATGTTCATGTAATGCGCGAATGTATGTGACTGTATTGGTTAATTAAACACAAGTAAGGATATCATTTTAAGCAACGCTAACTGTGGTTGATTAGTAAGATAAGTAAAACATTTAAGATAACTTGGGAACCTATACAATACGCTATCATAGCAACACGGAAGTACTTGGATTGCGGGTTAAGGTTGCGCGAAGGTCAATCGTACACCTTCGCGGAGGTACTGAAGGGTGGAATAAAAGGTAGACTAACAGAGCCCTAAAGCTTAGTTACTTGAATGAAAGTAGGAACAGAGGGTATAAACCGACATCACGACCATCTCAGGGTGCAGAAACTTGGTTCCAACATCCCCCCATACTGCTTCGGGTGAGAATTCGGTCCGCGCTTCGCGGGCTAATGCTGAAAGGGCCAGTAGTGTAGGGATTTATTTGGCTAACTAATGCTGAACCTGGGTCAGGCCCCACAAAGCCAACAAATGGTTCCGTTGCCAAGACTGAAATCTGCATAAGAGATGTGTGATGTCTTATCACTAGAATCCAACTAAGAAAGAGGTCGAAGACTGGTTGGATAGGAAGATCCAAAAATTCGTGGTGCAGGAGAACAAAAATCCATGGCTAAAAAAGGAACAGTGGCTGGACAGGTACCTATATACAGAAATCCACGAGATCTTTTTCTGTTCCTTTCCAGTTGAGTTATATGAGTGGATCGCGAAGCTAGTGGATAACCAAGGAAGGTGGAGACTTGACGGTCCTATTGTCTGGACCCTGAAGTTAGTACAGAGACTGGAAGCCTCTGAGGATAAGATCGCCCGTGCTGTCGATCATTGGCTCAATCGCATCATAGGAGGATTCGTGACTGAATTCACGGTCGATACCTCAGTTAGTTACAGCGAGGCAGAGCGACGCTTTTTCAAAGGTCCGCGAGGTAAGTACTTGAAGTCTTTAAATACCTGGATTAAGATGTTATTGTGTGAAAAATGGGTTATGCAACTACCTTGATGTTCGGAGCTACATGAAGTGGAAAGACTTACAGAAACGAAGGAAGAAAGGGTCCTGAATATATCCCATTGATTTCACCATTGTTGGGTGACAAAGAGGGAGTAGCGTAGGCTTCTCCGCGAAGTGCAGTTTAGTTAATAAGATAGGGATTCCCATGACTTCCACCTCCAACTTCACCACCATCACCTACGACTTCACCCATACCACCACCACCTCCACCGCAGTTCAACATGGAAAATTCAGTGAAGTTGCCTTTGTTTAAGGGCTTGGGAAATGAGGACCCAGACCAGTTTTGGTTCGTTGTGAAAGATGTATGGGAAGCTCAGGGCATCACAAATGATCACATGAAGAAGGAAACATTGGTTAGTGCTTTGCAGGATCACGCACTAACTTGGTACATCAAGTACTCTAATGATAACCCAAACGTTGGGTTGGCAGAGATCCAGACTGCGCTGAATAAAGAGTTCAATAGGCCTAAATCCGAGGCACAATCGATTGTGGGGTTCAAGGAAATCATGATGAAACCAGGTGAGACACCTTGGGAATTGGATCAGAGATTGAAGTGTAAAATCCGCAAAGCCAATATGAACTTAACAGATGGACAACACCGTGAATGGTTTGTGGCTTTGCTCCTGCCTCACCTAAGGGTTGCACTGTCACAACAGAAGATTATGACTTAGGTAGAGGCCTTGGAGATTTCCATAAGACTGCATGAAACACCGATGCAAGATCTGAATCTGGGGGTTCAACAGATCCATGCGCAGTTGCAAAATCTTTGCCTTGAAATGCAAAGTTTGAAGCAGGACAGAACAGTTCGACTAGAGGCGCGCGAAGAAATATGGTGCCTGAAATGTAAAAGTCAGGGGCATGACAAAGACCACTACTAGGTATTTGCGAACTATATTGTAGGAGGAGGACCGATGCCTTTGAGGCTGAAAGCCCAAGCAGGACCGAGTGCGGGGCCTGCATTGTGGTGCGCTATATGTCAGGTAGCAGGGAAACAAAAAATTGATAATTATCATTTGCTACAGAAATTTGTACAAACGCCACAACAACTATTTTGCAACTTCTACAAGTCAGTAGGGAATGATGAGCACAACTGCCGAAGTTATGAATTGATGATGGACAAAACACCCGCCTATAGAGTCTAGGCAGAAATGCGGCCTCTTGACCAAAGTGTTGGGATGGCATGAATAGGCTTTCAGGGGCACGGACGAGGCCGAGGCAGAGGAGGACCTGGCAGAGGTTGCAGACAGCTGATCTGTTACAATTGTGGAGGACTAGGACACTATGCCTATGAATGCACTAACCCATCACATCCATCGTGAAAATATTGTACTTAGTTTGATGATGAGACAAAGGACTGTCCTATGTTGATAGCGAGGATACGCGACAAATGGGTGCTACCACCTTAGCCGACTCAGAACCTATAGATGATGAGGGCTGAGCCTCGCGAAGAGGATCCGAATGTGAATATAGTGCTCGAAGTGGAATTGCAATGGGCGATGATAAGGGGAAACAACCCGAAGACAATGCACGGGTTTGAAAAGCTCCAACGAAGGAGGCTAAATTTGATTTGGAGCACGCACACAAAACGTTCATGGAAGAAAAGAAGAACTTCGCTGAGACCTCTACCTCAGGGAGCAGGGATAAGCCTAATCAGGAAATGGACCCTTCTATGCTTACGACCTTTTTAGAGACCTGGATGAAGCTACTATGTGATAGCAAGGCTGTGAAGGGGTTACAAGAGCTTATAAATAGATGCGTCGGAAACACTCCGGGTAAACCACACGTTGTACGAAAGATTGGTAAGCATAAAGCAAGGACACGACGGAGATGAGACTGACTGCGCAGATAGGATAATATGAGATGGATCAGGTTATTCTGGATCTGGGGTCAGACGCGAACGTTTTACCAAAGCAGACTTGGGAGCAGATGGGAAGACCCATGCTGCAGTGGTCTCCGATTTAGTTAAGGATGGAAAATTAGCAGAAGATCATCCCCATGGGACGGCTGCAAGGAGTAACTGTAGATATTGAAGGCACAAGCGCATTGGATGACTTTGAAGTGATAGAAATTGTGGATGACAACAACCCCTACCCTGCGCTCCTTGGCATTGATTGGGCTATTGACATGAACAAGGTAATCAACCTAAAGAAGCGGAAAATGATATTTGAAAAGAAATCGCTTCGTGTAATAGTACCCCTAGATCCTGTTGAAGGGTCTCGCTATATTGAACCAGTATGCGATTATGAAAGCGATGACGATTTGGATTGCATATATAAAATAATAGCGCGAGACTAAGATTGGGTAAATCCGACAACGAATGGACGAATAACATGCGATCGCGAGAGTTCCTGCACCTCAGACTCTAATGAAGAATTAGAGCGCTGGCAGAATCAGCTACATGAAGTAACCATGCTGAGTTGTAACATGATGACCTGATCGCTGCGCTGTGTATAGTCAGAGGTAAGAAATCCGCCCACTTACAATGACTTGAATCATGTATATGTATTTTTTGGATGCATTTGAGAGGGAAGTACCAGAGAAGCTTCCAGGCTTTGGACTGGGCACTACGCGCTACGCCTGCGAGATGGTGGGGTACGCATAAGGGTAGCTTTGAAAATTGGTGTGAGTGTAGGAGGATGATGCGAACACACTTTGGGAAGCCGAAGGTATGAGTGACAGACAAATATGATGGGAAGGATGATTCACACGCGCACTTGGCCAAATGGGCTAAGGCTTATGGAGCGAAGCCCCAACTTGAATGGGTGCACTTGTTCTATCACACCTTGGATGTCATCCCGATGAATTGGTACTTGCAAACAGAGCTCCGCCATGGTACAGGTGAATGGGATATTCTATGCGAAGTATTCATAATGACTTTCAACTTTGAAGACGAGTTTTACTGTATTGACGAAGCACTACAAGAAGTTAAAGCATCAATCTTTAGGATACCGCAGGATCCTCTGGATCTGATTCAACCCAATTAGACTACTCAGCTGAGCCACGCGCTGGAATGCTATAACGTGACTACTGAAGAAGAAGACGAGGATCCACTAAGGATTAATATCCCTAAAATCGAGGTTCACCGCGAGGTCGAGGGACCACAAATTGAGAATCCTGATATAACCGCGCCACTGAAAATGAAACAGGTAAATATTGGTACGGAGGCGGAGGCCAAATTTGCGAATATTGGAGATTACTAGGATGACACGACGGTAGATAAGGTCGCTGAATTTCTCCGCGAATACCAGGGTTTGTTCCCTACTAAGTTCACAGAGTTAAAGGGGATAATAGGAGACCTGGGCGTTATGAAGATCACGTTAAAACCCGACGCGAAGTCAGTTAAGCAAAGCCCTTACCATCTCAATCCGAAGCATAAGGAGAAGGTCTACTTAGAGCTAGACAAGATGCTCATAGTAGGCACCATTAAGCCCGTAGGAGAATCTGATTGGGTAAGCCCAATGGTGGTACAGGAAAAGAAGCAGAAGGATGAAATAAGGATATGCATAGATCTTAGAAAGTTGAATGATGCTTGCATACATGGTTCTTTCCTGACTCCGTTCACTGATGAGGTATTGGATAATGTAGGTAGCCATGAAGTGTACTCCTTCACTGATGGGTTCTCTGGGTACCATCAGATTAAAATCATGCTTGAGGATAGAAGCAAGACGACCTTCATGACTGAGTGGGGATGTTTTCAGTACAGTCTAATGCCTTTCGGATTGAAGAATGCGCTTGCGATTTTTTCGTGCATAGTCATTGTTGCATTCAAAGAATTCATTCATAAGTTTCTAGAGGTGTACTTTGATGACTAGATTGTGTTTGGGTTGGTAAAATGCCATGTGGCAAGTTTGCGCCTGATGCTAGATACTTGTTGAAGGTACCAAATTGCGCTCAATCTGAAGAAATTCCTGTTTTGTGTTCCTTTTGGGACTCTGCTGGGTCATGTGGTTTGTAGATAGGGACTGATGGTAGATCCTGCGAAGATTGCAATGATACTTAACTTGGAGGTGCCGAGGACTGTAAAATAGCTGCGTGCAACCTTGTGGGTACTACAAGAAATTTATCAAGAGCTACGCCCAAATCAGCGCGCCTAGGGAGAAATCATTGAAAAATGATGTCACGTTCTGTTGGAACGAGATCTGTCAAAAGAGCTTTGATGTACTGAAAGGAAAAATGGTCACCTCACCAATTTTAGTCTTCCCAGATTGGAAGAAGGAGTTTCACGTACATGTAGATGCGTCATTTGTAACATTGGGAGCAATACTTACACAGGCTCGCGAAGAAGAATTGGACCATTCTATAGAATTCACAAGTAGGAGGTTATCCAAAGCTGAGAAGGACTATTCCACCACCGAGCGTGAAGGGTTAGCATGGTATACACGCTCTAGAAGTTTAGACACTATTTGTTGGGTGGACATTTTAAGATGTATACAGATCATTTTGCGTTGAAATACCTGGTCAATAAGCCTGTGTTGGGGGGGAGAATATGTAGGTGGTTGTTATTGTTCCAGGTGTATGATTTTGAGGTTATTATGAAGCCTAGACGACAGAATGCAGGACCAGACCATCTGTCGCACATCGAAATGGGGGAAGAGTCCACTAATTTGGAGGAGGGATTTCCTGACATGCAACTACTTGCAGTGCGCATCACGGATGGTCACTTTGAAGACATCATACACTTCCTAACAATAGAAACCATCTAGCAGAAGAAGGAGTTAGTGGTGCGCGCGACAGACTTTTTGTCATTGCTGGACATTTGTAAAAAATGGGATCTGATGAAGTATTGTGACGATATGTATCAGAGTTCGAAATGAGCAGTATCCTCGCAGACGCTCATGGGGGCATCGCGGGAGGGCATAATGCAGGAAGGGCGACCACACATAAGATTCTACGTGCAGGGTTGTGGTGGCCAACCCTCCATCAGGATTCAAAAGCTTACTGCAAGGCGTGTGATGTGTGTCAAAGGAATGGTAGCCCATTGAGGAGAGGTGAGCTGCCTTTGAACCCACAGATGACATTGCAATCTTTTGAGAAATGGGCGATAGATTTTGTGGGACCCATTCAGTCCCAAGGAAAGAAGATGAGAGCGTGGTACATTATCACCGTGACTAAGTATTTGATTCACTGGGTGGAGGCATAGCCTGTGAAGGATTGCACAGGTGCAACTACTGTGAGGTTCCTCTTTGAGTACGTACTGACACAATTTGGGTGTCCAAAGATTTCGATGAGTGATTGTGGTACGCACTTTCTGAACGAACGATCAACGTGCTGACAGAGGAATTTTAGGTATATCACTAGAAAACCATGCCTTATCACCCTAGGTTAATGGGACGGTGGAAGCATTCAATAAGGTGCTAGAGAATGCGCTGACCAAGGTTTGCAATGCTTAGCGAAGTGATTGGGACCTACGCATACCCGCAGTACTATGGGCCTATCGGACGACATGCAAAAAGTTGACTGGACAGACACCCTTTAGGCTTGTATATGGTGTTGAAGCAGTGATGCCCATGGAATACATTGTGCCTAGTCTACGCATAACGGAACTCACAGGTATGACGGATCGCGAAGCCCTGGAAGAGAGGCTCGCGCAACTTGCTGAGCTTGAGGAAGAGAGATTTCTAGTTGGATTTCACCAACAGGTCCAAAAGCAGCGCGAAAAAGCATGGCATGATTGGCACATTAAGCTGTGCACCTTTAAGGTAAATGATCTGGTTTTGTTATATGACAATAAGTTTGATAAATTTCCAGGGAAGTTCAGAATGCACTGGCTAGGGCCCTATGTCATTAAGGAGATTATCGACAATGGAGCAATTTAGTTGGTTAAATTGAATGGAGATCCTTCCTAGGAAAGGTGAATGGCATTCGATTGAAGCCATACACTGGTGATCCGACCAGATGAATATATGAGGGTAGCATAGTCTTAGCACTCCAGGCAGCTGAAAGGAGGCGCAGGACTATAAACTACACTGCCTAGGTTGGGGAACTGCGCGATTGGAGGATTGTGTGAGATGAGGAAATGTCATAGGGTTCGCGACAATGTGAAGAGAGCTGCGCTACCCAGGGAGAAATTGCATAGGTCAGCCAGAAATTGATTCTTAAAGTCACTGTTCATGATTTGACAGTAGGAATGCGACCAAATGAAGCGGGCAACCGACATTTAAGACAAAATTTATGGGTAAGATCCTTGGAAATCTGCTGCCAATCCGGCATTAATGAACCGAATGTGGGGGGAATTGTTGGATTTGAACTTGAAAGTGCCTATAAATTACAGGTGGCTTCCTAGCAAAAAACACTTGGCATTTTGATAATTCAGTTGTTGAGCTCTCATGCGCACATGAACCGCGAAAACTTCGAAGTTTTGCAAGCAAGTTCAGTATTTGAGATGTTGCTAAAGGAGACACAGGAGTTGTTGCATAGCATGATGTCGACGCCCACAGAAGCTATGAGCGCTGAAGTAGTGACAACCGATGGGGTTGTGCTAGAAGTTGTTAGGGAAGCAGAGGGAGCTACTCTAGAGGTTGTAGAGGTATTAGCTGAAGTTCCCAAATCACCGTGGATACCTAGACCGAAGCCGACCCCAACCAAGGAAAGTGCGAAGGACAAAAAGGGCAAGTAGGTTTCGATACCGGTGTGTGCGTTGCCTAGACGAAACCCATAGAAGGAAAAGCCCACTACACAGGAAAAGGGCAAAACCATTAACTTGGATCCAGAGGAGGAAGAAATTGAGGACATCCCGATGGATGATGAGGATTTGGGGGTAGAAGTGGAGGAAGTTGAAGTCCAGGGTTATGACCCTATCATTAAGTTGCCCGAGTAAGTCCCTCCGCACAAGGGCAAGACCAAGGTGCCAAAGGAAATTGATGAGAGCAAGCTCACCTTGCACACCCCTCTGTTGCCAGATGAGATTGTCTTTGAAGGACTGCGGTTGGGGCAGGTTCCTATGTTAAAACTGGAAGATTGGGACTTAGTTGACCATGAGAAGTTCCTGCACTTGGCGATAGAGTAGGTAATGCACCGCGTTGTTGACACAACCATCAGGATGACTGCATTGGAATCGCGAAAGTGGCTCAGGGGAGTAGACAAGGCAGGTCTGCTCAACCTACTATGGCTGCCGCACTACAATTGCACCCCCATTACAGTATTGGTCATCAAGTAGCTGCTATTCTTGGTGCACGATGGGTGTCTATGGCTGGAGGAGCCAATACCCATCACCGCTAGATTGATCCATTGGATCACGCGGCTGCCCTACACAAGGGAAAATCCCGCCATGATGTTTGGTGGAAAAGGTGGTGAGTAGGCCCTCGTGGAGGCCATGAAGGAGAAATTCAATCTCGTGAAGAAGCTGCAAGGCTATACCATCTCCAGTAACTGCAACCTTGCGGTCAAGGTGGCCATGCAGATTTTGGTAGGAACAATTATGAGGAAGTGTCACGCAGATGAAGTGCCAGCACCAGTCGTTGCTCTTACAGCCCAATGCACTGAAGGAGTCCAGTTTAATTGGGCGTGTTATCTCTTTGGTGAGTTCCTTGCCAACTGCCGCGAGGCACATGAGCTCAACAAGACCTTCCACTATGCGTGGCTCTTGCTGTCTATTGTGCTGGTAGCCTGGGAGCTGCCGGAAGACAGTCAATTCCCCTCGGTCACACCAGACCTGCCAGAAGCAGCGAAGTACGCTTCACTGTGGGCGACCAAGGATGCTCAACGCATCAAGGATAGCAAGATCTTCTGGATCTTGATGGAAATGAACATCTGCATGGCTATCAATTGCAAACCACGATTGTCGCCTACTATGTTTACCAAACTGCAGGAGTACGTGGAGTTCAAGGCAGACTTTCACCGCGTATCGATCAGGGCATGGAAGGACCCTGAGCAGACATGGCATGACTTGCCTTACTTGGTAATGAACGACGTGATTGATGCAGTTCTTTATTGTTGGCTGACAAAGTGGCGCACTACCTCAAACTTGGCGGTGGGGTCGAGCAAGTCTGCTGCGTAGCGCAAAAAGGAGGAGGCCAAGCTCAATATGGCACAACTGGATGAGAAAAGGAAGAAGGAGGCCATTGATAAGGTCCAGGAGGAGCGCGATGCCACCCAGCAGATGGAAAAGAAGACAGGCGAAACAGAGCGTGGCTCTGATAAAGGCGTGAGGTTGCCTTCGCCCGAAACAAAGGAAGAAACGGACGAGCAAACAGAGCAGCATGGCGCTGACCCATAGACAACGTCGGATCGCATCAAGCGTCCAAGGGAATAAGAAAAAGTGGGGTCGAGGAAGAAATCCAAGGCCAGTAAGGCGTTGCTGGACCCAATCACCCTCACAGAGGGAGATTTGTATGACATTGGAGACACGATACAGGATGTCATCGTGGAGGCACTACAACAGTTCAAGCAGCAGCAACAACTAATATTGGGAGCCATCCATACAGGTTTGTAGGAGCTGTAGACCCATGCATCACAGGCTGGCAGGGTGTCCACCAGCCTCACTATCGGTACTTTAGAAGCTGCCAAGATGCTGTGTGTGAAGGTCTCCTAAATGATAGTGCTGCCGGATGGAGCACTGACCACAGAAAATGAAGCTGACAAGCTTGGTGAGCTCCAGTATTGTAGCAATAATGCTACAACTCCTGGGGCTTCCTGTCTCTTAATTTTATCAACCCGGTAGTTCGTACAAACTTGGAAGCGATGGTGATGTATGCACAAGTACTAGCCCTTGTCGCAGCTGTCACTTGGTCAGCTGGCACAAGTCCGCTAGGGCTTAAGCCAACTTCTATAGGCTCACAGAAGAAGCTTTATCAATGATGGACGAAAGCTAACTCAAAGGAAGGCTATGCTGCTTGACAAACTGAATCAAAAGCATGTAAATCCATGAAACCCTAATTTAACTAGTCTATCTTCTATAATGCAAAGAATGTGGATGTAACTCCTATGAATGATGTCATTACCTCTAACAAGTGTAAATGCATGGGTCTAAGCTACTTGCATCATGAGAAATGTGTTTTTGTGTTTTTCCTTTAGGTGTGTGGAATGAGTGTGAACTTGGCCTAATTAGGGTTTGATTGTGCAGGTGGGATGGAGAAGGAAGGAAAGTGTGGGACAGGTTGGGGAGGCTAGGAGAGGTTCCTAAGGATCCTTAGCACCCATCCACAGAGGTCCCTCACATTCAGAAGCTCGGCAACGAAGTGAATGGCCTCCTACAGGAAGGCTGCAGGGGATCCTACAGGATACTCTGTTTTCTACAGGATGGCTGTGCACGTCTACAGGATGGTTGGCCGTGGAGGTTTTTAGGAGTTGATGGAGTGTTGGAGTGGTGTGGGAGGCTAAGGGAGATGGAGATGAACCTAATGATGTCTTAGGAAATGGCAAGTCAGACGAAGGAAGGGTGCATGCAATGGGTTGATGTTTTGGAAGGGTGGAATCCACGAGAGTGAAGGAGATGGAGCTGTACGTGAAATGAGAGAGTTGGAGGGCAAGTGAGTGAGATAGAAGGTGAATAGAACTTGCAGGTGGATGGAGAAAACGACGAAGGAAGTGGCTTGAGAAAGAGCAGTGTAAATGAAACAAATGACCTGTGCATCAAAACAAGAAATTCATTAACCTATTATGCCATGAAACCTACAAATCCGAAATGGAAAACAAGAAATGAAACTAATGCGTGAGAGTGCAGTATGGATCAATGTCGAGAATGTATGAATGGATCTTCAATACAAACGTTCAGGTGGCAGCTTGCGTGGAGATGAAATGACTGCTGTTCTTTTTGGTGGCTGATCATGGTCTACACCCCAATCCCAAACAGTGAGATGGCAGTGAGCCTTTACAACCTGTTTTTGTTGGAGCTCCAAGAGATTTATTCTACCAAACTATCAAACTTGAATACTGAAAGCAAAGCATCATCCCAGTCCTATCTATGCTAATGAAAACAATTAAACTAACAAGCTGGAAATCCGAATTGCATAGGAAACTAAACAAACTCAAGTGCTGGAACTAATGGTAAATGCATTACAACACTGAGGAGGTCTATGGCTCTCAGGTTGGGCCCTAACCTGAGAGCTATAGCTCCTTGAGAAAACTCAGAACTAACTCAAAAGTGGCCTTCTTTATTCATAATCTGGTAACATGCCAAATTGGCTTACAAAAGAGAACGAAACTTGAGCTGTGCTCCAAAATTACAATAGTAATACGAGAGTTTCAACAACCTAACCAAGGCTAAGGCCTCTATACTTATACAAAACGATGATCCAACAAGTATCCATGATTCTAGGAGCTCGGCTGTTTAATCTAGAGTTTAATTGCTGATCCTGTAGGATGGTCATAAATGCTGTTTCCTGTAGAGCAGTTTTGAACTGCTGTTCCTGTAGAACAGCTGGCCGTGTATTAAGCTCGGAGGGAGGATGGAGTGGGGCTCGGAGTTCTTGGTGAGGATCACGAGGAATGTCCCCCAAGACCGTGGACAACCTCTCCTTACGTCAGCAATGCCAACTCGTTGTCTCCTTGCCACCTTTTCGTTGTCTTTTGCTCCCTTTTAATGCCAAAACCTGGAATCACAATGCATTAGCTACGTAGATAAAGTGCCTATCATTTCTCCTACAAACAACATGAATAAACTAAGAAGTGTATGCATAAACAATAAAAATGAATGGTTTGAGCAAGCAAAATAGGCCAAAAATGAGCCCAAATTGTACCAAAATTGGGGCTCATCATCACCCCCCAGCTGAACCATTTGCTCATCCTTGAGCAACCTTGCCCCTGCTCCTCGTCCTTGGCTGAGGACTCGGGACCGGAACAGGCTGTTTCTTTTCTGCTTTTGATGGCCCTGCCTTTTCTGCCCCTGATGGTGATGAGGGTGATGCTTCCTTCCCTTTTTCTATTTCTTTGAGTCGGGCTTCAGAAGGCGACTGGCCTATCTTTCGTGTCCAGGAAGTTATTTTTAGGCTCCCCTTTTCGGGGGTAGCTGATGGTTTAGAGGGGGTTCTTGCACTGGGTGAAGTGGGTACATCCCCTGAAGTGGTATGGCCGCTGGGTGAAGGCTGTGGCTTGCTCGGGGACATCCTCTTGCTTCTCCTGGCTTCAGGTGGCAGAGGGGTCTCCCTCTCCCTTTTCTCTTTCGGTTTTGGAGGTGTGCTGAGGGCAGCCAGTGCCGCTGCTGCCTCCTTATCGAGGATGTCAGCCTTCTCTTTCTTGTGTTTTGCTCCCTTGGAGCTCCTTGTAGAGGGTCCCTCCTTTTTTGATTTCAGGCTTCCCGTGGAAGACCCGGCTTTGCCCGCTTCCGGGCCTCCTGTAGAAGATTCTTTCTTTGTCTTCGGGCTCTCTACAGGAGGCTGTTTCGCAATGACCTTCGGGCCTCTTGTAGAAACCCCTCTTTCCAATCTTGGGCTTCTTGTAGAAGCCTGTCCTCCAATGATTTTCGGGCTTCCTGTAGAAGCCTGTCCTCCAATGATTTTCGGGCTTCCTGTAGAAGCCTTGGTTGTTGCTCTTGGGCTTCCCGTAGAAGCCTGCTCCTTACTGATCTTCGGGCTTCCTGTAGAAGCCTTTGTCTTTGTTTTCGGGCTTCCTGTAGAAGCCTGTTTTTGTGTTTTCGGGCTTCCTGTAGAAGCCTGCGCTTGCGTTCCTGTAGATGCAACTTCCGCCACCTTTTCTTTCTTGGCTGCATGGATTTTGCTTTTGGTTTTGCCTGCAGGAGCTGTCGAGGTGCTTGGGCTGGCAGGGACCACCTCAGTTTTGACTGCCCTGCTTTTCAACCTCTGTTCCCTTGCTGACAGGATGGGGGTGTCTTCTTTTGCTTTGTCATCCTCTCCCTCCTCCTTCTCTTTTCGTTCTTTCTTCTGTGATGGAGTCGGGGCCTTTTTGCTTTTCCCTTTCTTACTCTTGGCTACGGGCTCTTCTTCTTCACCGCTAGAGGACCCTGTCTCTCCAAGCAACATTTTTATGTCCCCTTCTCTTGTTAAGTTCCTAAATGATTCCCATGCGAGGGGGACTTTATATGAGCGGAGAGCATCCTCCACGAGCAATTTTATCAGCCCATGATGGGCTATCTGATCAGGGATTCCGTCCTTGAGCTTTGTAGAGCACTCTATCAAGGACTGCAGTAAAAAGTAAGGAATGCTCAGCCTCTGTGCTGCAGGGAGGTCAATCTGGTGTCGTAGTTCGTTGAGCAGCCGGAAGTGATACGCATATATGATGCTGTAACGACCCTCACAGGTGATATATTTCATAATTTGAAAACTGACTTCGTGCCACGGTGGTGACAAGCTGGTCCTTTTCACCCCATTCTTGTCCTCTGTGAATGATTCTTCAGGCGGGAAGAACTCCTTCTTTGCTTGCTGGCTCTGCTTCCGCTCTTCTTTATCCCACGGCAGACCCATGGGCAGCTCTGTAATCCGACTGATATGCTCTAGGGTGAGTTTGAGGCTGAGACCTCTGAAGGTTACCGTGGCCAATGTCTGTGATTTAGGCTGCAGAGCCTGCAAAAATTCCTCGGCTACTTCATCATCGTAGCCCTGTAGTTTATCACAGAAAGGCATCCATTGCGCTCTAGTGAAGAGCTCAACCACTGCCGGGTTTCTCCTTAATGCATTTGAATTAGTGGGCTCTCGCCTGATAAACCCGCCAGGCATGATGAACACAGTGGTTTATACCAGAGGTGGTGGATACACAGGAAATTCGGTCTTAAAGACAGAACATGCAATGAATTTTCAGACCACAGTTGATTATACAGCTATCCTGTAGGAGCGATAGTATAGGCACGGCAATCCAAATTTTTTTATGACCACACTGTGACTAATGGCCTTGCCACCTTTAAAAAAACAATTGCGGAAGGAGTTGTAGGGTTACCTCTTTTCTGCCACCTTTTTTACGTGAAGACTTCACCTTCCTGTAGAGCCGCGTTCTTGTAGAAACTGCTTCCTGTAGGACGGCGTTCCTGTAGAAACTGTTCCTGTAGGAGCAGTGCACAGGCTTCGGGAAGAGCTTTAGTTGGCTGGCGGTCGAGAGGTGCTTTACCAGCGTTCAGGTAGCCGAGAGCTCGGCGTATCAACATGCAGAGGTAAGCAGAGGATCTACTCGAGTTTTGAAGTGAGGTTGATGGAGATACACGCTTAATCGAGCCGATTAGATTTTGAATCGGCGCAGCTCGTGGCGCGGGGGTGAGCTGTCCCCGCCGGACCGTTGGGTGACGTCACCCATCATCCGCCTGCACATTCGTTTGTTGCCGCATTCATTCCCACAGATCTGCCGCCGCCCTTTTCGGTTAAACTTCACTTCTCGGTTGACGGGACTGATCTTCACGTGCTTGCTGCGTGTTTCTTTCGTCGTGGCTGCCACCTCGCCCTCTGACTATCCCTTTACTAACCGACGTGGCCAATCACTGGCCTTTAGGCTGCTCAACCATTCACCTTTATGCCATGCAAAACAAATCGAAGTAATAATCATGCAGTTTGATGGAGAGAAGGATTAGAACACTTACCTGCGCGCGGCTGCACATGATTTCCAGTTTTTTGAGCGATGGATCTACCTGCCGCATGTGGCTGCACATTCCTGTAGGCTCGTGGTTACAGGATGCTGGCGATGGAGTGACTGGTTCTGCGTTCATGCGCCCGTGTTTGATCTCAGATGGCGGTGCTGTGAACGGTCTTCACTTGAGCAGGTTGAACTGTTACAGGATCCCCACGAGGGGTCTTGTCACCGTTCTTTCTCCTCGGGTGTATGCTGCATGCTGGCGGTTCTGGCTTCTCGATCACGATCCCAGCGCTTCTGATGTATCAACGTGGATGTGGTATGGTTCTCGGTGCCTAGTTTTTCTTTGACAGATGCTTTCTCACGAGAACTGATCACTTTGTTGTGCTGCTGCAGGGATCTTGGTTGCATGGCGACGAGGATGGTGGAGGACGATAATGGCAATGTTCAGGGGTGCCATCATTGGCATGCATGCATTCAATCCACTCCTCAGTCGCTAGATCTTCATTTGAAACACATTTCGGCCATCGTAACCTTCTTCCTGTAGAACACAGAGCTTCCTGTAGAAAATTGGCACTTTCCTGTAGAAGATCCGCGTCTTCCTGTAGGAAGACTGTCTGTTCCTGTAGAAAAACTGTATCCTCCTGTAGAAGATCCAAAGCATGATAATAATTGCACATACCTTAAAAAAACATTGTTGTTCTTGGAGGAGGTGCTGATGACATCCTTTGCTAGCATGATGAAGGCCCCTGGCTTGGAGTGGAGAGGCTTCTTCTCCTCCATAGAACATCTGCATGCAAACCTTTTATGGTGCTGATTGCTTTTTTCCCTTTTTCTTTCTTTTTTCTTCTTTTTTTTTTAGAAAGACAATAGGAGCGCCTCAATGAGGTTTTCACCCCTACTGCCTGCCTTGGGCGCCTCAGAGAGGTTTTCACCCAAGGATCTTTATTTTTCTCTCTTTTCTTTTTCGAAAGACAATAGGAGCGCCTCAATGAGGTTTTCACCCCTACTGCCTGCCTTGGGCGCCTCAGAGAGGTTTTCACCCAAGGATCTTTATTTTTCTTTTTTCTTTTTTTTTTCAACCCATTGACCGCCTCATGGAGGTTTTCAATCAATGAGCCAATCTAAGGCGCCTCCAAGGAGGTTTTCACCTTAGATTTTTGTTTTTTTTTCTCTTATTTTCATTTTTTTCATTTCTTTACTTTTTTTCTTTTTTTTTCATTTTTTTTCTACCCTACCCTACTTGAAAAACAAAATCATTTTCAAGTATAAGAATACTTCCAATGGAGCCATGTGCACATCAAGATTAGAGACAAAATGATGTGAAGGCTCGGAATGCATGCTTGGACAAGTATCCAACTTTCAGAGACAAAATGATCTGACTTTGGGAGTACAAAACATAGCTGAGGAGGAGAGTGCTGCTGCAACTTAGTGACCTTCTGAAACCATATCTCAATATAGCTTTGATATCCTTGGTTCTCTTGCTGCTCTGGATCATTCTTCATGTCACCTTCTAACATGACTTTCTGATCTTCCTCTTTTTGCTGATCTTTCTCTTGAATACATGGAAGATTTGATGGTAACCATGAAGGAACTCTCTCAATCTCTGATTTTGATCTCTTCTCTTCATCAAGTGCAGCCCATGGTTCTTTGATCTCCTCCTTAGAATCTTCTTTTGCTTTTGGTCCTTCAATGCTTTCAAGATGATCTCTTTTTTGCATTACTTTTCCTGAGCTTTGGTGAACATCATTGAGCTCACGAGGAATCATTTGCACATGTTGTGCCTCAGATTTGCAATTGGGTTGAGCTGCTCCATTGCATGGTTTCGGAAATGGAGGTACGGGTAGCTGAGTGGAGGTGCGAAATTGAGATGGAGATGGATGGCATTGTGGTTGGGTAGGCATTTGGGGTTGCCTTGGTGGAGGAGGAGGCGATGGTTGTGGATGAGCAGGTGGTGGAGGAAAATGAGTGGGATGAGAGTTGTACTGGGGCCTCCACCCCTGATAAGGTGCATTCCACTGAGGCTGTGGCTGAGCATAAGAGTGAAATGAATGAGCAACTGGTTGGGCATAATATGGATCTGTGAAGGAACAAGGAGGATATGGCCAAGGAGGAGGTGTAGACCAGGAAGGATGAGCAGGGGGACCCCAAGAAGGCATGAAGGTGGCTTGGTAAGGGTCATAATAGGTCTCGGGTGTCCCTTGTAGTTCCTGCTGGTAGGGTACGGGTCCATGTGGCCTCCTTTGGTTCATATAACAGAGTGATTCAGTGGCTCCCTTGGCTCTTTGATATGTAGCTTTGATTCTGGGCAAGGAAGGGCACTGATCTGTAGGATGGTATTCTTCACAGATGAAACACACTTCTAGAGAGTGCATTGGACATTCGTTCCAAGGATGCTTTCTAGTGCACCTAGGACAAAAAATGGCCAAAGCCCTCTTGGCTTCTTCTTGCTTCTTTTGGATCCGCAAGGTATCCAGTTGCATGGCAAGAAACTGCCTCATATCACTCTTGAAACCTTCTATCTGATTTGCAAATTCATCTTTGGACAAGGGACTGCTCCTAACATTTCTGCTTGTAGCCATTTGCTTCAGAGGAATGTTTTCTTCTTCTTCTCCCCTATAGGTCCTTCAGATATGTCTTGATGTCCACCCAGGGGTTCTTTCATCACAACCATCGAAGAAGAACGTTGGCTGTGTGAAGCAGTGGGGGTGTTGTGCAATCATTTTTCTAACTTATCTCTACTCCTACAAGGCATGAAATAGATTGAACTGCAACTAACTATCTTGCGAAATTGAAATGAAAGCAGGAAAGGACTAATCTATTTTGCTCAAATGAAATTGCAAGAATGAAATGCTAGGCTACGCTTGCGAAATTGAAACACTAATCTACGCTTGCAGAATTGAAATGCGGAATTGAAAGGCTATTCTAGGAAAGTAGGAAATGCTAATCTATGAAAGCAGGAAATACTAATCTAGGAAAGCAAGAAAGGCTAATCTACTTTTGCATAAATGAAATTGCATAATGGAAATGAAATAAACTACTTAGAAGAAGGTTGTAGTAGAAAATAGAAGAATAGCAACAATCACCAATACTCTGCCGCTTCCCCGGCAACGGCGCCAAAAAGATGGTGAGCTCCAGTATTGTAGCAATAATGCTACAACTCCTGGGGCTTCCTGTCTCTTAATTTTATCAACCCGGTAGTTCGTACAAACTTGGAAGCGACGGTGATGTATGCACAAGTACTAGCCCTTGTCGCAGCTATCACTTGGTCAGCTGGCACAAGTCTGCTAGGGCTTAAGCCAACTTCTATAGGCTCACAGAAGAAGCTTTATCAATGATGGACGAAAGCTAACTCAAAGGAAGGCTACGCTGCTTGACAAACTGAATCAAAAGCATGTAAATCCATGAAACCCTAATTTAACTAG
This sequence comes from Pinus tabuliformis, assembly GCA_031772625.1. Taxonomy (NCBI): domain Eukaryota; kingdom Viridiplantae; phylum Streptophyta; class Pinopsida; order Pinales; family Pinaceae; genus Pinus; species Pinus tabuliformis. Next base: position 302,904,088 of record CM062814.1, read on the forward strand.
TCTATCTTCTATAATGCAAAGAATGTGGATGCAACTCCTATGAATGTTGTCATTACCTCTAACAAGTGTAAATGCATGGGTCTAAGCTAGTTGCATCATGAGAAATGTGTTTTTGTGTTTTTCCTTTAGGTGTGTGGAATGAGTGTGAACTTGGCCTAATTAGGGTTTGATTGTGCAGGTGGGATGGAGAAGGAAGGAAAGTGTGGGACAGGTTGGGGAGGCTAGGAGAGGTTCCTAAGGATCCTTAGCACCCATCCACAGAGGTCCCTCACTTTCAGAAGCTCGGCAACGAAGTGAATGGCCTCCTACAGGAAGGCTGCAGGGGATCCTACAGGATACTCTGTTTTCTACAGGATGGCTGTGCACGTCTACAGGATGGTTGGCCGTGGAGGTTTTTAGGAGTTGATGGAGTGTTGGAGTGGTGTGGGAGGCTAAGGGAGATGGAGATGAACCTAATGATGTCTTAGGAAATGGCAAGTCAGACGAAGGAAGGGTGCATGCAATGGGTTGATGTTTTGGAAGGGTGGAATCCACGAGAGTGAAGGAGATGGAGCTGTACGTGAAATGAGAGAGTTGGAGGGCAAGTGAGTGAGATAGAAGGTGAATAGAACTTGCAGGTGGATGGAGAAAACGACGAAGGAAGTGGCTTGAGAAAGAGCAGTGTAAATGAAACAAATGACCTGTGCATCAAAACAAGAAATTCATTAACCTATTATGCCATGAAACCTACAAATCCGAAATGGAAAACAAGAAATGAAACTAATGCGTGAGAGTGCAGTATGGATCAATGTCGAGAATGTATGAATGGATCTTCAATACAAACGTTCAGGTGGCAGCTTGCGTGGAGATGAAATGACTGCTGTTCTTTTTGGTGGCTGATCATGGTCTACACCCCAATCCCAAACAGTGAGATGGCAGTGAGCCTTTACAACCTGTTTTTGTTGGAGCTCCAAGAGATTTATTCTACCAACCTATCAAACTTGAATACTGAAAGCAAAGCATCATCCCAGTCCTATCTATGCTAATGAAAACAATTAAACTAACAAGCTGGAAATCCGAATTGCATAGGAAACTAAACAAACTCAAGTGCTGGAACTAATGGTAAATGCATTACAACACTGAGGAGGTCTATGGCTCTCAGGTTGGGCCCTAACCTGAGAGCTATAGCTCCTTGAGAAAACTCAGAACTAACTCAAAAGTGGCCTTCTTTATTCATAATCTGGTAACATGCCAAATTGGCTTACAAAAGAGAACGAAACTTGAGCTGTGCTCCAAAATTACAATAGTAATACGAGAGTTTCAACAACCTAACCAAGGCTAAGGCCTCTATACTTATACAAAACGATGATCCAACAAGTATCCATGATTCTAGGAGCTCGGCTGTTTAATCTAGAGTTTAACTGCTGATCCTGTAGGATGGTCATAAATGTTGTTTCCTGTAGAGCAGTTTTGAACTGCTGTTCCTGTAGAACAGCTGGCCGTGTATTAAGCTCGGAGGGAGGATGGAGTGGGGCTCGGAGTTCTTGGTGAGGATCACGAGGAATGTCCCCCAAGACCGTGGACAACCTCTCCTTACGTCAGCAATGCCAACTCGTTGTCTCCTTGCCACCTTTTCGTTGTCTTTTGCTCCCTTTTAATGCCAAAACTTGGAATCACAATGCATTAGCTACATAGATAAAGTGCCTATCCTTTCTCCTACAAACAACATGAATAAACTAAGAAGTGTATGCATAAACAATAAAAATGAATGGTTTGAGCAAGCAAAATAGGCCAAAAATGAGCCCAAATTGTACCAAAATTGGGGCTCATCAAAGCTCATTGTCAACGCCCTCAAGGGAGTGGGGTTGAATTTGGCAGTGCTCCCCGGTGAGGCGCTCCACCTACTGCAGGATGGAGTGATCGCGGAGCTGAGGGCCCGCGAACACCGCGTTTTACAGGTGATAAGTGAGCAGAAGATTAATAATGAACATATGGCCCTGTAGCGAGACACCACCCTCACTTCCATGGTGGAACTTACTAACACAAATATGCGCATGATTAAGGTTGTGAGGGAAGATTTCCGAATGGTCCGCAAATTGGCCATTCTTGATGAGGCAGAGGCAAATGAACAGGTATACAAGCTTGCTAGAAGGGTGCGTGATGCTCGCACAAAGTTGGCTAAGGTTCAACTAGAGCTAAACCTATAGATTGTAGATTTACAGTTGAAGGTCCAGCCTTCAACTCCGCCAGAAGTAAAGGAGCAACGTGAAATGGCTGTCATAGAGGTGATAGTGGTGGTAGATAGTGCAGTAGTAGACTACACATGGTTGTTTGAATAGTCGTTCAAGGTCTTGAAGAGCCTTAGGAGGACCCTAATGTACAACAGCTGGAGACAGAGGCATGAGAACTGCAGCAACGCTATGACGAGGTAAAAGGTACAACGTGCACCGTCGCTCTCACGCAGAGACTGGTGAAGCTGCAAGAGGCCAAAGCACTGAAAGAACAGGTAGATGCAGCGCAGCACAAAGAGGTGGTGTTGAAGGCGTGCTTGAAACCCTGGTTGGATGAGGCTTATTCGATCACGACCTTTATTGAAGGCAAGGTTTCTAATCTACAAGCAACTCAACAGAAGCTTTAGGCTAACAGTTCAGTACCAGCGACTGATAGTTGGTTGAAGAAGCAAAGCAGACGGCCGCATAGTGCACTGTCGAGGTTGCCGTCATACAGGTCAAGCTGGGAGGTCTTCACGCCAATATCTCTGCGCTCGCAGAGTGACTTGAGGGTGAGTCACCATGTTTGTGTTGGGGGCTTGTTGGGAACGGGATCCACCAAGGACAGTTTTGGGACAATTTTGTAATAAAGTTGTAAAGTCTCTACATTTTGTGGTCGCTGAGGGCGAAGGTGTCAAGAGTCATAAATGGTTGTCTGCCCTTATTTTGTAAAGTGTAAATTCGGTTGTAAAGATCCACCCATGGTCTGCAGACCATGAGATTGTATAAAAAGGAGCTAAGTAACCTCTAGGTAGTTCAAAGAAGAAAGCGAAGAATCAAGTGAGGAATTAAGCATTGGAGTCTAAGTGTTCTCGGGTCTTAGCATACGTAGAGGCTCTGCAACTGAGTGCACAGAGGCCTAGGGTGGAAGTCCGCAGCTGAGTGCGCGGACCCCTGCAGCTGTGTGCGTAGGGCGGATAGAGTCTATATTCATATGAAGATATCAATAAAGAGAAGTATTCTGCAAATTCTGTGTATTCATTTCTTGTTAATGCATATGGTTATATTGCGTTTTGGGTTTAATTTACAATGTTCATGTAATGCACGAATGTATGTGACTGTATTGGTTAATTAAACGCAAGTAAGGATATCAGTTTACGTAGCGCTAACTATGGTTGGTTAGTAAGATAAGTAAAACACTTAAGATAACTTGGGAACCTATACAATACGCTGTCATAGCAGCGTGAAAGTACCTGGATTACGGGTTAATGCTGCGCGAAGGTCAATCGTACACTTTCGTGGAGGTATTGAAGGGAAGAATAAAGGGTAGACTGACAGAGCCCTAAAGCTTAGTGACCTGTGCGAAAGTAGGATCAGAGGGTATAAACCGACATCATGACCATCAGAGGGCACAGAAACTTGGTTCCAACATCCCCCCATACTGCTTCAGGTGAGACTTCAGTTCGCGCTCCGTAGGCTGATGCCGAAAGGGCTAGTAGTGTAGGGATTTGTTTGGCTAACTAACGTTGAACCTAGGTTAGGCCCCACAAAGCCAACAACCCTTTTCTTTTAGCGAAAAAAATTTCTTTTATCCCCATTCATATGTTCGGAACAACCATTATCCACATACCATCTTTTCTCTTGATTGTGGGTTGATAGAGCCAGTCCACGCTGCACGCTCTTTTTAGTCTTTCGTTTCCAGATCCCCTTATCCTTTTGGATAACTGACTGTCTAATATTTTTGAACCTAAATAGGCATTCAAACCTACTTCTACATTCACTATATTTGTGCCTAAAATTATTACATTTGAAGCATTCTACTTCGCTTAACACGGGAGAGAATACATTTTGATCTCCGAGTGGAGAGTTTTGAGATCTAAAATTTTGATACTTATTATATCTAGAATTTCCATCTCTTTCAACTTTGATCCTTTTACAATCAACAACTTTATGTCCAAAGATATGAAACTTATAACAGTTACCATAAAATAAATAGGCATGCCTATTGTTGGAAGACTTATGAGTTTGTGCATGAAGGTACCTTGGTTTTATGGCTAGTTGATTCGTTCTCCATTGATGATCTCCTCTTTTCCCTGCTGCTCTTTTGTCTTTATTGATTGTTCCTTGATGCTTCTTTTCATAACTTTGTGGTTCTACGAATCCTATAGACCTGGAGTTTATCTTTTCCATAGAAGATTCTTGTGTCTTTGAGTATCCCAGACCTGTTTTGATTCCTGAGGACCTTTGGCTATTTAAAATCTGATCTAGTTTCCTTATGCCTTCTGCAAAATTTTCATTTAAACCCTTCTCGGTCTTTATTCCCTCAAGATTCATTCTTAAAGAGACAACCTCTGCCTCAAGACACTGATAGTTCTCTTCCCATTCATGGATTAAATCTTGAAGAACCTCTTCCTTTCGTTTAGCTTCTTCTAGTTTATCTTTCAAAGACATAATTTCATCTTTGCATATTTTTGAGATCGTCTCCTTCCTTAACGGGAGCAACTCCTGTTTTAATTGCTTGTTCTCTTCTTATAGTTTCTCACATGTTCCTTCTTTTTATTCTAGTAGAAGGACTAAACTATCTTTGCTCTTAATAGATTCTTCAAAATTTTCTTTTTGATAAACAAACTCCTCATTATTAGAGTTATACATACCTTCTTTAGCACACTGTAGCTATTCCTTCAGCTGCTTATTCTTTTTCCTTGCTTTCTTTAACTCATCAAGAGAACTGATGAGTTCCCCTTCAAGGTCCACTACTCCTCCTTCTTCTTCTTCCTCTTCAGAGTCCATAATACTTTGTTTCTTGGAGTATGTTCCAAAATCCATAAGTAAATACTTATCTGAATCATCCTTTGAAGAGTTTTCATTGTCTGACTCTGGTGCTGAGCTATCCTCTTTAGAGTAGAACCCCTTTTTCTTATAGAACTTTTTCTTTTGATGTTTCTGAGATTTGTTTCCAAATTTATGATCATCTTCCTTTTTAGCCTTTTTTTTATGACATTTGGACAAAAAATGTCCAACTCTTCCACAGTAAAAACATTTAAAGGGAAACTTCCCTTTATATTTTCCCAAGCCACGCTTCAGTTTCCTGGCTAATTGAGCCAACTCCTGATTAGATTCACAACTGGAGAAGTCTTGATGATCTTTTTGTTCCTTGGTTTTTGTTGGATACTTTGAATGTTGCTTCCTTAGGTTCAATCTTCTCTCTTCCTACTCTAATCTCATAGGTTTTGAGAGCACGATGCAACTGGTCCATCTTGAGATCCTTTAAATTAGCCATTTCTTCAATAGATGAGACTTTGGCATTAAATCTCATGGGTAGAGATCTTAAGATTTTCTGAACAATCATCTCTTCCTTGACCTCTTCACCAAGTCCTCTAATCATATTTGTTACTTCATCAAATATGAGGAAGTATTCTACTATACTTTCATCTTCACTCAGTCTCAAGATATCAAACCTAATTCTGAAGGTTTGAAGTTTCGCCTGCTTGATTTTGTCATCTCCTTCATGACTCTGATTAAGATTTACCCACACTTCCTTAGCAGACTTACAGTGCATAACCTTTACAAGTTCTGATTGACTAAGACCAAAGAGAATGGAAATTTTGGCATTAACATTATTTCCATATAATTTTTTACCATCTGTGTCAGTGGGAGGAATATCAGAGGCATTGTAGTATACTAGTACTGAAGTCCAAACATCTACTCCCAGGGACATAAGATACACTTCCATCCTTACTTTCCAAAAGACATAGTTTGTCCCATCAAAGACTGGTATTCTACTTGAGTAAGCCTCTTGAATCTCTTGCCTAGACATAATTCCTTATAGATCTACCTTCCAATGATTATAATTTTCTTGAAGTAATGTGGTTTCGATGCCAATTGTTGGAATAAAGAATTACTTGGGGGGGGGGGGTGAATCAGTAATAGTGAGATTCTTAAATCTTTTTCTTGAATATGCTTTTAGTCCTTTTTATTTTTTGTTACTTATGAGAGCATTCATTCATAAAGAAAGTGAGCAGAAAGTTTAAGCATTCATATGTTCATACAACCAATCACATGAGAAACATACACATTTTGACACCAATGTTTTCACGTGGAAACCCATAGGGGAAAAACCACCAAATTGTTGTTTATTTATGATGTAAATTAAGCACCTACTTAATTACATTAGTTTGTTTGTGAACACCCACTCACAGGAGGCACTGGCCCCATTAGGTTAGCAAGCACCAACTTACCAAGAGGTACCAACCTCTTCTGAATGCAGGCTACAACTTGCTCTTACCACTGTTCTACTATTTAATACAATTTTCAAACTGAAATGAGAGGCATATACAATTATGGAAAAATACCAATAAGGTTGGTTGCAGTAACAACTTCTGCTCTCGGCCCGCTATTTTTCCACAGATTCCCTTGGTCTCATACAGCAACACTATATCCTCTTCTCAGAACAACATATTCTCTGCCCTCTGCATTCTCTCAAAAAGGTTCTTTGCTACATCTCTTTCAGCTATGCTCACGTTTCAAAACACTCTCTCTTCTCTCACTTCTCTCATTGCTCAGTACTTCAAAAAAACACACTTCCCCCTCTTTTCTCAATGGAGATCGATGGTTTTGATACTCTGATGCACACTGCACAATGCTGTCTCTGCTACCTATTTCCATATTGCCTGAGTGTACCTCAATATGGCTCCTCCTGCTGTTGTTGCGTCTGCTGGTTTAATTCTATCTTGGAATTAAGCACAAGAATGGGTTGCTGAGTTCTCCACTGACTCCCTGTGTCAACTTCCATACTCAGAATTTAATCTCATTCTGTATGCACACTCTACTGAGACTTCCCATTCTTGTTCATTGCTCCACAGAGCTTGAAAAGTACTCAGGAATGGCCACACTATTCCTTATTCAAATCTATAAGACGTGCACATGAAGTAGGAGATGGTTATCTTCATCTCATTAGTTCTGATCAGTGGACCATTGTCCTCGTTCCCTTGTCTCAGTGCTCTCTGCAGATCTTATTGACTCCATAAACCAAGTCCGATGTTTTGAATTTAATATCTATTTTCTAACCCATTCATTCTTTTAATTCTCTATACTGTTATATCAGAGCTACAACATATTGTAACTCATACAAATAAAGGTTACGATATTACACACCTCCGATACCTTTAGCCCCTTGGCGCTTAGCTCCCTTAGCGTTTTCTTTCTCATAAGACTAGGCCTGTGACTATTGGCTTAGCTTACCATTGTAGCGTTATATTGGAGCCCCTTCATATCATAAATTTTGTAAAGTCCCAATTGCATTTTATCTCTCTCTGGTTAGCCCTTAGCTCCTCGGGTCTCGACATGACCATGTGGAAGAGAATATTGGAGCCCCTTCTTATCGTAACCTTTTCAAATTCCATCTACATAGGAGCTACGAGGTTCTCAACCTCTGTTATTGTGATATTTGGGTAGACGTCATGCTTTCTTCATCTCTCTACGTGGAACCTCCTGAGTGGTGACACATGTCACTCTGCTTTTCCCCATTGGACCACTGAAAATTCCAAAACAAGATGCCACTTTTCCATCGTACTGCCACGTCATGTTGACATTAGTTTCCACTTCATCTCTCAAGGACAACCACAATCTTCCATGTGTCCTGTTTGAGGAGAGAGAAAGGGTCCCGTCAAGCCTTGGTTTTGCAACAAAAACCTTTGTATTTCTACACCTTCGCAAACTTCGACACTTTTAATGAGTTGCAATCATAAGAACTTACGAGCTTTCGATACTTCGATATGGTCAAACCTCCGATGTTCCGATGTTTCGATTCCCTCCAGCTTCTGATATCCTGATATGACCTGCTCCGAGGTTCCGATATTCCGATATTCCTCCTTCCACTCTGCTGGCCTCCAATATTTTGGCCTGCTTAGGAATTCAAGACCCTCGATTCGGAAAACCATAACTTGAGGAGGCCATTTTCAGACTTCCACATACTGTTGGAAAGATTTTTTAGAGCACTTTCCAATGGAGAGGGTCCAATCTAGGCTTTGAGCCCATCTTCTACCTATAAAATGGTTGCAAACTATCTATCACTCTTTTCTCCTTAACTCTTCTTCTTGTGCTTGGAATCCTAAACTCGCAACCACCATAGTCATCATTTATGGCTTCTCCAGTAAGTCTGCTACTATGATGATTCTCTATAGACCACTGCAACAACCATGGGATTCCTCCTGGACTCCCAATCACCATAGTCATAATTTTATGGATTTTCCAATAAGCCTGCTACTGTAATGATTCTCTACTAGAAGACTGTAGCTACCATAGGATTCCTCCCGAATCTGAACTACCAATCACCATAGTAGTCATCATTTCATGGATTTTCAATAAGTTTGCGACTATGATGATTCTCTACCAGAAGCCTGCAACTTCCATAGGATTCCTCATGGACTCCTAATCACCATGCTAATCTGGTTGACATCAAGGCCAACACATTCACAACCACTAGCCATCTAGACAATGCCAACTTCCTAACAATGTCAACCTCATTAAAAAATAAAACACAGTTCCATGAGGATAGTTCTCTTACTATGTCAACATCGTTAAAAAATGAAACAGGTCCCTATGAGGATAGTTATTTTATTGTGTCAACCTCGTTAAAAAATAAAACAGGTCCCTATGAGCATAGTTATTTTATTGTGTCAAATCTCGTTAAAAAATGAAACAACTCTTATGAGCATAGTTCATTTTCTTGTGTTAAGCTCGTTAAAAACTGAAACAAGGTTTCATGAGAATATTTCCTTTTCTTGTGTCAACTCGTTAAAAAATGAAACAAGGTTCCATGAGCATAATTCTTTTCCTGTGTTGAGCTCGTGAAAAAATGAAACAAGTCCTCCCCTAATTGGTTCGAGTCTTTCATTTTATCTTGTGAATGAACTTTCATTTCATCTGCCTATTAGTAACCAGTAGTCTACTTAGGCATATCAAACGAATCTTAGGGGGCATGTGCCTCTGCAGGTTATTCTTGGGGGCATTAAAACTTATCTCAAGCATAGTTTTCCTTTGTTTCAAGCTTGTGTAAAAATGAAACCACTCTCAAGCATAATTTTTCACTATTTCAAGCTTGTATAAAAATGAAACCTACCTCGAGTCCATTTTGGTTATTATTTTCAAGACTTGTTAAACTCATGAAAATACTGAGATTCTTTTGAGATTTTTTCATGCTCATAAAATGTATATGAAAGTGTCGAGTTCTTTCCGTCTTTTCCTATTCGTTAAATTGAAATTCAATGATATGAGTATACTTTTATCACTTTTTTGTGCTCCTTAAACTTACGAAAAAATTAAACCCTGGAGTTATTTTTAAGCTCTTTTTTGACTCCCAAAATATGAAAAGATTGTCGAGTGTTCTTGTCTATTCAAACTCGTTAAAGTAAATTAAAAACGTCTACCTCGTATAAGTTTACCCCTTTATGGATAATGTGGACTATTTACGGAAAAGGTATACTTTGACTAATCATAGTCAAAAGAGTTCTCTCCTACATTATTTTACCCTTTTTAGGGCTTGAGGGACTAAATTTACGAAAAAGGACACTGTGGAGTTTACTTATGTTTTTGTCCTGACTCCCTAAAAATGAAAAACGCCGAGGTTTACTTTCTCGGGCTTATTAAAAGTTCACGTTCAAAGACTTGAATGAGTTTCCTTTTCGTGTCTTTTCTAACTCCTTAAATATGAAAATGACATTGAGTTACCCCTTCGTTGGACTCGTTAAACATAAACATCGTAGGACTCGTCAATCATGATGAGATCGAACCACTCCTTCCTAGGGTTCGTTAAAAATACTCAAAAGGACTTGTATAAAGGATGAGCTTATATGACAAGCATATATTATCCTCCTCAAGCTTGTGTAAAAATAAAGAGGTACTTGCCAGTAATGTTGGGGGGAAATTGGGAAAGAACATTTGTTTTTGTATTATAAGAAGGCAATTTGTCACTCTTGAACATGACACTCTGTCACCTTTGTGTCTGGGTTTGGAAATCCATTTTCCTATGAATTAGTCATACCACATTGAAAGTCTTGAAACTGGTTACTGGTTTTATTTTTTAGTCAAATGCTGCCAAGTCAAAATGTCGTTTCGCCAATATCTTCAAGATAAGTTCAACCTCAGTCAAAATTACCTTGCAAATCATAACCTTCAATCACGTCGGTCATCCCTGAGTCATTCCTGAATCACTCCATTTTTTTCTTTAAAACTTAATACCCATTTCGTGTTATTGATGGGGGATACATCAAGGCCCTCTTACGATGGGTCACTTCCTATCGACGTTAGCTCATTATCTAGGAAGTTGACTTAGAAAACCCCTTTCAGTACCTTGGAGTTTGCATGCCTCAATAACATGTTTCAAACTTTCGACAACAGGTTCTCATAATTGGTCGTCGATTAAATGATTCTATGAGTGTTCGAATTCAAAATATTTAATCACACTTCATAGATTGTATTGGAGTACCTTGAGAGCCATTGTCATTATAGGTGGTTTCTCTACACCTGTTAATGGTTTACATCATTGACTAGTAATTAGGTGGTTTCTACTATATTCGACTTCAAGACATTTAATCACATGGTTAGATTCATACATCAAGAGATGAAGATCAAGACTCTGGATCTAGTTTCATCCATCCAGGCTACGTGGAGTTATTAAATATTCATGACTGTAAATATAGATCCATTGATGGTTGCGTGCATACTATGTCTTCCATTGACATGGATCTTCATATGAATTTCCATACTGATTCTTTGAGATACTTGTACTCTAAGTATGGGAATGCCTACCTTAGTGATGTTTATATGAAAGCATGATATGGTAATCCTTGATTGTTTGTTTCAGGTCTTCAACCAATTGGTCTCTGATCCGAACCTTTGACATGATAAAGCACTTCAGTCATCAAACATATTTTCTAACTTTTCACTTTAGGGTGCAATATATTACACTAAATTTTGTCACCATGACTGTCGATTCAGATCTCTCTCCATCTAATGAGTGTCTCAAGTGAATCCCTTATGAAATTTGAAGTAAAACAATACCAAGGCTAAAAGGAATTTTTGGTTTCACTGCTTAAAAACCATTTTTGAGTATCTGGGCAATTTTCCTAGCCATTACATGTGCATGTGCAATTTTTACCATTGTGGCATACACAATTCTACACATTGTCTTCCACTATAAACTGCGTAATCTTGTGCACGCAAGTAAAAATAAAAAATCAAATTCTAGAAGCTTTGGTGGAGGAACCTT